>JADDOH010001010.1:0-457204 GCA_016648135.1 Agrypnia vestita | reverse complement strand
GCCATGAGGACGATCTCTGTGTACTAGTAAAGAATGTCAACTTTCACTTAAGGGGGGGGTAAGATTAATTCGCACAAAAAAAGGCATGTTTTTGTGAATTTTTTGTGACGACACAGTTAAAATCTCTTTATTAAAACCAATGGTACATTAAAGTATGACATTTGAATAATAGTGTGTAAAATTTTCAAGACGAAATATTAAAAAACACGGCAATGGCAGCAATTATTCGGACGTGTCTCGGAAAAAAGTAGAATTGCGGTGTCCATCATAACTTGGTGCTAGATCATCTGAAATCAAAATATCAAAGTTCATTCGTTAGATAATAGATTTTCTCAGGTAACGCTGGGAGGGTTTTTTCAAATTTCGATTTTTCAATTTTTTGGAACACTTTGAAGGGAAAAACGCGATTTTTTGCGAAAAATATCGACTAATTTGTTATTAAGAAATAAAAATTAATGACAAATTTGAAAAAAAGTCTCCAGCGTTACCTCGTAAATTATGTACAGAAATAGTGTTCAAAATTTCAAAAGGATCGGTGCAGCAGTTTTGAAGTTATGATGGACACATACTTTGAAAACGTGAGATGTGGGGAAAACGTTTTAAAGTTTTGCACACTGTAAAATTCAAAATAAAACTCAACACTTATTTTATACTTACACATAGTCATCGATACCATGTTCACACAGCAAAGAGCTTTCATCATCAGCATCTTTTTGTCCTTGTCTACGCAAAACTCTTCCAATACAATAGCACGTCCGGTAGTCCTCAGGTGAGCGCGTCTCTTAGCTGCCCGAGCAGGCATAGAAAATCAGTCTGAGTATCGCTCAAATGTTCATAATTTTGTCAATTTTGCTCCGATTGACTTGAAATTTTGACACAATATTCTTGCAATGTTATGCATTCATTTAAAAAATTAAAAATAAAATGCAAAAAAAAAAAGTTAAAAACCTTACCCCCCCTTAATTCGTAGATTTTAAATACTTGAGCACTCCAATTATAAACATTTATATACGAGTTTAGGTACTCGTACGTAAGGGTGGGTAGGAATGTTTATCTTAAAAATGTTAAATATAATATATTTCATATTACAATTACATATAAAACATTTTGTTGTAGGTATATATTTTCTACATACAAACAACTGCAATTTATTGAATATTATTGATAAATATACACCACTAAAAGTGAAAATCGAAGCAAGGTCCGGGCTGTAGGGAGGATCCACCTCAGTTGTGAGGGCTGCGGTTTGATGAGATGGACAAGTATTGATAAATTGGACTGCTGGTGGACGGTTGCAACAGCGGGATTTTAAAGCTAAACAGATATGGCAAATGCTTAAATGTGAGAGGTGGTTATGTGAAGAAATATTTTTTTTAAATATAAAATTGATCAAGAAAATATTTTTTTAAGCTAATTTACTTTACTTTCATAATCAAAAGCGGGCGGCTATTGTGGCCGCTGCGCGGCCAATTGTGTTTGCTGTGCAGCAAACACAATTGTTTACCCATGCCTACGTCAGCCGCTTCGCGGCCAATAGTATCTGGCAAATTTCCATTTTTGCTATTGTGGCCGCTTCGCGGCCAATGATGGTTGCCCCGCGGCCAATTGTGTTTGCTCTAAGTTTTTAAGTTTGGCTGGATTTAAAAATAATGAATTCAATCAATATTACGGAGAAAAAATCAGGTTTTACTGTCTATGGTAGCTGTCAGTGACAGACAAAAAATGAAACTTTCGAATTATTTGTATTTATTTTTATCGATAAAATTACAGCGTCTTATTTATTAATAAATAAATGATTATTGATAAATAAATGTATTTAAAAAAATATATCATTTTGTAGTCCATTTCACAATTGTGAATACTGAAAATGAATATTTATGTTAATCATATTCATGCCTCTTCTTCCACTGCTTATTACTGGAAAAAACATAGAAATTAGGTAAATCCTGATACTTAATATTACATGCCTCATTATCTTGTTGGTTAAGTTTAAACCATGCAGTTAATGTTGTATTATTTGAGGCTGCTGAAGTGCTTCTTCTTCTCGTCCTTCTGAAAAATAAATTTGCTGTCCATTTGGTGAATGCACTGAAAGAAGCATAACAGAATGCGAATGATCGTATATGGGGTTTTCCATGATTTGCCATGCAGCCTCGGGTGCACTAACATATCGACAATTGATAAATTGACGTATTTCGTCATATTCCACAGTTTCATTTGATTGTAAATTTTCAGGATTTTGGTGAATTTGAATTCGAGCACAATCGAAACCTTTAGATATATATTTATAAATATATTTAACACTCAAAACACACCCAAAGAACAAATTTCAACGTTGATGTGCGCATTATATTTTTGACTGAGGTACGGGTTATATGGAACAACAAATCGATTATCGATACCTTTTTCACGAACAACATGATTACCTGCAAAATTATCTCGTCTTTTGTATTCTGGATAACCTGCAAAATTGTTATTAGTGTCATCTCTGAATAATTTTGGAAATTTTTTAGAACACTTACCGTCTACCATGCATACAGAATTAGGATTGAGAACGCCACACGGTCCATGAATATTATCTCTCAAAATAATATCAAACAATCTTTGATTACTTCGGTCAGGTAATTCGGCAGACACAAAATTGTCAACATCTGAAGTTGTACGTATTTTATCCTGTTCGCATAGCGTGAACACTCCGTGAAGATGAGGGAGACTTCTTTTTTGTTCTTCGATTACGATACAATTTTTAGACTCATTACTGTTTTCTAGAAATAATCTCCGCAATTCTTCTGGATATTGCGGCGGTACTTGCGGGGATATTTTTCCATTGTGGCAACAGCTATGAAGTAACTTACCCTTTTTAGCACCAAAATGAACCGCTTTGCAATGTTCTACGGTACACTGCTTCTCCATGGCACCTAAATAATGCTCATCTGCAAGTGAATTGAAATTGTTAATAGCACATTTAAAATAAAATTTCGTATTTCTTCCTTCAGCATACAGTCTTTGCCTAGCATTTCTTCTTTCACGTTCCGCTTCTTTTATGTTTGACACTCTACGTCTGGCATTGTTGCGTTGACGCTGGTCTTCATTCATTTTGTGAACTCGAATCGCATTCTGTCTCTCGCGTTCATTTTGAGTCATATTTTCAATCCTTCGTCTTGCATTCCTCCAGTCATTTCCACAAAGCTCCTCCATCAAATTGCCGTGTGATGTTGAGTCATCCATTGGAATTCTGAAAAATAATAATATTTATGTATAAATACGGAGAAAATGACACATTTCGCGCCACGCGCTGTGCTACTTTTGAGGTTATATGAGAGACGTATGTTTTTGAATCCAGGGTTAAGTTCACTTCGCAGTTTAAAAAAAATATAAAGCGTAATAAATGTTTAATAAATAAATGTTTTGAACGTATTATTGAAGCGAGTTTAATGCAAAAACAATAAAAAGAAAAGAGAAATGCGGTAAACGCATACTTACATCAAATGTCAAAAAGCGGTATGGTCAGCATAAAAAATAACTGCGTCACAGTTGGCTGGAATTACGTTGGCTGTTTTGAATATACGGATTCCACGAAAATATTTAAAAAAAACTATAATTTCCGATAGTTTAATTTTCGATAATTTGTATTTGGATGTTTTTTAATTTCAGTTTGTTCGTTTTCCTATATTTTTTAATCTTTTTAATGTACTCTGAAATGTTTTTTTCCATCTGGCAACAGAAACCATCAAATACATAGATGACTTTTGGAGTCAGACCTTCGGGCAGTTCGAATTATTTGTGAAGTTTCACACCGTACTACGGAAACAATCCGTTTATACATTTTTATTACTTCACGTTTCTGTAAAAAGATTACGGTTTGTTTACTTCGCTCACGAATTTCGTGATATCAATATAAAATATGTGTAACTTAATTATACAACTGATTCTATTGTAATATTCAGCACCACATATTTTGCGGAGTATTTCTGTATCCGGAAGGCTGGGAAGTATGCGAGCACGCCCATCTTTAAGAATTTGCTGGAGATGCAAAAATGCGCAGCCGATCTCGCGTATTGTTTGTTTTATCGTTATATCTATTTAAATTCCTTTTTGTTCCACTATAAAAGTTATTGTTTAAGATCGTTACTCTCATCGCGCTGAAATCTTCGAAGCGGTAGCTGCGACTGTGGGATACCACAAACAAGCAACGAAGTGCATGTAGGTTTTTTTGGGAAGAATGCGAATTATTTTTAGGATTTTAAATTATTTTTAATTTGATTGGCCTATTAACGCACCCCCTAATCAATGAAGAAATTAATAAATAAATATTTAAAGTAAAAGTTTATGTTGATAAGTTGATATTTAGTTAATTTACTAGCTAAAGGCCGGTATTTGATATGAAAGTTGATATGACATAATTACCCTATGGAGTGAGATGAAGCTATGACTGGTGCTGGGCTATGACCAGTACATTGTAATATTCCCGATGAGCGACCTAAGTCTATTGCATATTGTTACATTATTGTTAACGTACCACGTTTCATGCTCAATGTTGTATAGATACCTTAGTCGATATGCTTCTAACTTTTCTTTAGCCAAGGCCCAAATCGCCTTACAATCTGTCGCCAGGTGGCGTTTCAGTCGTGGGTTACGTATCCCCGGAACGACAAATCACATATTTCAGATTTATAATGCAGATATGTTGCGAGACAATGATTATCCACCTACATAATTCATCACCATCAACCCCTTGGCTATAGTGAGGATTCAAAGGATTTGTGGCAATGATGTGGAGTGAACAAAAAAGCACTTGGATGAGAATTTATTTATTAAGGTTACAGTGAAAGTACGATGTGCGAATGAGGTGGGAAGCTGTCGCAGGAATGGAGTTTGCAAGGAGAAGGAAGTAAGGCGCTAGTTTGCTGGTTTGCCCATGGACACGTCTGGTCAGCCCGCTACGCCGCGCCAGTCGAGCACCGGCGCACAGTGGGTCGAAACCGTAATTTGAGGCACTTAGGGACCAACTTGTTTTTTAACTTTTTTCTTTATGCGGATAGATAGAGCTTATTAACCTTATCAATAGTTGTCCTATAAAACTTTTTCCTAAACTTTATAGTTTTGGCAAAAAAAAAGTTTTGTATTTTTTTTTTGTATGGAGCGGAACAAATAAAATTAAATTTCTGTTTAGTGGTGACCGACCCTGCTTTGAAACCTTTTTTTTCTCATACCTTGTCTAGTCTACCATCGTTTGATGCTATGAACATGTACATAAACTTGCAACTCTACCAGATAAATGGATCGAAAAAATAAAAAAACGTATATATTTATAATATTATTTTTTATTTTCTTAATTTCTTTTATGTCAAACTAAACATGAAATAGTGAGTACAAGTACATTACAACACAAATAATCAACAAAAAACCCAACAAAATCAGACTAAAAACTAACTAAATGAACACTTAAACACAACAGCAAACTTATTTTTTTACAATTGTAGATAGTAGTTTTACGATATATATACAGGTGTACCAGAGCTAGCAGCAGAAACTTGGCCAGTAGATTCCTGACTATGTTACGAGTCTAAAATATTCAAGCAACTATGGTCTAATATCAATAGTTATGGAGATATGCAATAACATAGTCAGGAATCTACCGGCCAAGTTTTTGCTGCTAGGGTACATCATACACTATCGTAATTTGTAAAATAATATGTTTGCTGTTGTATTATCAAGTGTTCATTTAGTTACTTTTTAGTCGAAATTTGTTGTTTTTTTTGTCGATTATTTGAATTATTATGTACTTGTACTCACTATTTCATGTTTAGTTTGACATAAGAGAAATTAAGAAAATAAAAAATAATATTATAAATATGTATATACGTTTTTTTTATTTTTTCGATCCACTTATCTGGTAGAGTTGCAAGTTTATGTACATGTTCATAGCATCAAACGATGGTAGACTAGACAAGGTATGAGAAAAAAAGGTTTCAAAGCAGGGTCAGTCACCACTTAGCAGAAATTTAATTTAATTTGATCCGCTCCATACAAAAAATACAAAACATTTTTTTTTTGCCCAAACTATAAAGTTTAGGAAAAGGTTTCATAGGACAACTATTGATTAGGTTAATGAGCCCTATCCACCCGCATAAAGAAAAAAGTAAAAAAATAAAGTTGGTCCCTAAGTCCCTCAAATTACGGTTTCGACCCACTGTGCGGCGCGCGGGGCGCGTCGTATTCTAAGTATGATTGTTGTTTGACGTCACAAACCATTGCCCATATTGGGTATTGTTTGATGAAATTTTAACGAATTAGTAATTTTTTATGAAATGTGAAAGAAAAGAAGAAAAATGTTTAACACTTACATTGAATGATTTTTTCTTACATTTACATATATATAATTAAATAAGATTCCTGTCAATATCTATTCTTCAATACCTAAGTGTTTTGCCCAAAAGGTCGTAAAATCTTTTAGTTTTTCCTACTGTCAGAAATAAATTGATTAAATTTTTTATTGTTTTTTTTTTAAATATTTTTACAAGTTTTTAAAATAAAAATTGTATTATTTATTTCAATTTAAAGTATGTGAGGGTATTGGATGATTTTTTCTCACAATCATTATTGTAGAACAAGAAATATTATAAGAAAAATCCATAATTGGCATCTACGTACATTTACTCTATCCAAAAGGTTATTCTCAGATCATAAAATTCGATGTCTTTTGTTATTGCTTTAGCTGGTTATATAATCTACTGGAATCTTTATGATTTAGTGTAAAAACGTACAAAAATAATAATAATAAATAAAAATAATATTTCGTCGGTCCGAAATTATTGTCCTGGGAGGTCCGCGAGATGAATTACCTGTATCCTGCTCTATTTCTAAGCGTATTAATAATTATCTATTTTTTTGTCTGAGATCTCGAGCCGCTCCCTAGAAGAGAAGACCGATATGTTTTGTACCTCAATTAAAATCCATATTATTTATAAACCTGTTTTGTCTAGACGTTTCGGAAATACACTCCGGCGCAGGGCTGTGCCAGGAATGCAACGAATGGATCTGGGCGGCGAAGTAACTAATAAAATATGTGTTGAAAGGTTTGTTTGATTTGATAATTATGAAAACATATTCATCATCTCGGATTGAACGATTTAGGGCCGGTTGTTTCAAGTTGGATTAAAGTAAGCGTTCGTTTAAAGCATAGATATTTACGAAAACGGATCGTCGTATTGGTGGAGAACGCAAAAATCTATGCTTTAAACGAACGCTTACTTTGATCCAACTTGAAACAACCGGGCCTTAGACCCGTGCCGTGCAAACGGGTTTCCTGCGAAACATCGGACCTTCGTAAATGTAAATCGTTAGCTTGTTTTCGCTTTTATTTGTCTGTGAATATTGCGGAGCGGCTGAAATTTTTTTTGAGAAAAATTGTAATAAGGTATCTAGTTACTTCTAATGGGAATAAATGTATTCAGATACTTAGCACCAGCATTTATATGACATTTGGTTAATATACGTCATCGAAACTTTCATTCCCGAATAGCTTTCTCGTTTCTCAGCGAGTACATAGGTCAGTGATCATTTTGTTATGTTATCCGTTAATTTATTCCCTTCAGGTGATGTTCTCTCTGGCCAGAGCGTCGTTCCGATGGCATAAAATTACCGTCTATAGTGGAACGATTCCAGCAAGAGAAATTAATATCTCTTACACACTACTACCAGTCTACCAGGCTGACTTTTCACTGCAAGAAGACGGTGTTCTATATTGAATTAGTTGAGATGCTAAAATACAGCATCTAAAATGGGTGTCAGTTGTTTCTCTCTTAAAACATAGGTAAAGAACATGAATTACACAATCGATAATTGTACACCCTCTCTATTTACGCAAAAATCGGTTGCCACATAGGCGGGACGAATTTGAACCATATTATTATTAGCTATGCCATTGACACGGTTATAATGGCGCCATCTACAGAAGATTTACAGATCTGTAAAACATATGCTAATGATTATAACATTTCATATAATGCCAGTAAATCGGTTACAATGGCACTTAAATATGGCATGGCAATGGCAGAGAAACAGTAGATACACCTAGGTGGTTATGCAGTGTGAAACCCCAAGCACATGTGTCTCCTTCTGGTACCCTTACTGTTCATTAATTTAAATCTATTTTCAGAGCTTTTAAAACTTATGTTTTATGTATAATTTGTTTTATTATATAATTTCCATTTTTTATTATTTCTATTTTTATTTTCGTGCGATTTATACAAGGAACCCATCCCATGACAAAACTGCCGAGTATATCGATCGACCCGACAGAATGGATGCCTACTGAGTGTGTCTGGCATCATACAGGTAACTAATGATTATAAAGTCAGGAACGGTAGACAGATCTGGAAATATTTTCTACTGGGCGGTACATGCCCCCCAATATTGGGCGCCCCTTGCCGGTCCGCGTCTTTTCAGGGTCTTCGCATATTGAATTTCTATTCGAAAGAAGTGGATTATCCAAACAAAAGCATATTTATTAGTTGGTTTTACATTAAGTTCACTCGGAGTCGATGAACCACGAAATATTCACGAGGTCTTGGAGAATGTATCAACATTACCGGAAATAATTACGATTTCTAAAATACCACAACATTACTTCACTAATGTTTAAAAAGCATTTCTACTTTATGCGTGGACATAATCCAAATCTGAAATTGTGAATAGTGTTTTTTCAAAGAAAGAGAACGTCTGTTTGAAGCTTGTGCGTTATTTTAAATCTGTGTTTAGAACGTCAAAGAACGTTGGCTCTTTAGAAGTGTATCTTGATCAACAACTACAATACCGTCATCATCACCAGCGGTTGGCCTCCTCAATTTTAAATCTCCGGGATAGGTATATCTTCGAGAACTTAAGAGGCTCTTATACTTTCAATATTGGCATTAGTTTAATCACTTCCCGCTAAAAATGGCGCTAGTTTCGCTCAAACATGTATTATTTAAGCACAAAAAACGATATCGAGAAATATACAATACTATAAAACGAAATAGAAATGTGCAAACTTTAACGCCTGACCTTTTAACTGCGTAGTGCTACATACGTAACCCTTTCTGCATGAACGTAAGTTTTGCAAGTTTGGCGAAATTTTTCTGTACAATAATTATTCGATCCTTATATTAGAGATGTGACAAAGCCGACCATGCAATGGATATTGTTTCTTTCTGAAATTTCACTCAAAATTTGCTTTTTTATGCTATTTTTCTGATTTTTAAGAAAAACATTTTTTTAAGATCTCCATTACATATAACATTATGTTATTATTTTTTCTTTAGCGTTGAAAAATTGTATGACGTGTGTGAATTTTCAGTATATTTTTTATTGTTTTATAACATTTTGTCTAATATCAATGTTAAATAATTCAAATAAAAACCATTTAAAAAAATTATGCGTGTACTTATGTATGCGCGTTAGAAGTTATACTTAAAAAGTAGAATAAAGACAAAATAATAATAATAATAATATTTTCGTTGTCTGTCCGTAACTTACTGGAAAGACGACTTTAGATATTTAGAATGTGACAAGCAATCAGCGCTCAACTCATGTTGCGCGGTCACGCAAAAGTTGTTATTAATTACTATACAGTCGTACACCCATGAAAATATGGTTAAGTATAAAGAGAATATAGAAATAAAAATATTCTGAATTATCTTTTCAAAACGTAAGACTTTCATGAAAGTAACTTATATCGAATATCTAAAATTAATTCGCAATAATAAAAGTCAAATAAAATGATAATCATCCGTATTCTGAACTAAGCAACATTGCTATTTCTGTATCTTGACAGTTATTGTATTACATTGTGATGCCGTTTTTTTGACGTTTTATGTTTGACAGGTTTGAAATTAATGAATTCAATCAATTAGAAAGATCATTATTCGTAATTGTGAATACATTAACATTTGTTTACGTTTTAGGGCTTTCTGATTGATTCATTAATTATTTCAAACATGCCAAACTTAAAACATCGAAATTAGTGTCAATATATTGTTATACATACCTGTCAAGATTGGGATAAAGATCTGACATCCCAATATTTTCAGAATAGCACAGATTAACTTTATAAAGTATTATATATTTATCAAATTTCTGAAGGGTGATAGTGCAAAATGATTAAACATTTTTTTGCTTGTATTGAAGCGAATTTATTTTTAATATTCTACATAAGTTACTTAAATAACAATCAAAAACGGAACATATAAACGTAAAACCTTATGATTAATAAACATAATAACAAAATATATAAATCATAAAATCTGATTATGAAAACTGGAGAAAAACGATTATTTGAAAAGATCAACAACTGACCATAATAAACGATTATAAAAAACATTCATGCATGTATGCGGTAGAAGTAATATTTAAAAACTAAAATAAAGACAAATTATATATTAATGATGCTCAAAGTATTGAGTTGTATAAATCTACACTGATCATTGTCTATTACTGTATTGAATTCTATGAAAAGAATGAAAACTCATACTTACAGAAATGTAACCTCAAATATCTAAATATAATAATTTGGTTGTCTATCCGTAACTTGCTGGAATGACAACTTTATATAATTAGAGTGTGACACGCAATCAGTGCATGGCTCACGATTATTTAAAAAGTATAATAAAAAACGATTAACGGAACATATAAACGAAAACAAAACGATTCATTAAAACAGGGTATTTAAATAATACAACATATAAAGATGTTATAAAAGGAAAAAAGAAGGATTCATAAGATCCGATTATATGAACTGGGGTAAAACGATTCATAAAAAATATCGACAATTGACCACAATAAATAAAAATATATAACGACGGACGACAAAAATGGAGCATATAAACGGTTCCTTAATAGCCGGAGGATAAATTAATAATCGGGTTTTGCAAAATGATTTAATAAGTTTATATGTTCAATTTAGTCGCCCGACCAGAGTTGCCAACAGCGCTTGGCCTAATATCGCCGTTTCCTATACATAAAGTAGCCTAAAGTAGCCCAAACGCCAAAATATCAATATGAATAAAATAAAATGTAATTTTTATAAATTTATTTATAACATATTTATAATGTATTGATAAATAGGCCTAAGCCTAATATAAAAAACCGTAATGTTCGTTAAAAGAAAGTAAAGTAAGTAGATAGGTAGCATTTTAAAAACATCAAATCAATTAAACATCAAAGAAATCAATCAAACATCAAACAATTAAAAATATAATTTTGCTACCAGCGTGAAAACTTACCATGTGATTGCTTGGTTGAAAGTTGTTGCAACACACCTCTTACATTCATATAGGTACGAATTCTAAGAATAGCGATCAGCATGGGTAGTTGCAGGCGATTCCTTAATTTTGTTTTAATTGTCCCCATTACGCTTAAAATTCTTTCAATGACAGCATTACACAAAGGTAATTGTATTTTTTTTCTTAATTATTTGCGATTCGGCTGATTTAAATAACTTGTCTCTGAAGTAGCCTAATAGGCGACCAGTCGCCTTTTAGATTTTTTCGTCGCCGATTCTCGTTCTGAGTAGCCTAAATGGCGAAAAATCGCCTACGTTGGCAACTCTGCGCCTGACAGCAAATACGAAAATCGTGTACTAGGACCTCTTAATTGAAAATATTTTTCAATACAAACAAACTCAAAACAATATTATATCGTTTTATTGAAAATTTTTCAAACAAAACATCAAAACAAACAAACTCAAAACAATATTATATCGTTTTACTGAAAATTTTTCAGTTAAAATAAAAACACAAAAAAATGCCGGTTCAAAAGATTTCACATCACTATTTCGTGAAAAAATGACAATTACCGTTGAGTAAAGAAATAGACGGAGTATCTTATTTCATTAAAAATATTGTTTGCAGGTAAAAGAAAGGACAAAAATTCAGTGTATATACAGAACAAAGTCTATATATCATATTGTTTTAAGAAAACAGATAAGAATAATGAAAAAAAACATCAGAATCAGCCCGCAAAAACAAACAAAATTTGACAGTTGCAAAAAATAAAAATGGCGACATTCAAATTCAAGTATTTTTAATACATTTAACAGTTATTTTCTGCATTTACCGTTGTCTCCGCGATATGGGATTTCTAAAATGCATTCCTTATACGGATATCTTCCCTTTATTAACACTCAGGCAAAGTTTACGCAGCATTTTAAGATATATTCGTATAAACTAGCGGGAGCGTAACCTGACGACTGGCGTAGTTGGTGTCCAACCAACGACTGATTTGAAAGAAAAATGATCTTTTAACAGACTATACTATTTAATTAATTCAAATTTTTGTGTATGAGGTAGAAAATTTTGAATATTTTTATATTAATGACAGTGAAATTTTCTTAGTACGAATGTAAAATTTAATTAAAATAATCAATGTTTTAATGGTTTTTTGGATGCTGCAATATAGAAGACGGAAAGTGAATTTTTATCTTTTTGTAAACGTTGTATTTAACAATCTACCCAAAAATAATTATATATTTTCCCCCAAACTTTCTGTTTGAACTTCTTTTATTCAATTTATTAAAAAAATATACGGTCTTTACGTGGAAATATTTCGAGAAAAAGTGTACCAAAGATAACTCTATTGCTAGAAAGATTAAATAGGGCTTCGGGATTATATTTTTTTTGTGATAATAACAAAGTATTTTTTAAACTTTTTTTAAACAAATGCTTTAATAGTAAATGGACCTTTCATAATAAAATTGATTGAATGCATGGTTAGCTGCAATTTTGGCAATAAGATTCGAAAACTTTACACTAAATTGACTCTCCAGACAGCAAAAACGTGAATCATGTACTATGGCGCCTTAAACACCACACTTTTTAAAAACCGACGTCTTAAAAGGTAAACAAAATATTTGACGTGGTTACTTAGAAAAACATTCGGGACATAATTATTATCATTTTTTATATAACCACCTGAGCTCAATAGTCCATTTGCTAAGAATATGTTAGGTGAGATTGGGCTGTATTTATTAATGTATATTAAAAATTGAATAAAAAAGTATCTAAAGTATTATTTTGTATGGAAATCAGAACACTGCGAGTAATGTGGGCAAAGAATAAGACCTCAATTTTTAATACTGCTGTAATATAATATAAAAAGTATAAAAAATAATATAAAGAGGTATCTAAAGGTTTATTTTGTATAGAAATTAGAACACCGCAAGTAATGTCGGCAAATAATAAATCTCAATTTTCAATACTGCTGTAAGTTAGTCAGTGATGTGGACAAATTCGACGACATTGCGCATGATTAAAAAAACTCCGACTCCAACAATTGAATTCTTAAACCTTATATCTCGGCATGTAATATGAAGAGATGTATCAGATCTTGCATCTCACAATATATGCGGGGAAACATTGGTGGATGTAGAAGCCCTGGAAGAACGAGAGCATCATGGCTGAAGAAGCAGAAGCAAGGCTTTGGTTTGTCAAACCAGTCTACTGTAGAAATTTTCCGCACTAAACAAAATAATGATAGCCTAAGACCCGGTTGTTTCAAGTTCGATCAAAGTAAGCGGAAATCCTGGGTTAAACTGAGCTTAACCTTAAAGATTAGACACTCGCAGAAAGAGTTGTTTCAAACTAAAAATCTGTCAAATATCGGATTAGGAGTGTTGCAATTGTGTACACTAAAAATCATAGACAAATGCACGCCAAAATAATTTTGCATATGGCATCACATCATTTAAATTTCATTTGACAGCACGCAAATGTTTCGATATATGACATTCATATCATCAACAATGCTGTTTTACTAAATAAGGACTGAAGATGTCCACAAGAAGATGAAAGGAGACTAGTGGGCCGCATTACGCAACTAATTTAATGTTTTGTGGCTTTATTCCCGCCTAAATGCAACTGTCCAACAGATTTTCGAAGTAGATTCGAGAATATGATGAAATGCGCCAGGAAGGTTAGTTATTGACGAAATTAAATGTTTTCCTACCTATTTAGTGTTTGCAAGAACAATATGTTTTTATTTGATCTGTATTGTGTTTCTTTAGTTTTTCTGTTTATAAACTTTTCTTTGTTCGCAGGTAATAAGAAAAGTGAATCCAAAGTCCATACTCAAAGTGATATGCAGAATAAATTATATGTGGTTCAGTTAGATATTTTCAAAACCCAACTATCTAAAGAATCGGCAGGAAATTCACGAAGTTGTTTTGGAAAGGCATAATGCCAAAAGAGATCTGGCTTAATTTAATTACAAGTTGTATTTTTTATTAAAATATTCATTTTCCTGTTAATAGGTAGGTATATAAAATACAAGATAGGTAGGTATATAAAATACAATAAAATAAAAGAGTTTCATACATCGAATATATTGTTTTATTACTATTATTCCGCGGACGTCCTCTGCTTCTGCTGCTTTCGACAATCAATTTTCCTTTCCATCCTTTCTTTGCTCATCAGTTCCACATGACCAAACCATGTGACAACATTGGTTAATAACATCGAAGTTCGTAGTCCAGTGGCCATGTCACTGGCTCTGCATACTGAGAATTTCGGGTTCGATTCCCCGTGAGGTCGCAATACATCTTTCTGATTTATTTAAAATCTAGGTGTTCTTGTCGGACCGCAATTAAAATTGGGCCTTCAGACCCATTGCAGCATTAAAAATTGCTGCACATATGGTTTGAGGGCATAGTCCCGGTCTCCTACAATACAGCAATTACCAAATCTGGTACCTAGTACCGTTCGTCGTAACTTGATATTTTGTTTGGACATAATGACAAATATATTTCTTGTTTTTATAGTGCTCTTTGACTGATTAAAATGTGGTCTGAGGAGCCATTGCTCTGTTAACGGCTGACCCTATACGCAGTCCAAGAAACAGTATTCCAGATGCGTCACCTACGCACCTTTCATCGATATAAATGTAAAATTATCAAAACCCGAGTGAAATAGAAACCTTGAAAAAAAATATTGTCGACAATGCCCTGCGGTAAAATTCATTTAGAGTTGCGGAAAAATCAATTTCTTCTGACAAAAAAGTATTGTTCGAGGTCTAAGAAATTACTTCTCCTGTTAAGGATATACTGTAGGATCAGTCGACCGTCAGAAAAGCCTGTGTCACCCTACATAATATTGTACATTTCGACACTTTGTATGTAAAATGTCGAAAAATTAATAAAAAAAAAATATTGACAGATGTCAATTACATTGCGCAGTGCGCATGTGCGTCTCTGACCGAGAGTTTAATCTAAAATTTCCTCTCAGAATTCTCTGACAGATTTGCTTAATCCGAGTTGAAACAACCCGTTTTTGAAAAAAGTACTAAAATTTTGAGTTTAAACTCTTCGCTTACTTTGATCGGTCCTAAGTCCGCTGAATTGACGAGGCGCGACAAGGAAAATACATGAAATTGGAGTTAACATTTATAAAATATTGTTAAGTTCGTAAAGGCGATGTACATTAGAATATGGCGTAATTTTTAACATTGCTCCTCATTATCCACCTATTCCGCGTGCGTGTTCATTACGTGAACGAAGCGTTGCTCTAAGAAGAAAGCGTAATCTCAATGTAAGATAAATAATATGTGTATTAGAGTCAAAGCAGTAAACAAACACGGTCGTTTTAAATTCCCGGCAATATGTCAATAAGCAGATCAACTACTGAAGTGTAAAGCGAGAAAGTAAATAATTAACATAACCGACAGAAATGCGACCGCAGATCCAGCCGCTATGTTAATGGCGGAGGTGAAATCAGTTAGTGTTACCAATCACGTTCGTTTCTGTTATGACTGATGGTATGTCGATTACATTCAAAAGGTGTATTTTTCATATATCCGTGCAAATAAATAATACCCATTCATTGAACAAAAAGTTTGTGACTTTACTTGGAAATCATAATACAATGTATAGACACAGACAAGCGGAAATAATGTTAAAGTTCGACGGTTTTTGCTCTGCGCTTCTCTTTAGAATTCTGTTCTTGTATGGAAAATAAGATAATTTAAATTGATGCCGTAAGGAATTTGGAATGCAATTGAGTTTAAATCGTTATACAGGATTATTTGGAAAACATTAATAACCTCGCAGGACCATATTCCTGCCTTGATTATGAGTCGAAAATGCTCAAGCTATTATGATCTAATACCAATAGTTATGGAGATATGTAACATCAAAGTTTGCATTTTTTAAAAATATTTCTGACTTATTACTGTCATGACAGTAACTTATATCGAATATGAAAAATTTATTGCCTTTAATACGAGTCAAATAAAATAATAAAAACCTTTAAATAATCCAATTGGAATTTGTGCAGTGTTTTTATCATTTTATTAAACTTGTATTTAAACGAATGAATTTTTCGTAATTGATATAAGTTACTATAATGATAGTCCAACGTCTTACAAAAAATAAGTCAGAAAAATTGCATAAAAAATGCAAACTTTGCTGTCGCATATCTCCATAACTATTGATATGGTCATGGTTGCTTGAACATTTTCGACTCATAATCAAGGCAGGAATATAGTCCTGCGAGGTTATTAATGTTTTGCAAATAATCCTGTATATAATTTTAAAAAAGCCAAGAAAAATATTTATTTATTTATTTATTATTTTAATGTTAACTGATTGATATTGACTTGACAAATTGAAGAATATGTATTTTCTGTACTGGGCTATTCAGCCCTGTGTCTCCGATAGAGCCGTCTCCGAATGCAGGTATATAAATTAAAATAAATATACATACATTCATAAACGTGTATGTTATAGATGTGCGTTTTTAATTAATATCTCCTAAGTTACCTAATATGTCACTATAGGACAACTTTCCTATATTGATATACATATTCGTTCTTATGCCGCGTTCAATGCTCTGAAAAATATAAAATAAAAATTTAATAAAAAGGTAAACGATGTACAAAATACGCAGAATGCGACATTCTAACCTGAAAGAAATTAATAAGACTGTTGATCAATTTTACGCCGCAGTATATCATTGACAATGTACTTACTACACGCGCTTTCGTAATATAAAGTCTGCTACTTTAACATTGTTTATAAATATAACAATAAAAATAATTTTATAAAAATGTTATATTTTAAACTCGAATATAAAATTTTTCAAGGGAAAGTAACTTTTTAAACGATACAGTATAAAGAGAAAAAGTCAAAATTACAAGTGTTTGACATATACCGCGCATGCGCGATGACAGCTAGATTGGCGAGAATCACAGATAATTTTGAAACACGCATACCTAGGTATATATTGCTCATGACAAAACAATTCCTCGCATACCACACTTTTGTCAAAATCAAGTTTTTTTGTGTATTCGTCTTTAAATTGTGTGGATATGTAATTTGGCAAAAGCTTATATCTTAAAAGCAATTATTTTGTTTATCTTATTCCATTAAAGCAATTACTCGTTATTCTATTTATTGTAAAGATTCTAGGTAGGTATTACGTAGTTTTTTGCCTTCCCTGTAAAATCTGTATTATGCAGCTTACGAGGTATTGTTTTATCATGGGCGATATGTACCTATATAATGAATTAGTAAACGTGGATAAATTTTTTATTTTTTTAAATTTTTTTTTTACATACATAATTAGATACATTATTTTTTGAGTGACAGTAGATAATGTTTTATCTGCATGTATTTTATAACAATCTGTACCATTCGTCACTTTGTACGATTTCGCAATTTGTTTTATTTAAGCTGGAATTGGAAACATGTACAATACTGTACTGTACTAGCGCAATCATAATATAGATTTTAATGTTCACTGGGTGACATTGATTTATCAAATTGAAGAATATGTATTTTCTGTGTAGTAGTAGTGTAGGACTTCAGCCCTGTGTCTCCGAATGCAGTAGTCAAATTAAAATAAATATACATACATTCGTACGTGTGTGTGTTCTTCTAAATGTGCGTTTTTAATTAATATATCCTAAGCTAACCATCGTCTGATTATAGATATTGTTGGTATATAAGATTACAAGCCCTTGACAGGTCCTAAAATGAATGGAAACAGATTTTAAAATTCACGAGTAATATCAAATGGCTGCGAGCAGTTCATTATTTATAAGCATGCATATTTATTAAGATAGTAGGTACATAGGAAGACGATGAATAATATTTTGTACAATTTCCAATCCTGGTTTGTAGTGACTCGCGAGTAGGAGCTCGTAAATTCAATTATTAAACATGATTTATTGCAGTAAATCATCAGCTGATATATTCGCAGCATGCGAGTTGTGCATTGGCGGATATTCCTTGTAGCGACGGAACACGGAATTCAAAGCGAAATAACAGGTACTAAAACACTATTCAGAATAAATCACAAATATGTACCTAATATCTATTTTTGTTATAACGATGATTGAAAGAAAAATATTGTTAAATCTATGTTTCTAATAATAAAAATAAATGTCTAAATATAATAATTTCGATGTCTGTCTGTGCGTAATGTCTCTAAATTGCTGAAACGACAATATTAGATAATTAGAGTGTAAAACGCAACCAGCGTGCGGCGTGCTAATTATTATTATTTCTCATGATTTTTCTCGGGTACACGGCTAGTATAATACTAATTTCATATGAGTTTCTTTGTAGTATATTTATAAAAGACAATTTAATTGTTACGTTTAGAAGAGGGGCATCTTTTATTAATAAAATATTTCAGTGATCTAAAAAAAGGCAAAAATCACATTTTAATTCGGTAGATTTTTACATACATTTTATACGGATTTCCGTATAGAAAATTTAAAGCTTGATATTCTCTTTACGATAAGCAATTATATTTAATTCTGTTTATTTAACGGGAGAGGCAACTAACATTAATACCTTCTCCTTTAAAATGTCATTTTTGAATCTATCAGATATTGTCTAAAGATCACTGATTTCTAATTCTCGAGGAGATACATATTTTACGCCCAGTGAACCACTGAGTTTCGCTGGAAACACTGATTAAAACACTGGAAAATATCAGGATTTCTCTACATCTATAATTCTATCATCCACTTATTATTAGACTTTCACTTTTTCCACTCTTCATCTATTAATACTTTCATTCACTCGTATCTTTAAGTATTAAATCAGTAATTATACAAATTGAAACACGCGATTTTGTAATTTAAAGTGACTAACCCAAAGAGATTAATAAAATAGCTCTTTCAAAATGGGGACACCGAAGCTTTCCGAAAATAAAAATAATTTTTTATCCCGATCTGCGTGCAATCGTTACGCGCAACTTTCCCCTCCGACTGTATAATTTTATTTAGATTACCGCCAAGTTTTATTTCATTCGGGAAAAAATATGCTACAGATTACACTCAACCTTGTAAAAAATGTTTTTTTCATTTTTACTCGGTGCCTAGATCTCGTTTGCCTTTTTGCATTGTTCGCCCGAGCGGGGTCGGCGCGGGGCGGCCGGTTCCCAGGCCGAGAAAGAAGAAAGTAATGTCCGAGAAAAATATAAAAAGTTGTGCCCATTCTTGGGAGCGAACAATTCGGTGGGCGGCCACCTGGCCCGAGCGAGGCACCTGTGTGCTGCGCGCGCAGCGAACCTCAACCGCGGCCGCGGGACCAAAATACACAAGTGTAGGACTACTACTTTACACTCGCGTACATATGTATATCGCAGGCCTTAACAAAAGGCAGAGAAAATCCGTCAGGTATATTTTGCGCCCTCAAAATACAAGAGATAAAAAGAGGTAGAGGTCGACCTGGACCGAGAAGTCGAGAAGAACCTGAAGAATGTTCGGTTGAACGAAACGATGGCCCAGAATAGGGAATCGTGAAAAAGAAAAGCGAAGAGAGCCGACCCCAAATGGAATGGGATGCGCGTGAAGAGGAAGAACCGATTGTTTCAAAAGTGATGGAAAAGATTGTTTCTACCCGTCTAACTACATAGGTACATAGACAAGTTTAACCTATTCGCAAAAAAACAATCTGCCTACCGAAAATATCATTCAACTGAAATAGCCGTGACACATATTTTATCAGAAATGATATCATCAGTGGAAGAAGGAAATTTTGGGCTGCTGGCACTTCTTGATATGGGTGCTGCTTTTGAAACAGTTGATCGTGCGATTCTTTTGAGAAAATATCGCAGTATTGGGATATCTTGTAAAGCACTTGAATGGATAAAATCGTATCTACGTGATCGACAGCAACTTGTTCGATTCCAAGGAGATATATCCTCATCTTTTTGCCTAAGTTCAGGTGTCCCGCAGGGCTCAGTTTAAGGACCACTGATTCATAATGTACACCAGAGAGATTGAAAATATCATCGAAGCTCATGGACTCAAAGTACATTGTTATGCGGATGATTACGAAGTCTACCAACATTGTCACCCAAGCGAAGCTAATGCCATGAAGGTCAAAATGGCATGTATGTAAATATGTAAATGGCATGCAAAATGTATTGAGGATATTGGAAGGTGGATGTCTTCTAATAGATTGACGCTGAATCCTGAAAAAATTGAAATAATGTGGAAAGCAACATCAAGGAGAGTACATCTTTTGGATGACACGCCGATGGTTCTGCCGACGACAGGCATCATAATTAAACCCTCGTCACAGGTAAAGCTCCTGGGAATCAATATAGAGAAAGATCTAAGCCTTAGAAATCAGATTAACAAAGCTGTCAGCGCTGGTTTCTATGGTTTAAGACAGATCAAGTCTGTAAGAAAATGCCTTCTCCCAGACGCAGGAAAGTCACTGATTAGTGCGTACGTCATCTCGCTGCTGGACTATTGTAACTCAATTTATGCAGGACAGCCTAGGACTCAGCTCGATAGACTTCAGTCAGTGATGAATGCTGCGGCGAGGCTTATATTCAAGGCATAAAAGTTCTCGCGGATATCCTCAATGCTGAAGCAGCTACATTGGCTTCGCCTGCCAGAGCGGGTAAATTTCAAACTCTCTCTGATGGTGTACAAAAGTCTTCAAAGAAAAGCACCACAATATTTGATCGACCTCTGTATCCCAGACAATATCACTGGAAGACGGCTCACACTGCGGTCAGCTAAATCGGAGGCACTCCGCTGTCTGGTAGTACCAAGGAGACCTGGAGCCACCAAGTTTGCGGAACGTGCTTTCAGCTTTGCGGGCCCAGCTATGTGGAATCAGCTGCCTTCAGTGCTGCAATCTGTGGAGAAACAGGAACATTTCAAGAAGAGCCTAAAAACTAATTTTTTCGGAATGTCGCACCTGTAAAGCGCCCTTGAAGCGTCTCTTATGCAAAAATAGCGCTATATAAATGAACATAAACATAAACATAAGAAGGTATTGTGAATTCTGGAAACCTACTTCTAGAGGACAAGTACGGCGAGAAGAATCGAAACAAGAAAAGAAGCTAAATTATTTTTGAAAATTAAAATAATTTTATATATTTTTCGCTCCAAAATATTTAGTCCCTGCTCGCAATATGCTGATGTATGGCTATGTCGAATTGTTACAGTGGCAGCATAATATATACCTACGTGTATTTTTAGTGCGTAAATATTGACTACAATTCCTCATATCCATTTAAGAGTTTAATAACAAATTATTATAGAATTATGAGGTATAAATAAATGTGTTTATGCTTGTATGCATATCTAAATACATACGTCAATTTTATTTGGTCGAAATACTTTTTTCCTCAAAGGCTCTTGGACACTCCTTGCATAGCTTTGGGTATAACTTTCACAAAATGTTTACAATGCATTAAAATTAACATGTTTACTGTCAATCAAAATAAGTGAATAAGTAAGCACAGACATGGTACTTTTCCAAGAACTTCACTCGGATGCTTTATACCTTTCTAAAATATTACTACTATCAATTATACTATCAATTAATTAAAATATCACACTATCAATTAAAAAACATATACCAAAGTATACAATGGCTCGATATTTTATGACGAATGTCACCCATGATGTACTAGCGTGTAGCCCACTGAATTATTTTATAGCGATTATAATTAACTTTCACCTTTCACGCTGTGGGGCCCTGTTTGGGCGCCCCTGCGAATTCTCTCAGAGATTGTCATCAGAGTCCGAATGTAGGTAAACGGCCCGCGGACCCACTTCTTCCCCGCCCTCTGCATTGCCGCGCAGTCACACGGAGCCTCTGTACGAGGGGTCATATAATAATATGTAGGTCCAAGACGACCGGTCAACCTTAGTAGCTGCCATAGGCAGGCGCAGCCAGGGGAGGATTTAAAGTTCACGACACCGTCTTATTAAATGCCAATTTCACCTATGTAAAGGTCTGTGTATTGTTTCATTTCTTCATATTTATTAGGTACGTAAAAAGTTGTATTTTTTAAATCGTACAATCCATTATACTGCCTGAAATAATAACGTCATGAACAAAACAATCTAGCGAATGAAATCGTTTAACGGAACTGTCTATTTAAATAATGATTTAAAAAAAATGGTAATTGAAAGTTTATTTGACAATTGATAGTAATTATGTAGGCACACCTGCAAAATTAAATACGTAATTTAGTTACATTTTTTCACCGTATCCCTAATTATTTTTTAAAAGTGTGAAATCTGCCAATTTTAAGCGTTTCGAAGTAAGAAATATATTCAATTACACGAAGCATTTGATTTTAGAATCACAGATTATTTATTGTAGGATGCATGAGCCGGGTCCTTTACAATACGGTTGACCACTCGACGATTCGGCGCAAAATACAAGCTGCGTCGAAACCGGCCGGTAATATTTACTGGTATAGATACTGTATAGTCCGGGCGCCAGAGGTACTTGAGTATGCAAAATATGAGGACCGCATTCTGACAAGACATTCTGATTCTAGTTCAGAAAAGCCTATATATAGATTAACAATATGAATGTTGCCAGAAACCCAGGTGGTCCAATTTTTTTTATACCCCCCCCCCACTCTACACAGCAAGTAAATCGATTGAGTACAAGCTATTGAGCTATTTTAATGATTATATTAGTGTCATTAGTTGGGTTTTTTTTTTTGAATAATTAAAGGTAATAATAGGTTGTGAAATAAAATTAAAATAGAAATATAATTGATTAAAAATCATAAATTGTAGTTAAAAAAATATTTAATGACAAAAAAAAAAAATTATATAGCCCAAGTGCCAGAGGTACTTGAGTATGCAAAATACGAGGACCGGCAACTATGCTATCAGCTTCTTATACCTAAGACACCAAATAACAAAAACTGGATGTTGTCAGCAGCTTTATCGGTTCCTTTCCCTTTTTCCCTAATTAAATAGCCCGCCCCCAAGCGTCAGAGTGCATGGCGTACCCAGCCCTTTAATGTTTTTGTGCACCAGAAGGATAAAAACCATTGTGAGTAACGTACCTATACTTTTTCGTGTTTGTAAAATAGCATTTGAGTTTTGTCGTTTTTGAGTGATAAATTAATAACTGTTTTATTAAAATACGTTAGGAATGTTGCTGCAAGTGACAAATGTGAAAAGAAAAAGATCGAACGAGTTATCGTGTTTGTTTTGTGATAAAGCAGATGACTTGGTTAAGGAACCGAAACCACAATCATTTGTAAGTATTCAAAAAGCAGCAGATCGAAGAAAAGATGACATTAGTAAAAAGTTACAAAATAATCCAGAGTTGGCAGCACTAGAATATTCATGGCGTCGATGTTGTATGGCGAGTTATTTTAATTTTATTTTATTTCTACGGTTTACACCTATTACCATAAAATATGAAACTTAAATATATCTAGAAGAGTTATGTAAGTGAAGAAAAATAAGACAACGATAAAATAGCATGCGTAAACAGCCAGATATGTCTACTTCCATCGCAAAACAAGGTGATGCGGGTATAGCAGGTAATAGCAAAAATATTCGGCAATCATTAAGAAATAAAACGAAAGGAAGGTACATTTAATGCGGTGAGCCCCGACTTAGCACTAGAGCAGTCTCAAAATCGATCTTCAGCAGTTACTGGAGGCTTGACTGGTATAACCAAAAATGAAGACGCGATACATAGATGGGTGCTTCTTTATCCGTTTAAAAACAGCATTTATGAGGCTCTTCGTTCATATCTGGATTTAAAATCGGATTACGTCCATTCATGATGGTGATTTTTAATCAATTATTTCTATTTTATGATTTTTAATCAATTATTTATATTTTCATTTTATTTCACAACCTATTATTACCTTTAATTATTAAAAACCCAACTAATGACACTAATATAATCATTAAAATAGCTCAATAGCTTGTACTCAATCGATTTACTTGCTGCGTAGAGGGGGGGGGAGGGGGGGTATAAAAAAAATTGGACCATCTGGGTTTCTGGCAACATTCATATTGTTAATCTATAGGCTTTTCTGAATCAGAATGTCTTGTCAGAATGCGGTCCTCATATTTTGCATACTCAAGTACCTCTGGCGCCTGAACTACTAGGTATTGTTCAGAATTCAGAATGTCAAATATTGGAATAATGTATTAGCATTAGAGATGAGCGAATTATTTGTAAAAAATATTATATTGTAGTTACTAACAAGATGCAAAACATTAATCGCAAATTCCTTTATCCACATATAAATATACTTAAAATACAGAGTAGGGGAAGGTGGTGTCAAAAGTAACAAAATAGACATTCTGGTTTATAACAAAATAATTAACCGGTTAAATTACCTGATTTTTTTTTCAAAGCACTTCCATATATTTAGGAACTAAGTGTATGGTTAAAAAAATTGAAGGTATTAAGAATTTTTGTTTATTTGAAAATTAAAAAAAGAAGAAAACTGTTACATTGGTGTCGTCGTGGTGTCGATAGTAACACTCGTGGTGTCATTTGTAACATAAGTCGCACAAAACATAATGTATCTACTTATTTTTATTAGGTATATTTTAATGTACTAAATGACTAAAAAGTTGTAAGATACATAAAAACAAAACAAATTATCTAATTATAAAAAAAAATATATATAAAATAATAAGAAAAAATCTAATTTAATATGCTTCCCTAAAATAATTTTAATACCGTGAAAGTAGTTCAAATTGCTCAATCATTATCAGATTCACAATTGAAACACATAATTTAAATGTTTGGTTTGGGCACAATTCTCATACGCCCATAATTTGCAGGAGGAACACTGGATCCAACCCTCTTTGCTTGTTGAATATGGTTCGGTACAAATTAAACATAAAGCATCATCAGTTTCTTCTTTTTTCTCGGTTATTATACGTTTTTGTTCTTCTTTTACCTTGCTTACTTTTTGCAGCTTTGTCACTCAATACGAAGGATTCCTTCTGATAAATGCAATCAGTTAATCTTTCAAAGCCATACCAACTTCATCCCAACCAGTGGGATATGTCAGAGTTGAGTTGTTGATGTTATTGGAGTAATAGTTGTTGATAATTTATTTTGACTAACAAACTAACTTACCATCACGCCGTTTCCCCGCAGGGGTATGCAGAGAGGATTGAACACCACACTCTTCTATCCTGGCACACCACTTTTGCTTCCGACACATTCATACATCTTCTCATACAAGTTCTACGGTTGTTTGCGGCTTTAAATAGGGCCATCCTCAAATACTTGTAGTATCTGATCGTGCCAGGTCTTTCACGGACGACCTCTATTCCTATTGCCTTCAACACTCGCCTCATGTATGCATGAGCCTCATGCAATTATGGCCAAAAAGAATTTGTCAAAGGAAGCAAGACTAGCGGTACCTAATAGCGTTCTAGTGCCAACCCAGATGTATGGAAGTCAAGCCTGAAATTGGCAAAAGAGGAATGAAAGTAGACTGAATGCGGTGGAAATAACTATGACGTCTTGTGTGTAAAATCTTTGGTCGATAGAGTGAATGAAAAGTGTATAGAGTAGTGAGTGAGTGAATGAAAAAATTAGAATTTATTAAAATTCACAGTAGTCAGCTAATTCTTTTTCTGATTAGATAATAGCTTGTTGTGGGGTAGATATCCTAATACTGGGACAGATCCATCTTTTTTGACGCGTTCCATGTATCTATGAGGAGATACGTGTCATATTTCGATATGCTTGGCTGCTTTTCTTATTGACACATTTCCATTTTTTATAAAATCTTTTATAAAAGTGTGCCTTCTCAAAGGTTTCTTTGGATGTTTTTCCCCTATTTGTCTTTCATTCTCTAGGTTTAACCATTTTTAACAACCAGGAACCCAAAATGACATTAACTTCCAATTACATTACATTATTATTTCGAAGGTGTCAATTGTATCATGTTACAATTGACACCCTTTACACTGTTACAATTGACACCTTTCGCCACATTGCGTTAAGGTTATGTTTTATCTTAAACTATTAAAAAAACCGTTAAAATATATACACATCATGATAATAAACAATATTCTGAATACTAACACACAATAAAACAATAAAAAATACTTACAATTTGACGAATACAAAAAGGTGACTATTTAATGATTTTTTTACTTCACTATGCCGAAATACGATGATATCCAATATACCGATACTTTCAAACTGATGTTAACGCAAAATGGCGTTCTTTGATAGCTATCGATCCCGTCTAATAGACGGTACTGCTTGTCCCATTAAATGACCAATATTTAAAAATATACGGCGACTGTTACAATCGACACCTGTTACTGTTGACACCACCTTCCCCTATCATTTTTCCAAATTTAATTCAATTTCGAATTTTTAAATTTAGTTTTGCTGTTTATTTTTAAAAAATAAAATACATGTTGAATGTCCGCTAATATTTTTTCAACCTAATATTGTTGTGTAAATAAAATCTAATCTAATAATATTAAGTATACTATCAATATTTTTTTATACATCTTTGTAAACATTTAATAATCTATATACCTTGTTCATATATAATATATACATTATATACTTATTTGGTAAACGATCAATATTTATTTAATAATTTATCCTGTTTATATATAATATTCACAAACTTTCCTACTTTAAATCTGGCATGTTTATAGGCTGACATTAAAAATTATGCAAGAATTTCTCTCAATTCTCTAAATCTGTATTATTTTATTACAAATCAAAAATAAGGGTAATATTAAAAAATTCAGGCAGGTACCTAGTTTTAAAATACTATAAACAATTTCTGCAATTGGTTTTGTGCGGAATATTCTCATAAATTTTGAAGTTCGTAAAAGTTCTAATTACTACGGGTTTTATAAATAATTAATGTACCTAACTAAAATAATTTTAATAAATCGGGGTACACATTTGAATCATTTACTAAATATTAATTTCACTACAGGGAAGGTGGCCTGATGGTATCGCGTGACGTCACGAGCCATAATATAAACTTGTACTGCTCGTGGCCTTCACCAGCGAATTGCTCAAAGAATTCTGACTCTTCGTCGCGCCTGTATACCTACCCGTTTAGGAAGCTCCGAGAGAAGTGCGCGGTACGAGACAAGCGAAGCAAAACAAATGAGTTTTTATGAAAGCCGATTCAAGACAAATGCGGTAGATCTTGTAGACATTAAACCTATTGATACAACGAATGTCGTTTTATAGCAACGTCTAGTATTGAATCAAAATAACTCTGGATCGATTTTATCATGGAAGAAGTATAGCCAATTAGTTAATAACCAAACGGATAAAGCAACCAACTAATGTTAACCTAATCGACTAAGAGCCAGCGACGCCAGATTTACGTTATAGTATCAAACCTGTTTTTTTTCTGTAGATGTACACTACAGTAGGTTTGGTTTGGATATTATGGCAATTTGGGTTCGGAAGATTTCGGGAGATACAGGTAATACAAAAAAAAAATACAAAAAGATGAGAAATTAAAACGTAAAAATAACAAACTTGATTTTAGGGATAACGGGACAAGTAGGTGACGCTTTTCGCCGGTGATTTCTTTCGCCAGACGTTTTGAATCTCTATAACTAACCAGTTATAGTTACAAATCTGAATTTCATATATTTTATTCAGGCCACTATTTAACAATATTACCCGATACCTTATATTTTAAACGTTTTATTGCACCTTTTTTTTTGTACTTGTATTATCTGTTATCTGCCAAATTTCCCCGAATTGAAAGGTCCATAATATCCAAACCTTACCTACTATAGTGTACATGTACAGAAA
Source organism: Agrypnia vestita (assembly GCA_016648135.1). Classification (NCBI taxonomy): domain Eukaryota; kingdom Metazoa; phylum Arthropoda; class Insecta; order Trichoptera; family Phryganeidae; genus Agrypnia; species Agrypnia vestita. The sequence goes on along the minus strand of JADDOH010001010.1, from coordinate 429,144 downwards.
ATACTTAAGGTTTGATATTATAACGTAGGTCTGACGGTCGCTGGCTCCTGCTCTATAATGTAGGTACTCGTTAAGGTACATTATAGAGCAGGAGTATTCCTTGTCTTTCTTTCTTTTTGGCGTCTGCTTGTCTGCCGAGAAAGCTTTGGATCGATTTTTAACCCTTTTCCCGTGATCCGATCGAGCTGAAACTTTGCAGGCAGACTCGTGGCGTAGATAAAAATGATCTAACAAATTTTAGTTTAAATTTTTAAAATTATTATTGTATAATTTTGGATTTTTCGAAATTTACATACAAATGAGAAGGGTTCCTGACGCGTGGAGAAGGCGCGAAACCTATTTCAACTAGACTGACTCGAGCCATGGGTCCGATCAGTCGGCTATATGTTAATAGAATATCAAATTGGAAACAATACAAGTGAGAAAGGGAGTATAATAAAATTTTCTCTTTTTATGGGTTAGTTTTTTCTCTTTATAGTATTTTTTCTTTTCTGTTTTATATAAAATATATTGTAATCTGTTATGGAAGGTGTTAGTGGGGGGCATCACTATCGAGCCGCTTGAGCCTAGTTTAGCTTTAGACGGATTAGTTAATCGAACGTGCATGATTTTCAAGAAACGAGCGCTATACCTTAAATACTCAACCTATCGTGATGAAGATTGGCGCGCATCTCTCATTTAACACTCAAAGGGGCGCTGGAAAAAATGTTTTGTCGGTGATGTGAACGTAATTTTTGTAATGGTTTGCTAGCGATTTCTCCAATCGTAGGCTCCAAATGAAATTGAAACATTAATAAGTGAAAAGTGTACCTATAAATTGGTTTGAAATTAACCGTTATTATAATTGTGTTAACGTGTTAACGCCTTTATACGATTTATGTGATTGAACGAAGTGATTTGCAGCAGCCATCTCAACGAGAGGAATGTTTATGTGGTCTGCGGCAGCTGGCCCCGCTCTAGCGGCGAGTCGTTCACTTTTATTTTTTCTCCCGCGCGTTCCACTTCCGCGCGCGGAATTTGGTGCACACTTTTCGCGCAGCTCACATGCGTCATAATACCGGATTCGAACCAATCGCGCCGTCTTCGAGAAAGTTGTAGAAAAAATGACATAAATAGGATAATACATCCTTATTATACTCTGACGAACGCTCGGTGAAATTGCTCAAGTCTCTTACTGTAGTGGTAACATTAAAAGCTTGGAGTGGACGATATTTTTAATCGTGCAGATTGCGGAGAAAAAAGTCATATAATAACAAGTTGTGGTATTATCTCTCCCATCCCACCTTTACAATTTTTTTATTGGAATATTCTACTTTCTCCAAGATTACTCAAGAAACATACGTGACGAAAAACAACTAGGGAAACATCTTTTCTATTTATTTAAGAAAGTCAATCGAAATAGTATGTGTAAGCCGTACATACGAGGCACATTGTTTCGTTGTGTTGGTGTTTGTACCCATAATCACCAACACAACGAATCAATACGCGTCGTCAATACACATACTAATTCGATAGTTAAATGGAAAGACCTATACGTCGTAATCTTTATCATGTAAATATTTTATTCCGTATCCATAACCATCAAACTGAATTACGGAAGTTTAAAAATTATAATATACCTTTTATTATAATATACATTCTAGTCTATGGTACCATTACCTACAGTAATATAAATATTCTTCTCCTTAAAATTTGTAAATACAACGTGTGCAAATGAAATTATTAACTCTCGATATTCAGTAAAGTGTTGAAAAAGAATAAAAAATAGTAAAAACACAAGAAGTTTGATTATCAAGAATTCTCAATCAAGGTACAAGTAAAATTATATCCTTGTCTTAAATTTTTGTCTTACCTACCTCGTTTTTTCACATCCAGTATGCACTGTCAGAGCTGTAAAGAGGTTTGACACGCAGGAGATGAAATCCTTTGCTCTCAATGCCTTTTTTATTACCACTTTAATTGTGCGGGATTAACAGAAACCAAATTCAGAAAAATGAACAAACAAAACAAAACCGTTTGGAAATGTCATTCATGTAAAGTAAACAAGTGCAATACAGCGACATCTAGCGGCGGACAAGGTACCTCCAAGAGCCCAGAAACAGTGCTGCCAAGTGACAAAACCAACGCCCCGATAAATAAAAGTGCCCATACACAATGCTTCAGCATCAAAGATATTGACGGTTTATTGCAAATAAAATTAGATGAGTTTACAACTAATTTTTTTGCCAACCTAAAAAAAGAAATCTCTATTAAGATCGAAACGTAAGTGTCGGTGGAACTCATGTCAATAAAAGAAAAGCTGTCAACCGTTGAGGACATCCAAAAATCACTAAATTTTTTCGCCGAAAGTTATGAGGAACTTTTAAAAGAATCAAAGGAAAATTTCATTACAATAAAAAAACTGACCTCGGACATCGAGCGCTTGCAAGATACCTCTAAAGTAATCACTACACAACTAAATAATATAGAGCAAGTGAATCGCAACTGCAACCTAGAGATTCAGATGATACCGGAGGTATGAATATGTCAGTAATGATAAATATTTATGATATACTAAGGCATATTAATTATATAGAAAGAAATATAGATATATATAGATATAATATATTTCTATATATATAAATATATATATATATATTGCTATGCTCTATGATTATGCTTAGATACTAATTATATAATATAATATAGATAATACCTATAAGTTTCGACGTTAGCTTGATTATAAGATTTAATGTGACGAAGTCATAAAAGTGGACAATAATATTATATAAAAAAAAACACTTATAAAAAATTATTTAAGAGAAGAATAAATATTTTTTCAACTGCCACATTAATAAGAGTGATCACAGTAGGTGTACGTATGTCAATGCACTGGTCACAAAAATTAAATAAATTTTGTCTCTGTTTTTTACTTTAGTCTCTAGGTCCAATATGAACGAAATACGAATTTACGAACGGAGTTACGACTTTTTTCGAATAGCCACCATTACAAACATAAATCACTTCATCAATTATCGAAACGAGTCGGTGACTGGTTACTGAACTTGGTTGAGATATTTAAAGGGCAAATTAATTCGAGGTGTGTAAAAACAGCGAGAGAGGCGTTCTAATACCTCTGCAATAGGAAATATTTGTAACGAAATCTGTGTACCTACCCAAAATGAAAAAAAACCCTTGCCCTCGCCATATTTAACATTTTAATTGGTACAATACTGGAAGCTGTAAATTTTATTTTAAAATAATAATAATATATCTTTGAAATCGTTGAATACAATAAAACTTGTGACACTTCATTCGTTTTACTTCCCAAGGTTTAAATTGCAGCATCAGAAAATTTGTGACAATCCATTGTTCGCGAGTGTTAAGAGAACATTCACATTTTTAATAAAGATTATTTTGAAAAGTAGCCGCTTATTTCAAAACGTGCTGATAATATCAGTTTTGTAGAATTTAAAATACATCATTAATATTTTTTGTACCTTTTTACGTTGAATATTTATTTTCCGTTACGTATCCCCAGTAGCGGTGGTCGCTATAACCCGAGACATCCATTCTCATACTATGGCTACCATAAATCATCACAGAGATACAAACGTACATTACGGACCACCTCACAAAGAGATATTTTCATTCAACCGCAATTAAAAAAATTAGAAGGGTCGTATCAAAAACTTTTGACGTGTTCGCAAAATTTGTCAGTGATCCCATTTTTAGCGTACGCGGACCGTTTCAAATCTGATCGGAAGTTTTGACAATGTCAGTTTTGATGGGTCATTGTGAAGCCGGCGATGCAAAATTTTCCCAACACCCTAGCGGAGGGCTATTTTAGTTAGTGCAAATATTTTTAACGAACCGTTCCACAATAGGACGCTCTCATAGTAATAGTCATTCGGTAAATTATTTCGAGATTCTTAGATTCTTAGAAATGTATTGTGAAAGTGTTAAATCACTACATTTCACATGATGTGAAATCGGTGCTCGTTAATATACACGCTGTTACGCGGGTAGAAATTTTAACTTCGAGAACCGTAAAAAATCTCTTAGGGCCATCTACAACTCTTTCCATTCCCGCCTCTTTAAGATCTGTATGTTTACAACAACCATCCCTTCCTCCCGACCACCACTCTCCTCCTCCTGATCATCTAAAATTTTGTCGACACCCGTATGCAATCCCCTATATTTCAACCCTTAACTTATTTCTCAGACTCTAGTAAAGATTTCTCTACTCCGAACTGCCTATGTTACGCGTCGTGAATATCCATTTCACCTTACCTGGATTCGTATTGTATCTCGATAAATGTGTGTAAAAACGTTTTTGCACTGCTATTCACGAAAAAAATTCCGGCTAGAATATTGTTGCGCAATCTCACTTAAAAACATAATAAAAATAAGCAAGATTTCTTCTATAACGATTTACTTTTTTTAACCATTCATTATATAGAGACGTGATTGCGTTACGGAACAATGAATCGTTACGTACGATGGTTACACTGCAGCCCGGGTGTTGTATCATGTAATTGCACGCACCAAAGAACGACAATATTTATATTTGAGAAAAATATTATACAGTATCAAATGTACAGCCGATTAATTTAATTTAAAATTATATATTATAATTATTATTTTTTAAGATCCTATCCACACAGGCACGTTCAGAGGCCAGGGATACAAGGAGCAAGATAAGTGGAAACTTCACGGTGCCGAGAATGAACACAAAGTTTGGACAGAGATTTTTCTTTTTTTGTGCTCCGAGAATATACAATAACCTGCCATTAGACGTAAAGGGTCTTAAGGTGTTAAAAGAATTCAAGCATAAAATAACAAGGTGGCTCTTTGGTGTGGGTAGGACAAAAAATGAGACCAATGTGTCATCCATATTGATATAGACAATACAGTCCATATTAATATAGTCACAAAATTGTTTTGCAATGAAATTAAAGCTGTCATGTATGACACATTGCTTTCGTTTTGTAGTCTGCCTACATTTGGTAACCGCTTTGTTGGCTTCTGTTTGAATGATTTTACTCCCTATATACAATGTCTAAATGTATAATTCTTTAATATATAGTCTTTTGTTTGTGTTTTATTTCTTATAGACAATATATAAATCTTATTTCTAATATTATATATATATATGTGTGTGTGTGTGTGTATGTATATGTGTATGTATATGTATATGAGTGTATATTTCTATGTATGTGTGTATATATGTGTTTTATATATATTATATCTTGCTAATGTTCAAACTTAAAAAAAAAAACTGTACAGGTAGTTGCTTCAGAACAGACATTGTCTAGCGAAGCAACTACCTTCATTTATATGTATGAATAAATATAAAAAAAAAAAAAAAGAAATAAAATAAATAAAATAAATTTAGTCCAAAATCTACTTACATACGTTCTACAAATGTGTCGAAACTTTGGTCTTTTTTTCTCTTTTTACTGATCAACAAGTAGGAAGTAGGTCTTAGCAGTAAGTCCATCTTCCTAACAGTAATTTGGCGACCTTGCGAACCCAAGTCCGTGACTTTGTTGACGTTTTCTCGAATTACTGCGGCTGATGGCCTTCCTCTGCGAGGGTCGTCTTCAACATCCTGCCGTCCGTATTTAGCCTCGAACGCCTTTTAATTATTGTGATGGAGCAGACTCCGAAAATGCGTCCGACGTGTCTTTAAAGACATGTTTCGGTGTAATTTTTTATTTTTTATTGAAAACCTAAGATTATAAAAAATATTTTCTAATCTGTATACAGGGTTATTTGTAAAACATTAATAACCTCACTGGACTATATTCCTGCCTTGATTATGAGTCGAAAATGTTCAAGCTATTATGACCTAATATCAGTAGTGAAAATTTTGTATATATGTAAATCAAACAAATAATTCCAAAATGTTATTGTAGATAAGATTAAATTATATTATTGATGAATTTAGCTTTAACATTGTAGAGTTTGTACTTGATGATTATTAAATTGGGTAAAAAATATTACCTTTGTTACCTGAGTTTAACATTATTTTTATATTCAGTCGTCATCAAATGTTTGTATTAACCTCCGCTTTATCATTATTTTCACAGTCCAATAATTCAATCTAACTTTAAATGATACCACTCGATTCACATTTATTAATAAAATGCTATAATATATGTAAAACATATACAGGGTTATTTGTAAAACATTAATAACCTCACTGGACTATATTCCTGCCTTGATTATGAGTCGAAAATGTTCAAGCTATTATGATCTAATATCAATAGTTATGGAGATATGCGACATCAAAGATTACATTTTTTTTCAATATTTCTGACTTATTTTTTGTAAAACGTTGGACTATCATTACAGTAACTCATATCGATTACGAAAATTTCATTCGTTTCAATACAGGCTAAATAAAATTATAAAAACCCTGAAAAAATTCCAATTGGAATGTTTTCCAATTGGAATTCGAAGGTTTTTATTTTTTTATTTGACTTGTATTAAAAGGAATAAATTTTTCGTATTCGATATAAGTTACTGTATTGATAATCCAATGTTGTGCAAAAAATAAGTCAGAAGTATTGAAAAAAAATGTAAACTTTGATGTTGCATATCTCCATAACTATTGATATTAGGTCATAATAGCTTGAACATTTTCGACTCACAATCAAGGCAGGAATATAGTCCAGTGAGGTTATTAATGTTTTACAAATAACCCTGTATATGTTTTACATATATTATAGCATTTTATTAATAAATGTGAATCGAGTGGTATCATTTAAAGTTAGATTGAATTATTGGACTGTGAAAATAATGATAAAGCGGAGGTTAATACAAACATTTGATGACGACTGAATATAAAAATAATGTTAAACTCAGGTAACAAAGGTAATGTTTTTTACCCAATTTAATAATCGTCAAGTACAAACTCTACAATGTTAAAGCTAAATTCATCAATAATATAATTTAATCTTATCTACAATAACATTTTGGAATTATTTGTTTGATTTATATACAAAATTTTCACTAGACTTTCACACGAAATAACGACATAACTTAGATGATTATTGATGCTGTTTTAATAATTGATTTGATTGCTTTCTGCTAGTTAACAACATTAAAAAAAGTACGTGTGGGATTAATTACGTTACTTTTACGTCATTCATCCGATCGCTTCCAGGGTACGTACGCGATAATCACGTAACCATTGTTGTTTTATAAGAATGTTGAATAAATTGATTACATTGACACAATAAAACAATGTCTTAAAAAATTTCCGCACCTGAGTAGGTAATTAAAAACTCGCATAATAACAAAAAGCATACTGCATTGTACTATGTAGCAAATGTATGTCGCTGCTAAGAAATAAAATAAAAAATTGCTACATGAACTAACTAGTTACACTATGATTAAAAATATTTAGTAATAGAAACGAGCCTTACAGTTAGTGTATATATTATAGATATCTCACAGAGACGAAACTGTATTAATTATGGGAAAGTAGGTATAGAAGTCATTTGGGTGTAACAGCACTTATGACCCGTCTTTTTATGGTTGGCTTAAGTGATCACTTTACACAATTGTAACATTCGCCATTTCCACCCATGATAGAATATACCATGCTTATTCATTTTTTGGAAGTTGTATATATGTTCAAATTGCGTGAAAAGCTTTCATATATGAGTTGTAAGCGCCTTTTCCATGCGGCCTGTACAAAGCCATTTTCATTCCCCTAAATCCCCACAGATGTCGCTAATGAGAAAATCTACATTGATTTTTTACGGAATTTTATTTATCATGGGTGGAAATGGCGAATGTTACAATTGTGTAAAGTGATCACTTAAGCCAACCATAAAAAGACAGGTCATAAGTCCTGTTACACCCAAATGACTTCTATACCTACTTTCCCATAATTAATACAGTTTCGTCTCTGTGAGATATCTATAATATATACACTAATTGATTAATAATGTCTCTGTGACATAAATCCAGCACTGTTCTGAAAGATTTGAACAAACTCAAAATATTCTGAGCCTTACAGTAGTCGCATATACATGGTCTGTTCAAAAAGTATCGCGAATCTTGTGTTTTTTCAAAAATTATTTATATATTCATGAATGTCTATTTTGTTCCCTTTAAAGTAATCTCCACCAGATATTATACTCTTGTGACAACGTTTTTTCCAATCCTCGAAGCACTTCAAAAAATCATTTTTTGTGATCTTGTTCAGCTCCTTCTTCGATGCCGTCTTTATCTCCTCAATCTTAGCGTAGCGTCGTCCTTTCATGGGCCTCTTCAGTTTCGGGAACAAGAAAAAATCACAGGGGGCCAGATCTGGGGAATACGGTGGCTGCGGGACTATTAGTGTGTTGTTTTTGGCCAAAAATTTGCACACAAGCAACGATGGGTGAGCAGGGGCGTTAGGTCAGATGAAAGTGTGCGCGCTTCCCCGGCGCGCGGCGTCTTATTTCCTGTTACGCATTTCCGTCCTTTTTCACAAAATCACTGCCACAGATTGCAGGAAAGCGAGAGGAAAGATGTTACACCTCAAAAAAACAAACGTATCTACATATGACACGTGCAACGTATAAGTAGTTGTCAATACATTTGTACCGCCTAATTCCAAAACTCCATAAAACGATCTTAAGGGTTATTAAGTTATGGTTGAGAAATGTTATATTTAGAAAGCTTCTTTGCGGTGTTCTGGAATAACCCTGATTTTTAACATGAAATGTCAATGCATTTAAGTGGCTATTGCAAGAAATAATGTGTTCTGTATGTAGCTGACAAATTATCCAAAATCCGTTTTAGAGAATTTTGGAATTAGGCGCTACATTTGTTTATAAGATGTTCCATGGCTAACGCAAAGCTAATTAAGTAAAAGGGAAGGGGGGAACTACGTTTTTGGAACTTCAGACTTCGGAACTACTTTTATAAGATTTTCTTGGGGAATAAACAATTCATTTTCACTTCACCATTCCGAAATAAAATAAATTAGAAAATTTTTACGCGATATGTATTAACATAACATAGTTGGTGTTGTAGGTATTAATGTTAGCACCTAATTACAATTTAGCACGTTCCTTTCGACGAAGATAGCGAAGTTTTTGAAATACTTTTAAATCATGTACATTTAAACAATGTTACGCTTTACTAATTTTCAGGTTGGTGATCAGGTGGTGAGGGTGAACGGTTATAGGATTAGCGACGCCCTTCACAAAGAGATGCTCAGCCTCATCGCTAGCCTCAACTACCTCAAGCTCAAAGTCAGAAGTAAGTGCATCTCACTCAACCTTCAATTATCTTATTGTGGCTTACATAATCCTGTCTACCCTACCACCAATTTATAAACAATTCCCTAGCCTTTAAGCTACACTTAGTTTTATACAAGCTACTAATCTAGGATAATTTCTAAAAGCGCATCAATCCTCCTCACTTTAGCACATTTTACTCATCTCGAATATAAAAATAATTACATGATTTGGGTGGAATGCAAATCTTGGGTTTGGGAGCTGTATGAAATATTAACTAATCTTCCAGTATAACTGAATGTCCTGATTCCAAAAATGTTATAAAATAATTCCGCACTCTTATATTAAACGAGTAATTCCAATTTAAAAATCTAATGATTTCCTTAGTAGGTTTGACAGTCCAACCTTTTCTTTTGAATTTTTACATGTATCTGTGGATAAGATATGAATCGTAGATAAAAAACTATAATGTGGACCATTCACTATTCTGGTCGGTGGACTGCCATGTAGGATACTGAATGGGCCGCTTAATAAGAACTTGCAATTTTTTTGTACAAGTTTTTATTTGGAGTGTCTCGAGTGCCTTTATTTCAAAAAAGTTAGCCTTTTCCCACCGGATATGTCATCCAGACTTATCTGTTTTTAACAAACAATTGGCCTTTTCCCTGCCGGATAAGTCATTCAGACTTATTTCCGTTACAATAAAATATATTGTTCGCTTTTAACCATACCACAGTATAATAAATACATAACCATACCTTATTTTCCTGAAAACTAGTTTTAGCTGATGAAGGGCAGAGTCAGTATTATTATTATTTTATTCCCTAGCCATAAAATAATTGAACATTAAACAAATCTGTGTACTTTATATTGTTATTATGGGAAAATATATATTAGCAACAGACTCGTCAGTGCCATGAATAAAAAATCTGCCTGTAAAAAAATCCTCTTTATATTTTTCTGCTGCTGAAATAATGTTAAATACGAAAATATATTATACATACAACCAATTTTTCTCATTATATTACAATTCTAATTCAAAATTTGCGCGCAGACAATTTATCTTCAGTATCTTCCTATACTTAAATATGTTCTTACAAATAAATTAAGCAAACTGAACCTTGCTTAATCTATTTATTAAAATGTTCATTATTTTAAGGCTTCAAAAAGACCTTTAATCTGCATCTCCATCTGGAGGATTAAGTGTGTTGTTCTGCTTCAGAAAGTATAAAGTGCCGGCAATCTGCGTTTAACGACTATGCTGCCGTCAAATTTACATTCTGTTAACGAAAATCCAAAATTAAACATATTCTTTAATATTTTATTCCTACTTGTATGTTTTTTCAGAATTTATTGATGTCCTTTTAATATTCTTCTTCCTTCTTTCCCTTTATCCGATAACTTCTGATATTTTCGATTGATACGTGAATACACTTTATTAAGATAAAAATTTGTAAGCTTTCAAAACTTTTTTCAGAATTTACAATGGTTTGATTAATAACACAACGCTGTCATCTGATAAGATGTATTGATTATTCGATTAAGCCACCCCAGCTGTTGATAAAGCACTCATAACGCAGTGAAATCCAGTAAAAAGGAAATGGTTTTTATCATTTTACTAACCTCTATCCAGGCTAACAGAATTGCTTTTGATTTCATAATTAATTCCGATACAAATTGCTTAATATTTCGTTGACAAATGCAATAAAAATTTCTTCACCATTTTATCGGATTTATTAATTGGTCTAATGATTTTTAATATTTAATCGAACATTTCAATTACGACTGAAAGAATCCATTTACAAATTGAGGTTCTTGTTAAAATAAATCTTTGATCATATATACTTTTGGAATTTTAGAATATTTCGGTGTTAATAACTAAAGCACAGTTAGAAATATGCACGAGTGCCTTCTAAAATGTGACTGAGTATTATAAGTGCGGGTGTTGAGTATTATAAATTCGATGGTGGGAACATGACCATCAGAATTTATGACTAACGTGGCCTAACTGAATCTAAGATTCTACTGCCCAAATGATGGTAGAGTAAGCATGTTTTTTTAATTACATATATATTACAAATCTGCAGCAAAATGGGATTACCTTAACATAATACATTAACGTAGTGATAATAATATTTGTAATTAATGATTAAATATATATATTTTTTTAATTTATTTGGTAAATGTACAAACTTAAGAGCGGCTGTATACAATATAATATAATTGATACACATTTATATTACCGCTTACCCACTGAACTCATCATCTCTATCGGAAGATGATGAGTTCACAGTGTACAGTGGTCATGAAAATGGCGTGAATATTGGCCATCTTTCAAGTCGAATGCAGTTTTTTCAAGTATAAGTCCAAACAAGTGTTCTTCCTAGTACCAGTCAACCAAGAACAAGAAAAAGAACCTGAATCTGGACTTTTTTTTATTTTTATTATTTTTTTTATTTTTTTTTTGATTAATATAAATTAATTGTTTGATATAAATTCCCTTGTGGAATAGATAGAAGGGGACGCTGATGAAAGAGTCACAGAAAATCGCGAAGAAGAACTTTATAAACTAATAACAATTGCTTTGAGTTATTTTATTTTGAAAATATCTATATTTATATTATATATCACTTACATGACCAATCTACATGCTTTACTTTGAAATCGGTGTCTATTCACTCTTCGGTGTACATTCTTTTTCTAACCAGATATTTTATGTCCAAATACATGAGGATATTTTGGGAGTAAAATAAGCACCCACTACAAACTTATCTCCTCCAGAATGAGAAGGAACTGCTGTTTTGAAATACAACACTATTTTCATATATGTGATAGTTCAGACCTTCCAAAAAATGATAAGTTCGCTAGGGTACGAAAATATTTCACACTTTTCAACAAAAAAATTCAGCCTAGTTCCACTGAGTAAAATCATCAAAAATGTCTGTTGTTAAAACGATCGTACTTTAGGCATAGTACCAAGCAATTTATATACGAAAAATAGCTATGAGGCTTGCGAAAAAAAGGCTGGACATTCACTACATTTGCATATTTCGGAGTTTTTTTTTTACGAAAATGTGGGTTTTTATCAGAATGTCATATCATATATATCATAGAATATCATTTATATCAGAATCAGCATTTTTTTGGATAATAACTTAGATAGAAACTTTGTTATTATATAAAAGTAATAATTGAACATTATTAACAATAATTAATAAAATATAAGCATTAATCGATAGGCCGCGGCCAAAAATTCGTTTTTAGTGTTCTAGGCGGCGCTAATTTTTTATGAATATTTATATGTAGGTATGCATAATATGTTTTTTTATATGTATAAATTATACTTCATTATCTAGAATTTTTACTAAGGAAATCATTATATTCAATATTAATAAAGTTATAATGTTTTAAAATTGAAATAAATTTTTACGTTTTTTGTTGATTTTAAAATGCTTTTTATTTATATAAAGTGATGATTTTAAACAGTATATTTATTCCCGTATTTTGAGACTACTCACTTAATAAAAGTTAGTTTAAAAAAAACACTTTAATTATTATTTAAAAATAAAAATTCCAAAGTATGAAATGCGCCAATAAATGACGCAGTTACCGACGGCATTCTTTATTATAATTACATCATTTAATGACACATTTCATACTTTGGATTTTTTATTTTTTAATATCAATTAAGGTGTTTTTATTAAAAGAAACTAACTTTCTTTAAGTGAGTAAAGCCTCAAAATACGATAATAAATTGAATATACTGTTTAAAATCATATATTTAGGTATATAAATAAAAAGAGTTTTAAAATCAACAAAAAACTTAACATTTTTTTTGCAAATTATTATAACTTTATTAATATTGAATATTTCTAGATTTCCTCAGTAAAAATTCTAGACAATGAAGTATACTTTATACTTATAAAAACACATATTATGCGTACATATAAATATTCATTAAAAATTAGCGCCGCCTAGGACACTAAAAACGATTTTTTGGCCGCGGCCTGTGGATTAATGCTTACATTTTATTAATTATTATAAATAATGTCCAGTTTATTACTTTTATATAATAATAAAGATTTTATCTAAGTTGTTGCCCTAAAAAAATGCAGCCTAGAGTATACATTCTGATATAAATGAATAATAAAAACACACATTTTCTTTAAAAAAACGCCGAGACACGCATTTGCAGTGAATGTGGCGCCTTAAGAAGTGAAAAATAATTTAATGAAATTACCGTTACATCGGTAATGGAATTTAGCCATTTTTGCCAGTAAATCGGTTTATCGAAAACCGGTAATGCATATCCTAACGTAATACATGCCACCACAGCAATATCATTCTTATTATTGCTGTGGTGGCATGTTATAGACTTAGGTATATTATTCGACTCAAAACTTAGTTTTATTAACCATATAAATGCGATAATTTGTAAGTCTCTTAAATTGCTGGGATTTGTTTTAAGGACATCACGCCCATTTCAAAAAAATCCGGAGCCAATTAGAATACTGCTCATCAGTTTGTTCTCCAACGCAAATTTCTCAAATACATTGACTGCAAGATAAGCATACCAATACAAAACATAGAATACAACGACCTGAAGAGACTGAAATTACTCACCTAATATGATAGAAGAAAAATTTGTGATATAGTTCTTCTACACAAAATTGTAAATAATATGTTGGACTGCCCTGACCCTGTAGCGTCTATCAATTATAATATCCCGTCCTTAAATAGAACTCGACAACTTGTCACATTTCATTGCCAAAATTCCAGAACGAATTACTAATCAAATGCCGTAATTAGCAGAATATTAAAGACTGGTAATGAATTTGGTTATATGGTTGATGTTTTCAATGACAGTCTAGTGAAAATAAAGCTTATACTTAAAGAGACAATACTATTTCATTACTAACTGCTGTTAATATATATATATATATATATAATATAATATATTATATATATATATATATATATAATGATGTGTAATATATCATATTTTTTAATACACATTTCTGCTCTGTATTTTATATTTAAAATTTATATTTTTAATTTTTATACTCATATTTTAATGCTTATACCTTTTATTGCTTATATATGTACGTACATTATATTCATATATTTTATATTTTACTGCCTATTTCTGATATTGTTTAATGTATATACTTTTTGAATTTAATGTTATATTTTTTTTTGTAAAAGCCTGTAATAGGCGTATATAAGTAAATAAATAAATAAATAAATTATACTCAAACTAAGGTAAAGCTTGCGCTTTGAAAATACTTGCTCGTCTCCTAGAATGAGGCTCGAATCTCTGACCACTGGATCTAGGCTAGGGTCTCAACCACTAGACCAACAAGCTTATCAAGTATTTTTATTTATTATTTATATAGTAAGTATATAATGTTATACCTATGTGTCAGATATACTCATATAATTATTGTTTTCGGTTTGTCCAAAAACGAATGCATTTGTTCCAGAGTACACGTGTAAATTTGACTCTTTATTTTAGTTACTTCCATCAAGTTGTTAATCTGAAATTCAGGCCACTGATCCTGGCGTTCGGTAGCTCGCGAGTTAAACGTAAACCACTCGCATATTCGGCCCGATTCTGAAAATAACAATGTCTGGATCTTTAAGATCTTTATCCCAACACTTAATAGAGGATAATAAAAATTAAAAATAAACTAGAGATAGCTTTACGTCGGTGTTTGTTTCTATGAGGGAGGGAGAAAGATGTAAATTGTTATCTGTCAAATGTTAAGATGGGAAGATTTGAATACGCGGTAACGCCGAACGTGGTCATGACAAGTTTAGCCATGATATTTCATCTGGACGCTGTGGATGAAGAAATTAATACGACTGTAAAAAACAATCTTTCTTATATCATCTTCTAATACAGTGTATTTGAGCCGTAGAATTACAAAATCTGCTCTCGACATTTTTAATTTTTATTATCGTCTATTAAGTGTTGGGATAAAGATCTTAAAGATCCAGACATTGTTATTTTCAGAATACGGATGATTGTATGATACATCATTACCGTTGGATGTACATTTTATGAATCCGCCTATGATTCAGATTGTTTTTTTTAACTATTAACATTTTGTATTATTAATATTTTTAATATTTAAAGCATTAACTTTGTGGTTAGACATTATTACAGAATGTTAGTCAAATTAGTATAAACCACTACCTAGTAGTGGTAGTGGTTTATACTAATTTAACTTAAATTCTGTCTTTAACATTTTTCTTCAGTACTACATCATTCATAGTGTTTTTTGGAATCACAGAGATTTTAACACGATTTTTTATAGCCTTAAAGATTTCTCGGAAAGTTTATGAGATCTACATAGTAATGAGTTTTATTCGTATATCCATAGTAAAACTTTGAATTTAATCTTGCTCATAACATAATGAATTCCATCAGATACGTGAGAACATTAAGTTTTTTCTAATTTGTTTGATTCGTGGTGGAACTCCATTTTAATGATTAAATTAAAACAATTTTGAATTTTTATCCACCATTTATTGTTTTTTTACCGTACCGGTTTCAGGCTATCGCGGTCATACTCAGACTGGTACATACTCTCTTAGCTAGCTAGGCATGTTAAACTTAGAGAATAATTTTAAACACCCAATATTAAACACCCTTGTGCTAAATTTGTATAAATGCCCCAGCTTAAAAGAATTAATGTACCAATTAATTTACCTGCCGCGACAGGCTGAAACCGGTACAGCCAAAAAAAATAAATAGTGGAAAAGAGCTCAATATTGCTTTAATTTAATCATTAATATTAAGTTTCTAATTAATTCTAATAATTCGTTGAATGTGCATAAAAATAATATAATTTTTGTTAGATTTTAATCGCTTTTACATATTTATTTGAGATGTTTCGCTTTACATTACCTACTATTATCAGTCTTACAACTTAAAATCAACAACGTATCTGTATTAAAATATTAATCTATAGCACAACTATGTAATTTTATGTATGTATTTGAGAAAAAAACAGAAAACATTATCCATTAGAATTCTTAAAGTTTTTTAATTTTTTTACGCTTCTAAGTAACAATAATATCCCGACGCTAATGATATTTTAATTAACTTCTCAAGTAAATAAAACTAAAAGACAAATGCTTTTATTTTCATATAATTATATTATATGGAGTTCTACATTCTTAGACAATTACTTCGGAAAAAAAAATAGCTTTCGTTATTCATTACGGGAATAATGCGGTAACTAAAATGGCTTTGTGCGAGTGGTTATCGTTAACGAGCGAGAAGACATTGAAGACGACAATCGTTGTGAAAGATTGGCAACTTCGATCATGTAAGAAAATATTATTTCCGTTCATCGACTTATTGAAAACGTTCGTCGAATAGTAAAACTACAATAGATAGCGCATATTGGGAAATCATTAAAGCAATTTTTAAAAAAATTTAGTCAACTTTTGTGGCGATGGATGTCTGGAAACCATGGTCTTTATTTTTGCAGAAAAGGATTAGAAATTTGGCGGCACGTGCATTGAAAATTTATTTGCCAATTATTTATTGGAATTTTCCGAGAACTTTATTTATTGAAAAATGAAATTAAAATAATCATATACCTAGATAAACTTTTCCCAACGTTTCATTCGAGAATAAAATTAAAACATTCATAAAGAAAAACTTTTTTTTGGGTTATAATAAATGACGTTATGGCAAATTTTATGGTAGACTTCTGAAACACTAAGCAATTATTCTGGTTCGCAATCATGTTGCATTTCGAAAAATGCATTTAAATTATAAAGGTCATGTACGCATGGTTACGCTTTTCAGTGCATTAAAACAAAAATAGTTAGAGTCTGATTTTAAACTAATTAAACCAAATTTCATATATATATATATATATATATCAATTATAATATATATATATATATATTATGAAATAACGAGAAATAGCTTGTTGTTCTTGTGGTTTAGGACCCTGGCCTCCGTGATCAAAGGTCGCGGGTTCGAACCTCCCCTGCAGACAGCAATTAGCCCTATATTTCAATAGCACAAGCGTTTGCTTAGTTGAAATAGTAGAATTTGATGTGAACAAAATAACGTATTCGCGTGTTCACATGTCTATTTACAATCAAAAAAAAATATATATATATATATATATATATGAAATATAAGAAGAAATTTCATGGCTTGAACTATCTAACTGAAACATCAACTGAACTAATCATTTGAAACAGTCCACTAATTTAATATCATTAACACAACAATGTGGAACATTAAAACTTATCGAGAAGATTCTAATGGTGAGATAAAAGTAAAGGATGTTGAATTTTAAAACATATTATGAAAACATCAAACTGATACACCAATGTCTCAACTTTCAACATTAGACATCGATTTGACTAGAACGAAAATAGGGCAATCGCAACTTATTTTCAATAACTGACCACGACAGGAGCAGGCACGACAATCGCCCATTAACAAATATAAAAACTAAGTAACATAATAATACGTATTATACTAGATGTAACAAACACAAATAAACTATAAAACTCGTATTATATTTTCTAAAGATCCATGATGCAATGTATGTTAATTTGTAAGCGAATGATATGATGATGAAATACTTTTTTAATTTTTTTTATTATTTTTATTATATAAATAGAGATGCGAACACGGAATACGTGTCACATCAATATTCTTACTATTTTCAAACTAAGCTAAACGCTCGTGCTATGAAAATAGGACTAACTTGCTAGTCTGGGCTGAGATTCGAACCCGCGACCATTGGATCACGAGGCGAGTGTCCTAACCACAAGACCAACAAGCTACTCTATTTGAAATTGATTGTTATTGTTATGTTCGAGATCAGCACATATACCTACACAATTTTATTTTAACAATAGATATGTAGTAGCCAACGTGTAATTAATTATTTAATAATTTCACAGCAAATGCCATCGTCCAATATTGGTTAATCCAACAGTAGCTATCAAGGCTCAAAATGTTAACAAATAATTCAATTTCGACGTGCTATCTGTTAAGCATCCACCTGCTAGGCCCTTACCCCCAAGGTGAACACTCGAGTACACTTGGCCAGCCAACCATACCCTCGGGGGATCCCAATCGGCGGCCGCGGTCTCCATCATTCGACGTTTACGTGGCTTGATAAAACTTTTGGAGATGCCTGAAAAAACTGGACTGAACTGGTAATGTTGGCATTATTAATTTCATCAAAGTGTGAACAAAAGTTATCAATAATATAGTCAATCCTACGGGTTTTGGTCAACTGCCCAACATGCCGATAAGCCATCATTAATATAATCAGTCCTACGGGTTTGGATCAACTGCCTGACATGCCGATTGCCCGACAAACCATAATTAATATAATCAATCCTACGGGTTTGGGTCAGCTGCCTGACATGCCGATTGCCTGACAAGCCATCATTAATATAATCAATCCTACAGGTTTGAGTCAACTGCCTGACATGCCGATTGCCTGAAAAGCCATCATTAATATAATCAATCCTACAGGTTTGAGTCAACTGCCTGACATGCCGATTGCCTGACAAGCCATCATTAATATAATCAATCCTACGGATTTGGGTCAGCTGCCCGAATACCGATTGCCCGACAAGCCATCTTCCCAATAACCCAACTTTATATTTTTACGAAAATATACGTCAATTCTTATCCTGTTTAAAAGATCACACTGATCAATTTAAACTGTATTTGGATAATATTGTTTTCTAGTGGGTTACCCAGAGATATTATTTCATTTCATAACATTCATAGACATTCTTTTTTAAATTCATATGTGGTTTTTTGATAATATGTATTGTTTTTAAAAGTAGTTTAAAATTTAAATACCATATAAAATAAAACTTTAAAGTAAACATACTTTTCAGATTATTAGAAACGCCTAGACAAAACCTTTGTTGTTTTTATAAAAGGCGCGCATGAAGTCTCATAAACGTAATTAGTATTAACTAAAACTTATATTTAAAAATAATATAATTTGTGAAATTATAAAAACTATAAATAACTGAGAGTGTATATAGTGCGCTAAGTACGTTTTTATAAATTTGAAAAAATACGCATCTTATTGCATGCATATTTAAAAATGTTTTTGTGGAGGTTGGCTCGTCAGGCAGGCGGCAGTCGGCCGTCGGCGTCGGTCACCTGGCTGTCGTGCAGTTAGTCGCGTATACGTTGAGAGTTGAACTTTTTTAAGCGAGGAATCTTTCTATTGTCAATAAATTCATCTTTATATCCTCGTGGTGTCCGAACTATTGAATGAAGCGTTTCACAGATATCATGAATCCTTAACTATTTATTGATTTTTAATAAAAAATAAATTTCAGTCTTTACTTCTTTCGGGAAATAATAAAATTTACGAAAAATCTCCAGAAGTAAGATTATTATGCAAATAACTTGAAAAAAAATTGTTTCGTAAAACGCCATTTTTATCAATTTGACACGTTTATTTATAAGCTGATTTTTCTCCAAAGTTCCCAAAATTGTGCGCTCCTGAAGCTTGCACACGTTGTTGCAGCAATGGCCGCCAGCTGCTTTGCGTCATTATCAGATGACTAATTTACTATTTTGTCTAGATTAGCAACATCAATTTAGATAGTTATCACAAAGTACGCAGAGTCGTACTTTAACGTGTACCGGCAAAATCAGTCCGAAATATTCGTATGTCAAAAAAAATGCGAAACCAGATATAATTTTGGTTTTTAAGGACCTCTTTCATACAGATGCTTTTCTCCACCATGGTCTCCGCTGTTACCGAAATAAATATTTTGTGTGAATCTTAAATTGAAACGATCTTATGTATTGACTGTTCTCGAAACAAAATTGTCTCTTGGACTTTTTTTTTCTTCCTTTTCTTGTTTCGAGATTTGATTCTTGCTGGCAGTGATTTTCTGGACTGGCGAGTCCTTTGCTTGTTCGTGATGTTTTAGTTTCTTTTTTTCCAATTGGACTTTACCTATATTTATGATTTGTTATTTTCTGATATTTTGCGATACTTCTGATGTTTGATATTTATGCTTTCTTATTTTCTTTTCCTTGTATTTATATCAACCAATTCTATTAGTTAAATTTTGTTATTTACTTGTGATTTTATTTTTTTGTCTCGCTATTTTCTTTGAATAAATTATTTTCATAACGCACCGCAGAGACAGTGAAGTGATTAGTGCAGTTTCCTCGCCGCGTCTCCGCACGAGTGCTTTTGCGCTGTCAGCGGGCGGCGTAGCGATCAAATTATCAGGCGATGGAATTGTTTTAGCATCAAAAAAATTCTAAACTGGATGGCGAAAGTGTAGGGCCGATATGGGAGCTTTTGCTCGCAGAACGGCCCTGGGTCCGTGGTGGGTCCCACTTCGCAGTCTCTTGGACTACTATAAATAGTCCCCAACGGATATAACACACTTATGTCAGAATTTTTTCTAATCCTCAAAACACTTCTGTAATGCTTATTTTAATTTAGCCTTCGACTTTTCAGCAATTTTGCCTTTATTTTCTCTACGGTGGTAAAATGATGTTCTTTCATGGATATTTTTAACTTGGGGAACAGGAAAAAATCACACGTAGTTAAATCCAGCGAATGGCGTGACTGTTGTATATTTTTTGACGAATACTCATGAAAAAGTAGTGAAGCGCGAGTTGATGCTTTGTCGTGGTGCAAGACACGCGAGTTGCTCTTCTACTATTCTATTTGTTTTTCGGATTGCTTCATGCAAACGTCGTAAGGGTTTCAGGCAATATTCTTTAATGACCTACATACAACCTGGTGGTACGAATAAGTAGTGAACTATTTATTCCGTGGTAATCGTAAGAATAGTAACGGTAACCTTGATATTCGATGGAACTTGAGGTACTTTTTTTGATATATACTCAGCAGAATTGGAATGGAAGTGCCACTGAGACAATCGGACCTTTGTTACGATGTCATAACTATACACTTGTGATTCGTCACCTGTTACGAAGCATTGGAGCAATTCTGTGTCGTCAGCGATATCATTCAACAATGCTCAGCAATTTCTTTAAAATACAGTTTTTGTATAAAATTCAATAATTTGGGAACAAAATCGCCGAGCACACCTAAATGCCTCTTACTTATTTGCGTGTCAAAAAACAAAGTATGTAGGTACGCATTTGGCTGAAAATGAAAGCACAGTACATGAACATACGTACCACGTACGTCGATAAAAATCATGGGTTCAATAGGATACGTATGGTGACGAAGTTCGAACATTTCGGAAATTTTTTGATCAAACCTCGCAAAAAAAATTGAATTAAAGCGCTAAAAAATATGTACATTAACACTTTCTGCGGAAGACATATCACTTACGCTATTGTTCTACAAAGTAAGTAGATAATATAATATGCCTTCTCGTTTTTTCTTCGCATCTTCAAGTAAAATATTCTAAGCACCAATGATGGATGTCTTCATAGTCCTTGAAAATTTTGAATGCAAATTTAATATTCGGGATATATGCTAAGTGCATTGTTTTAATTTTGTTGATATATTTTGTTTTTTTTTTGTGAAGATGTCTTTCAAAACAATTTAATTTATGAACATTTACCGTAATACACGTATTATGATTTGTACATAGAGCCAGTCTACAATTTAGCGCTTGTTCAGACACAGCGGGAACCGTTCAGTTTCAGAATCGCGTTTCAAAACACGCGATTTGTGTCATCTGTTCACACAGCCGCGGTTAATAAGCGATTTGTGCGCGCGAAAATAAACGTCAGTTTGACAGTTCTGGTGCCGTTCTCCATCTTTGAATATCAGAGATATATTCGCTCATTACTTTGTTAACGACGGCCGTGTTCCATGGCAAGACACATAAATATCATTCTGTCAGTTCATTTTTGGTGAATAAATACCTACTTCTCTAAAATACTCTTTTTTTCCACCATTTCCAAATATCACCACCAACTCCTGCCAAGCTTGATTCTTGGCAAATTTGAGTAATCCTCACACTATTACAGGTCTTTTCTCCCATATTACAGGTCTTTTCTCCACTTCATCAATAAAAAATTCAGTGTCAAAGCGATCCATAACCATAGAAAAGAGAATATAATCCACGCGTGCTCCTGTTGTGACATGGAACCGTGCGGTGCCCGCAACGCGACTGAACGCTCTCGTAAGGCCCCATAGTAATAGGATCGTGCGGGCGCCGTGCGGGTCTATTTTCTAGCGGTTGGGTTGCGGGCACCGCAGCGGTTGACTAACCGCACGATTGTGTCTGAACGATCACATACAAACCTAGGTAAATGAGACCCGCACGGATCTCATGCGATTCTGAAACGGCACGGTTCCCGCTGTGTCTGAACAAGCGCTTAATCCCGTTGTGAACGCGCGTATCTAAGGACGATACGGATGCGTCGGAGACTTATGTCAGAAGCGCGTAAAGAACAATACAGAGTTGGGTTTGAGCTTGGAGCGAGATATGATTGGTACGATATAATGATATGTGCGAGGAGTAGAATGACGCGATTGATTTTTCCGACAAATCTCAAGAGGTCAAAGTCTCATTCGTCTATACGTTACTGTTTTGCTGGGCTAACTATCTGTATGCTTGTCTAAATATTATTAAGTATCCTCCTAATCCTCATCGAAATTAATCATCATATCAAATTTTTTCCTATTTATAGTATAAATATTATTAGACAATTTTTGATTATTTTATTTTATTGATTAATTGATTATTTTATTTGTAAATATCTACTTTTGTGAGTTTTTTTTTTCACCAACATGTTTCAGAAATTACCATTCCATCATCAGGGTGCTGTATAACTATAGTTAAACACACAAACTCACAAAAGTAGATATTTACAAATAAAATAATCAATATTTTTTTTAAATGTCAATATACAATGTTGCTCAATCAATTGAAAAAATAAATATTATTATTTAAATTTATCAATGCCGATGTTATATGTTAGTTTAAATCGTCAATAACATATTTTATTTTCATTTTTTCAGATGTGGGAATGATACCGGTGAAAGAGTAAGTTGACACTTTTCCAACTCGAAAATATTTTTATTTATTTACTTTATTTATTTAATACTAAGTTTGATCTAATGGTAACGAAAACTTATTGTGTTTTCGTTAATATTTTTAAATGAAGAAGTCTATTTCTGAAAAAGGTACTTCGTCGATTTTTTAAAAAATGATTTCGGGTGTTATGCTGAGTGATTATAATGATATTGGAGTGGCTTTGGTATCCATTTTATGATAGTCAGTGTGGACACCCTACTTTTATTTTTACTGAACAAAATTATTCCGCGAATATATTATTATTAATAATATTGTGTGTGTGCACAAGCACCCAACTATAGAAAACCCGTTTCAATTTATTGATGCGCTCATTGAACCGTATTTTTTATATACGAGAATATGCACATAATTTTTTACATTTCTTCTTTTTTACATTCGTTATTTTATCTGCCATTATATTCAATAAACAGTATTTACTCGCATTCTTATCATACATTTTGTATCTTTATCTATAGTATCTAAGAAATGAATTAATTTTATTTTGTATTTTGTACTAATTTTGTTGTAAAGCTAGCTGTTCATCTCGGCACAGGTTCATCCTAGTGAGATGAGTATGTAAGTTAAGCTGCCATCAACAATGTAAAGAGGTTTCGCCGAGAATAATGTACCTAAATTGTTTTTAATTACTCGCAGTAGATGTACAGACCCTCTCAGCTGGCGGCTGGTGGCGGAGCCCCCGGGCTCCCCCGGGGCGCAGCGCCGCTCCCCGCCACCGCACTCCGCCAAGGGGGACCAGCTCAGGGAGGTGAGCCTCACTCTGCTGGTGCCCTCCAGGTCCAAGCTGGGTTGTGGGTGAGCGATCTTTTATTATTTACTTCCTGCATTCGGTCCATTTAACGGATTATCTCCATACCACAGCGGAGGAAAACCTTGACCAGACTGAACCAAACGATATCTATCGACAGATAATTAACTTAGATCGATTTAAAGAATGATCTGACTAGACTTATAATTAGAGTAAACGTTTTTTATGACTTCGCACTCTGGGTTGTCCATGACGTAAGTCATGCAAGATCGAAAGTCAGTTGCATACTGACCCGCGGTAAGGGCAGCTAGTAATGCACCGATACACTTATGTGGGATATAACAGCAAAGGCAGCAATATCCAAAAAATTTAAAAAAATGTTTTAAATGCAGTCACCCAGTTTCTATATTTTATGTACCTACCCTTTCCAAAAACATGTGTCCTATTTTAAAGGCTATGTTTCCTATAAAATCTGGAATTCAGTACACAATAAATTATTTATCTTCGACGACTGCATTCAATTTTTTTGGATATTGCCGCTTTTATACCCCGCATATGCAATACAGGCAATCGTATCGGTGTATTAAAAAGCGCAAAGTTATAACACGAATTGTACAATTTAATAACAACGAATCTTGGAGATTTAGTTTTTTATTAAATTTCGCAAATGACTTTAGAAAAGTAAAATAATAAGCCTGTAAAAGTATGTTATGTGTATGATTGTACTTCCAGCATCTGTAAAGGTCCCGACTGGAAGCCCGGGATATTCGTGCAGTTCACCAAGGAGAGCGGGATCGCCCGCGAGTGCGGCCTCCGGCCCGGGGACCAAATCGTGCGCTGCAACGGGATCGACTTTAGGGAAATACACTTCAGCGACGTAAGTACCGATCTCGGGATCGTGCCCGGTGGCTCTCGGCCTCCTGGAGAACTCGTCTCCACTCCTGGGTTTCCTACATTTGGGTACATATATTAAAATGACTTTTCGGTTTCGTAAAAATCATGTATTAACTCCTTTTATACGGGGTCTCGTAATAAAAATGAACGAGTCTTCTTCATTCAATTTTGAATAGAAAAGATTATTTACACTTTGGATAAAATTTCAACAGTTGAGGGGATAAGCGACACCAAAGTTTGCATTTTTTTCTCAATATTTCCGACTTATCTTTTGTAAAATGGTAGAATGTCATGAAAGTAATAATTTATATTGAATATTATAAATTCATTCGCTTTGATAAAAGTCAAATGTCTCAAATGGTTTCTATTTATATTCTTTAATTCAGCTTGTAAATACTCCTTCCATAAGCTCGAGCTTTGGCTCATATTGTGGGGAGTATAATGTCTGTAAAAATGTTAAAACATAGAATGATTACACGAATGATGCCCATATAAAATATATGTTTTTGCTGTTTTATTCATATAAATTGACAAATCACGTTTATCATAAGTGGGCCCATTCATTGTCTTTCGTGTCAACTGTACGATCCTGCATTACGCCGGCGCGGCGCGGCGGCTAGCCATGCAATATAATGAATGCCCCGCATTAGCTGAGAAAAAATCATTGTGAATTTGAATTTGGATAATATTGTTCCCAAGAGCTTATCTCCGTTTTTAACACAAAATTGGCCTTTTCCCTACCGGATACGATAAGGAAGAATAATTTTCTATGGTTTCTTGTGTCAAAAATGTTTTGTTTTAAACTTGAAATAACTGCTTTTAAACATGATTGCGCCAAAATTTGACATCTATACCTATAAAACTCAATGTTTGTCTGTCTGTCTGTCTGTTCTCTATACAAATCCACACCGTTTGTCCGATTCGATTCAGATATTGTATACTTATGCTTTAGGACCCGGCGGGTAACATAGGCAACATTTCCTCCCTATTTTCATATCCCTTCCCCTCCCCCTGACATATTTTCGATGCAAATCTATACCGTTTGACCGATCGGACTAAAAATTTAGAAAATTATTCTTTAGGACTCGGAGGGGAACATAAGGCAATATTTCCTCCCTGTTCTCATACCCCTTCCCTTCACCCTGACATATTTTAGATGCAAATCTGTACCGTTTGACCGATCGGACTCAAAATTTGTAAACTTAATCTTAAGGCCTCGCGGGTAATATATGCGACATTTCACCCCTATTCTTTAAACCCTTCCCCTCCCCTGTTATATTTTATAGGTAAATCTGTACCTTTCGGCCGATCGGACCTCAAATTTGAAAACTAATTCGTTAGGACTCGGCGGGTAACATATGCGACAATTCCCCCCTATTCTTCTAACCTTTTCCCTCCGCTTACATATTTTCGATGCAAATCTATACCATTCGAATCGAACCTTTGTTTACTCTCACAAATTTATTTTAAACTTAATTCTTAACCCGTGCAACGCCGGATAAGGGCAGCTAGTAATTTATGTAATCAGGACTCTTTATTACGCCATGCAATTTTTTTTTATGAAATTTGTCTTTCGTTTGTATTACTAACTTATTCCAAAAATCATACAAATAAGATATTTAACAGCAGATGAAAATTGATTTTAATATTAATCTAAAATTACAAATATTTAAAATAATTCATATGGAATGAAAAAGTTATGAAATGGTTTAGGACTGAAAATTTTATATTTTTTGAAGCAATAAGTTCGTTAGCCAGCCTGACTCCCCATCGTGTTAATAAATAAAATTTAAACATTGTCTCCGTTAATGTTAGATCTAGAGAGAAATACATTCATTCAAACACACAGATAAATCTACTTGATTCTTGCGGCCAGTGCCAGAATAAATTTAAAAAAATATTTTAAGACAACTTTTGAGTGTCAACAACAAAATTACATGTGCGTGATGCAACGTGGATAAAATAATCTGTTATTTGAAATATGAAACGCTGTAGAATAATATTATATTAATACTGAATGAAAATGATACTAGACCAGCGGTACTCAACCTTTTTTTTCTTCGGGCCACATACATATGTTTGCTAAGTTACTTGGGCCGCAACATTATACTCATATGAAGAAAAAAATCATATAGAGAAAAATAGTATTAGTTGAAACCTGCTTGATTCAAGTTAGAAGGCCGCCACTTGATTGCTCAACAAATATTTTTTAACTATAACAGAATAATAATAATACTTAATAGCTTGTCAGCATCCCAGCTCAAACATTAACAACAGCTTATTTCCCTACATGAATGATTTCTTCATGTTATCTGTATACTCAAAATACAATAATGTATAAAATAAAACTCAAAACTAACGTACATCCAAGCGTTAACTTTTGTTTAGTGTCATAAAATAATAGATTAATAAACGTATACGAAAATATGATAACTTATTTTATATTGTATAAACACCTCACTACAAACGTAACGAGCGACCAAATTATAAAAGAAAAAACGTCCAGTGTTGCATAGACCACATTGTGGCGGGAAATCACCACACCATACATTAAAAACACCAGTTTTGTACAAAGATCTGGACATGATAAAAAGTACGTATAATATTTATACATTTCAAAAAAGCATTCGACACACTGGAACAAGAGATTTTACTGACAGTAATGGATGAATGTGGAATACGAGTATTACTAAAAAATGGCTAAAAATTACATGGCAAACATAAAACTTACACTCTGTGGTTGAAACTATCTATGGTTGAAATAACAAATTCGTTCTTAAACCATAGAAATCGCCGATTTTAAAATGACAGGCGTTTGTCTTTTGGGTCGCACGCATTTTAAAATATTCAAAACTTACAATGTCAGATTTTTTTATCACGTTCCTGATAAAAAAAATGTTTCGGGCCGCATATAAAAGCCTGGCGGGCCGCAGGTTGAGTATGGCTGTACTAGACTGTTAAAATATATTGTATTTAAACTCTGTTGTTTGCGAAGGTCATTCTTTCCGATATACCTACAGTACTTACACACCCACTGATCAACAATCTCATTTTTTCCCATCGTAAATTAATATTTTCAAAATCGCACCGTTGAACAAACTATGTATGTTGCAAGCTTTGAAAAACTATTTATAATCTGCTGATCAGCAATAAGATTTCATATCTTAACCTGTACCTATCGATGTATAACGCTTACTCCTTGTATAATGTCTACTTGTATGTTGGATTTTTTCGCGCGCAGATCTCTGTGATTATTTTTTGCAGGCAGTAACTCTGATGAAGCAGTCCAGGAGGCTAGAGCTGCGGGTCCGGCCAGGCGCCGGGCTGGACCTGTTTCCGGGCGAGTCCAGCGGGTACAACAGCTCGGCGTCCAGCGCCACGGGAGACCAGAGCCCTTCCAGCGCGGACCACAAGAGACTCTCCATTGTTAAAGAAGAGACCTTTGACCTGGAAGACAGGTAAATAGGGTTTTAAAGGCGAATTATATATCCCATTAAATTTATGTCTTTGTTTTCCAATTTAGTGACCGCATAGCAGCCGCGGTGGGCGCGGAGAGATACTGCTGCCCTAAGGTCCCATATCGATTTTTAAGAAATTTTCGACACGAGACTTTTTCTGTGTTACAGACTTTGTTTTCAATAGACTCGGCTTTTGTAATCCCTATATGCACGCCAGTGGCGTGCAGTAGGCATAAAATGCAGATACCATCTATATATACGAGCAATGATATAATAAACCCGCTTAAGGGGATCATCTCGTACTACCTTCCCCTAAGTTACAAGTGCGAAATCGCAAGTCAAAAGGAAGGTAACTGCCTTACTTGCATTAGTTATCGAACGGACCTTCTTTGTGGTTGGACGCGACCGAAAAAAGAGTCCCGGGGAAAAAGGAACAGAGTATCGTACACTATTGTAAGAATGAGTATGTTATTTTAGTCACGTGACTTCAAACTACCAGATTTTTCTGCATTTGATACATTTGAAATCAAGATAGTATGGGAATAACGTGTCTATTTATAATACGTATATATGTTACAGTGAATCTGTTTTTCTAGTGGGTCCATACATTCACTGGCATTTTAGAGAAATTATATACAAGGTCATTCTTATCTTATCCAAGCAAATTTTCACCAATAGAAATTAATACAATGTTTTAACGGATGTCTTACTAGTGAATTTATTTGTTTCCGAACTGTCATTTAAATGAAATTTTGCAGATTATCCACGATTGCACGCATTTCTCGAAGCATGGACGATATATCGGTGAAACCATCTATATTTTGCAAGCGAACGCTCGCAATTCGCATGAAAAGTATAAAGCCGGCACTTCATTTCGCAATTACTGTTTGATGAATTTAAGAATGTTATATACGTACGCACAACCAGCGTTGCCAACTCTACGTATTTTTACGTAGATCTACGTACTTTTCCTGCAATCCAACGATCTTCAGTCCAGAATCTACGTATTTTGTATCAATTAACAAAATTAAAAATTGTACAATTTTACAAAATAACAGCTCATTAGGCTGAATGGGTATAATTTCCTTTTCATTCGTGAAAAATAGCTAAAAATTTATTTTATGAACAAAGTTCCCATTCCATAGAGCTGTGACTATGTAAAACGAAATGTCTCGTCTCGAAGGGAGAAACTTACATAACCAAAGTGTAATCTAATCTGTAAACTTAACCTAAAAATAATAAGGAGTGGTTTTGATTATATGATTGATATCTTCCGATACTATTCAGCTTTCTGCTCAATTTAATTGAACTCAATTATGCAGATAAGCAGTGACAGTGATGAAGAGCGGAATGTTACTCCCACTAAAAAAAGAAAGCCGCATTATGAACAAAAATAATCACACTTGTGGGAAACACACAAAAAATTTTCGCTTCCCCTTTGAAGATGAGCACAGACAAAGATTGAAGAACTAAAGGTTTATAAACCCTGAGACATTGCTGGACCCAAATTCTAAACATTCTATAGCTTCTATAGCTCATTTGGGGCTTATTAAAAATATTACTTGGAAACATTTCCAAGTAATATTTTTATCCTTAACTTCAAATATTGTATTAATGAGTTGAGTCTGCTGCACTTTACTTAGTCTCCCATTTCAAGAGGAACAGATAATTAAACCAGATGATATTTGGCTCCGTGTGTCTAAAATAAAGAAAGGCGATTCGTCGCAAATATTTCCATTATTGGCCCAATTCGCTCACATTGCCACATAGCAGTGCAAACGTAGAGCGTCTGTTTATTATGAAAACAGACATCAGAAATAGACTTTCTACTGAAACTCTAATAGGTTTACTTCTCACGAAAAGCGGCTTTAAAAGAAACCGCGAGCCTTCGCAGGAACACATTAAATATTTTAATAAATATATGTATAAATTTACTTAATATATCTGAAGCTAGTAATGAAAAAAAAATAATAACAAAAAACATGTTTTATTCAGTTTTACCTACCCTAACCTCTTCATTTCTCTCAGAAAATAAGGAAGTAGATCTACGAACTTTTTACAAGCAAATTTTAATAATTCTACGTAATTTTCTAATGTGGCCTATGCCTTTTTCAAAATCTGAGTTGGCAACACTGCGCACAACCAAAATGATATCATTTGATAATAAGACAGATAAAGAATACTTTTGGTTTAGATCCAGATTGAAATTGAACTAAGTACATAACTCAATCAAGCTCTCAATTTCACGGATGCGAGTTTCATGGACAGAATTTTTATGAATTTTGCAGACACTGATTATTCTAGACGGGTTTTGTTGCGGACGTTGATTTTTCAGGACAGGATTTTTGCAGGCCATATTGCAGACCAAATATATATTTTTGATATTATATTTGAAAAAAATGTTCAAGGTATTTGGATTGTTGATATTTTTAATGGTTACTTATACCTAATGCCAAAAAGATTTTTTTATCCTTGAAAATCCTGCCCGGAATAATCGTCGAATAGTACCTAAGTAATGTTTACCTAAACGAAACCACATTCCATAATATTACAAATATGCATCCTGTCTTATATTTTCTATTATTGTCAGATGTCTGATAAATATTATGCTCAAATTTAATATATTTTATTGTGAGATCTATTTTTCATTTTCAGCAATAAATATAATTTTATTTTTCGAAAAAAAAAAGATTTTTTTGTTCCCGCGGTCGTCGGATATCTAAAAAAAACCAAGTGCGCGATCTATCAGCCGACACCTTACTTCGCGATTCGTATTCGTTTTGCGGTGTCGCTGTCCTATTTTAATTTAGGAGTTAAAATAGGACCGCAAAATGAATAAAAATCGCCTAGTGAAGTGCCGGCTTTATACTTTCTATGCTTTAAGAATTGCGTACGTTCGTGTACAAATTATTGATGGTTTCACCGATATATTGTCTATGCTTTGAGTAATGCGCGCATTCGTGGACAAAATGTATTTTCACATATAATGTGTAGTGAATCTGTGAATTCGTTGATTGACATGTTTTCACTGCACCCACTCTGCCCGACCGGGAAAAATACATTTCTACTAGTGAAAGTATAGTCTCACTGGAATTACAAATTCGCTGTAACATATACATATTTTGTATACACTACTGCAAAAATGTCTAAAACATTTCGAAGGCGATTTATTTTATACGTAATTGAGTAGCTTGTTGGTGTAGTGATTATGATGTTCGCCTAGTGATTTGATGCTCAGTAGTTCGAGCCCCATTTCAGGACACAAGCAAGTTAGTCCTATTTTCATAGCATAGGCTTAGTTTGAAAATAGTAAGAATATTGATGCGATACATATTCCGTGTTTACATCTCTATTTTGAAAAAAATCTGGAATTGGTCTAATTTCAATTATACCTACGTTTATTTGCACTATGCGAAAAACTTGAAAATTATAATCGATCAAAAATTTATTGATATCGCGAACAAACATTTTCATATTGTATATAAAATGTTCAAAAACTTACACTTAACGAACTTGCATTACAAATTACCATAAACTAATTCATATATACAGAAACAGATTAAATTTATACCGTAATTGTAATTAATGAACTCAAGAGTATGAGTTCACAAGAGTCAGAATAACAATGAGGGTAGCTTGTTGGTCTTGTGGTTAGGACTTTCGCCTCGTGAAAGGTCGCAGGTTCGAATATCACTCTAGACCAGCAAGTTAGTCCTATTTTCATAGCACTAGTGTTTAGCTTAATTTGAAAATAGTAAGAATATTGATGTGACACGTATTCCGTGTTCACATCTCTATCTTTTATTTAAAAAATAAAATAAAAATAATCCATACAAAATAATCATAGTTATGTAGTTGGTTAAACACCACTTTATTAGCAAATGATTGTCAAAGCAATTGACAGTTGGAATACACACAAAACATTTAATATATCAGTAAGTACGGAATTAGTAACAATGTTTTTTCTGCAGATTCTGCAATTCTCACCAAAAATTAGACCTTCCAAAGAAACAACTTTATAGTACGAATATTTTTTTTGTCTACTTCGTAAAGAAAGCGCAAATATAATTCGGCTTCAGTAGGAAAATAGGTAAAAAATGAGATTCTCCTGGGCCCGAATTCAGAGTCAATACTTAGATTTAAAGGTTAAGGTACGCCTTAAAAGTGTTATTTTTTACCGAAAATTACGCTTTTAAGGCGTACCTTAACTTTTAAATCGTCTAACAATTGATTCTGAATTTAAACTCTAAACATTCAAGAAACAATACGAGAAGCACTGTTATGAAGTTTTACAGATACAGAAACAGTCAAAAATATCGAAAATTGATACATTAATCTAAGTGCTTCAACAAAGATTGAACGATGAGCCAAAGACCGAAATGAGTTGTTTAGCTAGTTATTTTCACATCTTTTAAGGATTTTTTTAATTTTACTAATTTAATTAATATTTTTTCGAAACAGAATACATACTATATGGTATTTATAATATCTGAAACATTTACCATAACATAACCGT
The DNA here is from genome assembly GCA_016648135.1 of Agrypnia vestita. Taxonomy (NCBI): domain Eukaryota; kingdom Metazoa; phylum Arthropoda; class Insecta; order Trichoptera; family Phryganeidae; genus Agrypnia; species Agrypnia vestita. The sequence continues at coordinate 396,234 of JADDOH010001010.1, read as the reverse complement.
ATCATAACTTTAGTGGTGTATTATTTTATAGGTTGTGCCAGTTGGATAAGGGAAGATATAAGACACGTCCGTGGGAGCACAGGAATTTCGAATGGGAGAGGGAAAATTCCATAAAGGAGAATGAGTCCGAGTTCATCGACTACAGTGATGTACGGACCAACACAGTCAGAAAATCTCCTTTCTTAAATATATCCCCAGAAAGGGAGAAGTCGTCGATGCAGAATAGAACCATTATCAACTTATCCGAGAAAGGGACGACAATTCAAAACAGTTATATCGTTTCAACAATAGACAGCGACAAGATCCTGAACGGGCACAGATCCGCCACGCCGGTCATGATAAACGACAAGAAAACGGTTGTTGTGGATGTGCACAGAAGTGAAGAAGAGTATAGAACCTTTGGTACGGAGAACATAACAAATATCACCACTTGCCAAGTGGAAGAATCCAAAACTAGTTTGAGGAAAGTTTCCACCAGCGGGAGTGTCGTGAGCCTCACCAGCACCTCTAGCAGTCTCTCCAACGCCATCTCTCAGGAGTTTCAGAAAAGAGTCGAGGTAAATTTTTGCGTTTTCTTTTTTTATATTTTTTTATTATTTATTAAATACAAATCAATATATATTTACATTGATACATAAAAAAAAATTTAGCAATTTTTTTTATATTTTTTTTTTATCATTATACCATTCCAAAAAAGACTAACTCTATATATATATATATATATATATATAAATATTTAGTATACCAATATATAAAGAAGAAAATAAGTTACATAATATGAGATAATTAATGCATTTATGTGGGAAAAACAATTTAAAAATAAAGTAACAATAAGCAAACAGTTTAAAATGAATTATGAGGGTTTATTTTAATGTTTTTTTTAAAGGTCTCATATTTTTTTTCAATTCTTATTTTAACGAGTAATTCATTAAACCATTTAACACCTCTAAATGTGTAATGATGCTGTGCGATTGTGGTAGATACTTTTTTTGTTGAGTAGGGCGCCACCTGTTGTTAACTATGCGCACGTTTAGCCGGGTCGAATTGAAACTACGTTAAGCTTACATTAAAACGCAACAGAGCGGCATTATTTTAGAATTATTATGGACAGAGATTTTTTCAATACCTTTACTTTAGTGATTTCTTTATTTATTTATCTTTATTTCGATTAACAATGTCATTTAAATTGAATTTTGCACTTCACTAACGTAAATATTTTATATAATATTCTACTTGTACTTTTGTAGGGAAAATTAAAAAACGTAGGGAATTTGAAAGGAAACATAGACAAAAAATTGGAGTAGTCAATTTCCCTTGAAATGTGCAAAATAGGCACGTCTTTGACCATTGTCTTCCAAAGGTTCTGAAGGTTTGTATAGGTTAATTTTTCAAAAAGACAAACTCTTTTGATAAAAAAAATGTTTGTTATCAAGAGTGAAAGAAGGTAGGTGGGTACCTACCTATTAATATTTAAAATAAAACACAAATAACTTTGTTTTCACCACTATATTAGATTAAAAAATCTACATGTTTCGAGAACAATGTTCTCTTCATCAGGATTATTGTGTACTAATCTTAAAAGTTGAAACAAGCAAATATGTTACGGTGAAGGAGCGGTTGAGGGGGTTGGTGAGGGGAGGGGGGGGTTCGAGGTGTTGATTATTATGGGTCATTTGGAATGTTAAGTGGAAAAATATTCAAAATAGGATTATGCAAAAATTTCGTCTGTGTATTTATTATATTAGACTTAATATTAACATTTTTCCTAATTTCGAGTATTTCTAAATTATTTATTTGAGGTATCTTATAGTTGAAATGTAAAAATTTTAAGCCTGTGTTAATATCAAATGTATGGTCAAATTCTATTAGATGTTTTGCGAAATCAGAATCAATATTGCTAGTTAATGCTTTGATATGTTCTTTAACCCTAGTTTCAAAATTTCTTTTTGTTTTGCCAATATAAAAATTATCGCAATCGTTACAATTAAGTCTATAAACTCCTGATTTCATGATAGGATTATCACTATCCTTATTATTTAGTATGTATTTTATATTAAGTCTAATATAATAAATACACACACGAAATTTTTGCATAATCCTATTTTGAATATTTTTCCACTTAACATTCCAAATGACCCATAATAATCAACACCTCGAACCCCCCCCTCCCCTCACCAACCCCCTCAACCGCTCCTTCACCGTAACATATTTGCTTGTTTCAACTTTTAAGATTAGTACACAATAATCCTGATGAAGAGAACATTGTTCTCGAAACATGTAGATTTTTTAATCTAATATAGTGGTGAAAACAAAGTTATTTGTGTTTTATTTTAATAATAATGTCACCACAAAGTTCAAGCCTTCATACAGAAGAAGAAAAAATATTCTTCGAACAGTTATTAATATTTATTAAAAACAAATTTGATTGCTTTATTGAAGGTAGGTAATTACTTTTTTCACAAAAACCTTCAACGTTAGACTCTCGTACCTATCCTGGGATTGTTTTTAAACTTTAATTATATAATAATGTATGCGAGAGGTTTGAACATTTTGTCTAATATTTGTGACGTCGAAAATATTATTTCTCAGAAAATAAGTATACGTACACGAATAGATTCTTCGTTATTTAACTTTTGCAAACGATGTTTCAAAAAAAATCTGCCTTCATGAAAGTATTATTTCCAGCGCTTGAAGAATACGAACTTCAACGTCACCCAGATGGAGGAGATGAGAAAGAACAAGGTGTTGAAGGATGTGGACGATGAAAAGAAACAGAAGCACGATGCGCTGATGGATGAGTTCAAGAAGGCGCACAGGAGAATGTTCGCCAACAGTACAGAGGAGACGATACAACTGACGGAGCCCAGGAATGAAGTTGTGAAGGAGGGCTCGGAGGCGTGCGATAAGTCTGAAAAAAATGCGGAGACATTGAGGTCGACGGGCTCAACAATCTTTGCGGCTCCGGTAAGTGACTTATATCAATTTAACAAGGATATTAAATGTTTTAAGGGCACAATAAAGGAGTGTTTTTTTTCAGTCGGATAACAGAGAAATCTTTTGGATTTATGAAATACAACTGGCACTAACAAGTAGGAGATTGTGTACAAGTTTGTATCATTTGCAAAGATATAGTTTGACATTTTTTCGTATTTCTAACGGTAAAAAATGTAGAAGTTAACTTTTTTTTTTCAAAATGAAATTTTGAGTAAAATTTAACAAAAGTCTGAAAGTAAAATTAAGATATCTCAAAAAGTAACAAAGTTATAGGCCCGAATTCATAGCCAATACTTAGATGATTTAAAGGTTAAGTAAGGTATGCCTTAAACGTGTTATTTTGTATTGACAATTACGCTTTTAAGGCGTACCTTCTTTACGTTTAGATCATCTAAGTATTGACTATGAATTCGTGCCATAGAATTTTAAATTTGCGTTTTGCGCGAATAATGTTGTTCTGTTGGGTGGAGTCGCGTAACGTCATCTCTCGTACGCGGTGGACATCGCGGCTCGTGCTCCTACGCCCGGCTATGCGGACGCGTGACGTCACAGGCGAGTTGGAGGTCCACCATGCCGCCCTAAAATACACTAACTTTTATATTCTTCCTCTCTGTTATTTGTTGACAGATTTCAACAATGTTTTCACCAATTTATCAGTTTTGGTCTATATTTTGGTTAAATGTTGCAATATATTGTATTGTCAGCGCTATGAAACTTCTCCATTATTATAGAATATTGGATTTCCATTCGGAATAGAAGTCAAAGAATTACGTCCAGGTTTTGTTTTGACCATTAGCGAAGATATATGACATGATTTTATAGCCTTCGTCTGAACATTATTCTCAAATTCCCAAAAAAAATACTACAGCGGGGTGGCGTATAGAGGAGTAATGAAATAGATAATACCTACCTACTTTGGGCTTATAGCAAAAGTTTTGAAATTTTTAAGATGACCCTCGATGGTTCCCGAAGTAAAAAATTATCCATGCAGCGCGGGGACACAAGAGAAGCAAAAGCGCCTCTTTGTAAATGACAAGAATACAGCGACAATTGTTTAAATATGATTAGGTATCTGGCAAAAAGTATCAGCTTCATAATTGACAATTTAGTGTGAAAGCGTTATTTGTGTGTTTTAGAAGCGTTTTATAAAAATAATATTATTTTTAAAATCCCCGCTCTGGCTTTAAAATCAGTTACAAAAACGTTTATCTGTTTGCTTTTACACCATTTACCTACTGTTTTTCTGGCACTGTTTCCATATTCTTTATATATAGCCATGTACCAGGACACAATTATTAACATTATCTATTTACTCATTTTTAAATTTTGTTGCTTACTTCTGCGCTATTGATTTTAAAATTATTTTTTTGCACGCTTATTCTACTCTTCACTTTGCCTGTCTCGACACAGATTTTTTCCAGTGAGACAGACATAGTTCAACCAAAATCCGTACAATTTTTAATAAAAAATAAATAAATAAATATTTCGTCTCCTGGATAAAGAATGGCGGTTTTGCTTTTAATCCCCTCATATCAGCTAATAAATTACAAAAAATAAATATATTTATTATTCAAAACTATTTATTATGCATATGTGTATTTCATCTGATCCCTACCCACCTCACTAGATCAAGGTGTTTATCGAGGTGGAAAATGTTTTTCCTCGTGTATCTTTTATAGAAAAATAATTATAATAACTAAAACATAAAGTAAGGTCTAAAGAAAATTACATTTATTTAAAAAAAACTGTTTAAAATGATGGCCGGTAATAATTGATTGATAAACCCAAGACATCTTAAGCAGCGATGCCGACGTCTTCTGATACATTTACATTTACACTCCCTGCTTCCAGAGCATCTTTTATACTCAATTTAAATTGTCTAAATATTTATATACGGCCTTCGGGTCATTTTTATTCATTGAGAGTTTGATGGAAATTTAAAACATTTTTATTCATTGAGGGCTTGATGGAAAATTAAAATATTTTTAAAGTATTGGCAAAGGATCGGTTTTGTTCTTTATCCAAGTTTAAGAGTATATTTTTTAGTTTACATTTTCTTATTAATATTGAATATGCAACAGATCAAATATGTATATTGAGTAATATATTTGATCTGTTGTATTTCCAACCTAGGAACATAAATAGGAAATGATGTCATGTTCCATGGGAAAAGTTTTTGCACTCTGCCGATCTTAGATTCAAATTGTAATATCTACTACTTTCCGTGGTCTTTTTTTTGTGAATTTGGGGCATTAATATCTTATGTATATGATAGGATGTCTGTTGTCTATATAAATGTGCTCGCGACACCTGGTAAGCCGAATTGTTCTAAGGGTATTGTAAAGTACTTACTAGGATTATTTTTCACGGCGGATAACATTGGCTTAGCTGGGTTAGTGGGAACTGGAATTGAACTTCAGAGTTCAATTGGACGTGTGGTTACGTGGGTGTTTGTGTGTTAGAAAAGGGGTGGCAAGGTGTTGGGGAGTGGTAAGGTAGAGGTAGGGTGACGGCGTTGCGAGTATGGAGGTGGTTAGGTGATGCGGTAGTGTGAGAGGGGGAATGCGGCTGAGTGCCGAGATTACTACCGTGTATCAGCTCATCAAAAAATCTCCAGAAGGACTAAGATGACCCGATAAATGTATTAGGTATGTAGGTGGACCTACGTATAATAAAAATGGCGAAGATATAATGAAAAAGGGGTCTACGGGTATTGCTTTCATTACTCATATCCGAAGAGATCGATTAGTTTTAATGATACTGTACTATTATTAATTACACAGTCAGTACACAGGCGGCGTACTTCAGTTGTAAGATTTTGTGTTGATATTGTGGATAATGACTGCACGATAAGCAAGAGATACATCTTATCTCTTGAACTGAGTTATGGCAAAATAGAAACATATTTTATTGAAAATATTGCGTTGTTTCTTGATGAAAAAATCTAAGATAACAAAAAATAATAAGAATACAGCTGATTTCATGCTCGCATTGCTACGTTTCCGGATCAAGACATGATTTAATTTAAATATATTCATGATAAGTGCAGCTATACGTTCATAAAATACAGTAAAACAAAAAAAACTTCTCGGCATCAAAAGGACCATAGAAAAAAATACACTGTAAAAGGTTTACTTAATTTTATTCATTTAAAAAAAACATTCGTCGTGTTAAATAATAGTCGTCAAACCGTTGTTTTAATCTGTGGGTACCCATGGTAGAGAGTGCGTATAAAATAGTCAGTTTTTTAAGTGGACAAAAAAACAATTTTTCACTTATTAATTTAAATAGAACTATTATGCTCGCATTGCTACGTTTCCGGATCAAGACATGATTTAATTTAAATATATTCATGATAAGTGCAGCTATACGTTCATAAAATACAGTAAAACAAAAAAAACTTCTCGGCATCAAAAGGACCATAGAAAAAAATACACTGTAAAAGGTTTACTTAATTTTATTCATTTAAAAAAAACATTCGTCGTGTTAAATAATAGTCGTCAAACCGTTGTTTTAATCTGTGGGTACACATGGTAAGAGAGAGTGCGGATAAAATAGTCAGTTTTTCTAAGTGGACAAAAAAACAATTTTTCACTTATTAATTTAAAAAGAACTATTATTTGTGTAACTTAATTTATAAATAAATATAGGGCAATTGAAAAATCAAAGTATAAATGCTATGAATATGAAATTTTTTTATTTAAAAATAATTTAACCCATAAAAGCAGTTTTGATTAAAAATTCTTTATACGCAAGAAAAAGACATCTGTATACAGAATTTTTCATTTGATGTCATTCAAACTTATTCTCTGTATAGGATGGATGCTTCTAGGAATGACTAATTTTCACTTATAGGTACTGCTTTGACGTCACCCAAGTGTGATTATTCAGGAACCCAGCCTTTCAAGCGCCGTTCTTAGCATCTTGGAGAAAAAAATGAATATCCTTTGAAAATAATTCCAGATTTGGTGTAAAATAATTCTGTTTTTGCTTGTAACTTTGCAAAAAAAAATATAAAAAATAAAAACGCCAAAAGATTGAAAAGTAAAAACTCTACAAATTATGATTTTTAGATAGAGAATAGAACCACCCCTCGCGGAGCAGCGGCTGAAACTGTAAAAACCGAATGAAAGCGAATTTAATTCTGAAGTGCATCACTTGGGAACGTTTATTTTCAGTCCACTCGATAGCACTTCAAGCACTCGTGGTCTGTCGGTTGCGATAATAACATGTCAAATTAGCCTAGCAGAGTAGCATATAAAAACGGCAAAAAAGGCTCTAAAGCGAACACCATTCCGTGGACACGCAATTCGGAACAATAATTTTGCGCGCTATGTGTAGGAAGTTGTCGCACCTTGCTACGATTTTTTTAACCGAAATATTAAAATAACAGAGAATTTACGGTCGGATTTTGCACCTTTTGCACCATTAATATTTTCGATTTTTTTTTCTTAAACACCATGTTTAATTTCAAATGAAGAGGAGTCTAAAAATTAAAATAAAATTTCGTCTGTGAGAAGGGCCCAGTGGGACGGAGGTAGGGGGGGATGTTCCGAATAAAATAAAAGTCAGGACTCAAAGAGGGTTTCGGGGTTTTTTCATTCTCAGGATCGAACGAAAACTCGCAATGTTATTAGCGTTGTAAAGTGGTTTTTCGGATTTAAATGAAAAAAGCTGAAATTTGACTCTATTCTGAGGAGAAGAGAGAACACCAAAGACATCGCTGCGTCCGTTTGGAGAACTTGAAAATTTAGGAATCGAGCTCTCGGTCGACGAGTTTTTTTCGCGAAAAATGAAAACAACCACAATAACCATGCATACCGACAAAGTTGTCAAAATGCGTTGCGTCGACGTCGAGTTGACGTGCAAAATTTCAGTTCGATTGGATGACGGGAAGTGTGTTTCACTTCCAAGACATTTCCAGGTTTAATTATTCACACACGTACGGCGGCGAAACGAATAAAAAGAATTTAAAAATAGGGAAATCGGCTCTTTGAGGACAATACGTTGATGAAAGAGCCACCTTATGTTATGAAAAAGCCATCTAACTACATTTATGAAATCAAATCATTAAATGTGATATTAACAATTAGATAACAACACGTAAAAAAAAATATCTTATAAATAATAAAATACTAATTTTTGATACCTACAACTTAATTATTAACTTATTTATATATAAAGACAAAAGAAATGTTAAAAACTGTATAAAATGAAAAACACTTTTAGCAGAAGAAGTTGATCAGTTCTTTCTGTCCACAGAACTCGTGTGCTCATGTGAATGATGAGACATCTTTGCCAAATATGCTGTTGAGATACCAAACGACAGAGCCGTTTTATTTATTGAATGTTTGTATTCAATGATTTCTTCGACAGCTTCTTCTATTATAGCAGCTGTGGGCCTTTATCGCTTAACTGATCTGGATGTCGATGACATTTTTCTTATAGTCTAGTGGAATTAAAATCATGAAAACTAAATTTAAATATGAGTGTTTTGAAAGAGCCGGCTTTTCTGTTCTGTTCTGTTCTTGTTGTCTCTTTCAAAACATTATCTAATTTGAAATTAAAAATTCCAATTAATTATTACCAACTAATTATTTACTTACAAGTACCTATGTCAAATACTCGTATAAGTAAAGTAACGCAACAATTTATGTCGACGGTTAATAGATTTTTTTTTACAATAAAACGGTATACACATACACATAAACTTATATTTTGTACTCAAATTTTTTGACGTAGTGTATCGACGAGATTTGTTTTACTAGATCTGTCAATTATTGTCAGTGGGTGACAAACTGTCCGGTGTTGTCCGTGTGTCATACACAATGCAATAAAGTTACGTGAAGATATTTGAAGAATGACAAAATCCTGTCGGCTCTTTGATAAACTGGCTCTTTCATACACATTCTCCACTGTTATTTGAGATTTGTATCTGTTGTTGAATTGCAAAATATCACCAATCATGTTACCAATCATCGATACCATCAGATACAAATCACGGTTATTATGTATTGATTAAAATAACAACACTAATATAAAAACAGACGATAAAATTATACATTACTTTATTGACACAAATGACTTGGCGAATTGATTGTTCATTTTAACGTAGAATTTGTTTTATCGGACGCTTCGAATTAAAATTAGAATAAACGCCTTAGAAAACTTCAGAACCTTTTGCAGAAAGTTTGAAAAACTAAGGATTTGCCGTTACTGACCACATATATGTCGAGAACGGTTTGAAATAATCGGAAATCGGACCAATTTCAACTTTATGTTTTTTTTACTATGCTAAACGAGAAAATGGCGATAAATTAAAAATTGAGATTTATCAAAGATAGAATTTATACTATTCATTGTAATTAAGACACTCAATAATTTAAATAAAAGTAATAATCGATTTAAATAATGCCACTCGGTTAACAGATGATTCATAAGCAAATTGACCCTTGGAATACGCACAAAACATTTAGTATGTCACCAAATATGCAATATGTAACGGTGTCATTTCTGTAAGTGACGTGCATGCAGTTCCCAGAAAAAAACTTTTAATTTTAAAAAAATACTATAGCACGAATAATTACTTTCCAACTACATAAAACTCGAAAAGACAGGGTGATTGCAATACAGCTTCAGTAGGAAAATATTCAGTTCAGTAAGACTGTCTTACAGATTGAAGAAACATTTTTAATGCGCGCAAAAAAGACAAATAGGCTAAGCATTGATCGGTGTCAAGTTGTAATCAGAAACCGTCGAAAGTAAAACTCGTAGTCGTAACCACGTATTACGGATAGAATACGTCTTTTTCATAAGGTGAGAAATATTTAATTCATATTTGCAGCTTTTTTGCTTGTACACGCTGCATGCTGCACGCCACTAATAAATATGTACATATACGTACATACAACGTCGTTACGGGTATTCAGTGTCTTCACATTAAGGAGGAAGAAATAATGAAGAAATAAAAATATTATTTATTTATTTATTTAATTTATTTAATATTTATGGAAGACCAACAGCACAAAAAAAAGCATAGAAAACATTGATACAATATAGATGGCCAATTACAGGTCTCCACATTTAGAAATATTTCAGTAATGATAAATATTTATGATATACTAAGGCATATTAATTATATAGAAAGAAAGAATAAAAAATTTAAACAAACAGAAATATGTCAGTAATGATAAATATTTATGATATACTAAGGCATATCAATTATATAGAAAGAAAGAATAAAAAATTTAAACAAACAGAAATATGTCAGTAATGATAAACATTTATGATATACTAAGGCATATTAATTATATAGAAAGAAAGAATAAAAAATTTAAACAAACAGAAATATGTCAGTAATGATAAATATTTATGATATACTAAGGCATATTAATTATATAGAAAGAAAGAATAAAAAGTTTAAACAAACAGAAATATGTCAGTAATGATAATATGCTATGGATATTACCGCCCGCCAATTTTTAGTACAATAATTAATATTAAAATATATTTTTTATTACAGCATTAGCATAGAGAGCCTCGATTGTTTGCCGTATTTTTACCATGCCTACATAGTCTATTTGGCAGTTTGTGTAGATTCTTAAAAAGAAAATTCAATAACCGTAATTCATCATCAGGTACACAGTACTATACCGTGTGTGATATTCGATGTTTATAGTCCATACATTGCACATTTTATTTACTCTATCGATTATCGTCACAACTCGAGATGAAGGTAACCCGCCTGCGATTACTCATTAACTTACGTTAAAGAAACAAAAGCATTACGTATAAAAGGTAAAGATGAATATCAATAGGTACTGATCAATAATGTGCTTAATTTTATTTAATTACACGCAGATACTTAAATTACACGCAGATACACATAGTTCTACTTATTACTCAATTAATTAAATGACTTGCACATATCAATTTAATATTTAAGTGTAAAATACAAAGAGATTATTAGTAAAAATATTTAATTAAAATGTTAATTTTAATCTCACTAACAACGTTTTATTGGGTTATACTCAGCGCACATTACAAATGCTACGTAAATTTTAAATTACCTATGTATTTCAAAATAAGTTACGTCTAAAGATTTTAATATTAAAATTTAATTTAACATTCCTTAGACATATTGAGAAATTGGAGAAATGGTAACGCATTTAATGATGAGAGTCTCGCAGAGATGAACAGTGGTCGTCACCACTTGTCATCTTTTTGTTTGTGTATGAATTAATTTATGATTTTGATAAATATTTACGACCCGGCAGATGACACCAGCATCCAGCTATGATACACGTTTTAACCGATCAGTTTATTTTTGTATAAATATTGTTTTTATGTATGTAGGTACCACATTTATTAAATTTTAATTTAAGGAATATTTGATATCGGTAACGGAAATCTTGTTTTGTCGATTCTTTATCAACATGTATGTTTTCAAATTTTAGACTCCTGACGTAAGGGCCCTGAGTTACAACATAATAAAATGTAAATGATATATGTATTAGAACGCTTTGCAAAATACCTAACATTGCATAAAATGTAGATGACACATTTGGATGACTCTTAATTCAATGAACATTTGTTACAAAATGGAAATTACTTCAATTTCCAAACAGACGACTTATTACAAAAACCGGCGTTCAATATATCATTTTGAAGTGAAAAGCTGAACATTAATGTATAATATATTATTTTCACGGTTTGCTTTTTGAAATTGGTTTATCAACGCAAAAGTAACGCAGCTCGTAAAGTTTCTCGAGAAATCACGTTTTTGGCACGAAAGAAACATTAATTTAATAGCTCAGCGGTTCACACCGGAGCGTGTGCCGCTCGAGGCGATTGTTTCAGTTCGCTGATAAGTGATAACAGTTGTACGGAGTCGATATAAAATCTAATTTTCAAAGAAATACAGATTTCAAACATAATAAAAAATGTTTCCGAAGTACTTAACAGATATTTGCACTTTTATTATAATACTAGCTGTTCATACCCGGCGTTGCACGGGTTAAGGATTAAGTTTAAAATAAATTTGTGAGGGTAAACAATGTTTTGATTCGAATGGTATAGATTTGCATCGAAAATATATCGGGGGGAGGGGAAAGGGTAAAAGAATAGGAGGGAAATGTCACCAATGTTAACCACCAGGTCCTAAAGAATAAGTTTCCAAAATTTTAGTCCGATGGTCAAACAGTTCAGATTTGCATTGAAAATATATCAAGGGTAAAGGAAGGGGTAAAATAATTGGGGGGGGGGAAATGTCGCATATATTACTCGCCAGATCCTAAAGAATATGTTTCCAAATTTTGTGTCCGATCGGCCAAACGGTACAGATTTGCATCAAAAATATATCAGGTTAGGAGAAGGGTTAAAAGAATACAGGGGAAATGTCGCACATGTTACTCGCCTTAAGAATAAGTTTCCAAATATTGTGTCCGATCGGTGAAACTGGGATTTGCATCGAAAATATATCAAAGTAGGCGAAGGGTTAAAAGAATATGGAGGAAATGTCGCATATGTTACCCGTCGATTCCTTAATAATAAGTTTCCAAATTTTTAGTCCGATCGGTCAATCGGTGCATTTGCATCGAAAATATGTCAGGGGTGGGGAAGGGGTATGAGAATAGGGAGGAAATGTTGCCTATGTTACCCGCTGAGTCCTAAAGAATAAGTTTCCAAATTTTAAGATGGTTAAGTAAATATATGGGGCCAATGTTGAAAGCAACAGGAATAGATAATCTTACAGTCACAGTATCTTTAAATAAAAAAATATTAAACAAAGCGACGACCGCTCCGCGTGACTGCCAGTGTGATACGGAAGTGGACAATGGAGTAGCTATAAAAAATGAATACCACTACACAATTTACGTGTTACAGAGGGTATCACTCACACTAATGCAAGTGGATTTCGTAAAGTGAACGGACCCTACTGCTTTGTGTACTGAAAATGCATATAAGATTAGTATTCATTTATTTAATCTTGGTTTATTTAACAAATATGCCTGTATTACGATTTTCTAAATTGTGTAACTGTTAAAACCTTCAAACAACTGTTTATACTATATTATCATTTCCCACTGTATTTTTTGCTTTACTTTAGTACTACTCTTTTGATTTCTTGTATTTACTATTGCGTAATATTACTTTTTCTACTATATATTGAAATAAATTATTTTGCTAGGGATCCTTCACTGAGTTTAACATTTTGACTAAAGATACTTACGACGCAATAAAGGAATTAATATATTCCCGTAATAATATACAATGACTGCGTCTTTATTAAATGATAATACATAATTAAGTATGTCGAATTAGGAAGTTGATGATATTTTCGCCATTTAGTGGAACGGTTGGCGTGCGCGGCACGGAAGGTCGCGCGCGGGCTCAATTCGGAGCACCACGATTAATTTGTTTCTTTCTGAGGCTTTTGTATAATAGACGTGAATCGGTATTATAAAATTAGTACGGCATTCTACAAATAGGCGAGAACGAATATTTTTTGACATGTCTCTAATTTTTAAATAGTTCCGGGGGTTAAGGGCATCCCTTTCTTAGGTTTCAAATTTGAAATATGAAAAATTAATGCATATTTTATTTTTACACAAGTACCTACTAGAGAAGATATTTACAGTCGTTATAGAAAAAGATATTAGAAGTTTTTTCGTAAAATTACTTTTTTTCCATGAATGTGTTTTATCAGTCCAAAAGTAAGCATTATCTATCTAGATTTGTGTCGTGATATCAAAGAGTATTGTCCCATATTTCAAATTATGGCAGATTCGTGTATTGCTTTTGTTAAAAATGAATTTAAGTATACTATATTACCGTTTCCTGGTATGTTCGTTTTATAATAACACTAGTTGTCCTTACCCGGCGTTGCACGGGTTACGGATTAAGTATAAAATAAATTTGTGAGGGTAAACAAAGGTTCGATTCGAATGGTAAAGATTTGCATCGAAAATATATAAGCGGGGGGGAAGGTTTAAAATAATAGGGGGGAAATGTCGCGTATGTTACCCGCCGAGTCCTAACGAATAAGTTTCCAAATTTTGAGATCCGATCGGCCGAAAGGTACAGATTTACCTAGAAAATATATCAGGGGAGGGGAAGGGTTAAAAGAATAGGGGGGAAATGTCGCCTATGTTACCCGCCAAGACCTTAAAAATAAGTTTACAAATTTTGAGTCCGATCCGTCAAACGGTACAGATTTGCATCGAAAATGTGTAAGGGGGAAGAGAAGGGGTAAAAGAATAGGAGAGAAATGTCGCATATATTACCCGCCGAGTCCATAAGAATAATTTTACAAAGAATAGGGGGGAAATGTCGAATCTGTAACCCGCCGGATCCTAAAGATTAATTTTCCAAAATTTAATTTCGATCGGTCGAAAGGTACAGATTTACCTAGGAAATATATCAGGGAAGAGAAGGGTTAAAAGAATAGTGGGGAAATGTCGCATATATTTCCCGCCAAATCCTTAAGAATAAGATTCCAAATTTTGAGTCCGATCGGTCAAACGGTACAGATTTGCATCGAAAATATGTCAAGGGGTGGGGACGGGGTATGAGAATAGGAATATTGCCTATGTTACCCGCCGGGTCCTAAAGCATAAGTATGCAAAATTTGAATCGAATCGGACCAATGGTGTGGATTTGTATCGAGAACAGACAGACAGACATTGAGTTTTATAGGTATAGATACAGGTATATGATTATTAATCATTAATAAACCATTCCACCGAAAAAGATAAAATGTCGTGCATACATAATGGTTTCATAATAATTTAATATTTTTAAAATGAGTTTTTTCTTTCATTTATTATTATTGCAAAACACAAAGTATTTTTTACTTCAATTGTCAATCACAAAGAAGTTTCCTTATTCACTGATAACGTTTTTAATGGGCACACGGTCTTTCAAAAATCCAAATATCCTAATTATCTTTTATGGCGTTTTCTAGTGTCGCACTGGAAGAAAAGCGAACCTAACTAAGATTGTGTTTAAAATAAAGAGGTACTCGAGTGTATATTTTAAATAAAATTTTGTTATTAAATAAAATAATAAAGTTCATTGTCATTTATAAATGACATGGGGACTCAACAAACTAACTTATGTGGGACTTTAAACGCCTCTCTATAAATTCACAAATACACAATGCAGTGATATTAACAAATTAATGCAAATTAATTCCATTACCGTCCCTGAAATGTGGGAGGGCCTGTTAATTTTAATACTTCAAAACTGGTTTTACCTTTTTAGATTAAAAAATTGGACTCCAACGCCAAGTGAAACAACTCGCACTTGGCAACGGTATTTTATTATACATGATACATGAAACTGAATAAAACAAATGCAAATATTGTAGGCCTAGCGTTACTACCAACAATTAATAAACGTTACAACAACGCTTGCTAGTTACATTACATTATTGGTAGGCTTGTGCCTCAAATGGTATTTGTTGGGTGTTGACATGAGTTGTGTTTGTTTCTTCATTAATACAATTTTTTAAACGGTCCTTATCGAATTCAGGTGGTCGTCCGGAACGCTTGATGTCTTTCAGGTCGAAATTACCGTCTTTCAGACGCACAAATCATCGAAGAGCTGTTGTTTCATTCATAGCATCTTTACCGTATGCTGCGCAAATATCGCGAGCAGCTCCGGTGATTATTCCGTTGATTGAACGCAAACAGATGAAGGCGTCGTAAGTGCTCACTTTTGTTTACTTGACATTCCATTTTGAAGGCCTGTAATTAAATAAAATAATTATAGGTTAAGCGCCAAACCAGTTTCCACTAGTAAATGAGAAAGGGAGTATAATAAAAACTTGTTTTTTATGGGTTACTTTTTTTATAATTACATTTAAGGACACTAATTATGCGCGATGTTGTAATTCGTTGTAAAAAAGCAAATAAATATTTCATCACTGTAAATTTATTTAGAAAAATTGTTTAATGTGCGCTTATAATATTACATTTTTTTTTTTTTGATTTATTAAGACCTTTGCAAATGTGATATTGACTGTGGCTTTATTTAACACAAAAAATTCCAATCGTATCACTGGTGGATGGTGGACCGACTAAGGGCTGATTGCATCAACTTGGTTTATAGTAATATTTCGTTTAAACCATTTTTTGCGATTTTTTTCGATTTGGACATCGATTCTTGCGTTTTCCACAACAAACAGTTTTCGTAAAAATCTATTCTTTAAACAAAAGATTACTATAAACCAAGATGATTAATTGCTCGATTGGCCATTTTTGCCAAAAATAATTATGTTAGGTTAATGTATATACATTACACAGGGTTTTTAGGTGTTACAAATCGACGGTAAGATTACAAGTAGTCGAATATTTTTGGCATTTCTGATAATGACAGATTTATTTTTCGCCAGTCACGAACCATTTTTTCACTGGCATCGAACTGCACTCTACTAAGCTTTAAGTAAAACCAACTTCACACAAGATTCGTTCAATGTTTAATTCATTCATTGCGGTATTAGATGGTACAGACCTAACGTACCTACAGAAAACAAACCGAGTAATTTATTTGAAAATGTAGGAATATACAGTTGCACGCTGACGGCGGCGGAAACTGCCATTATCAGAATCAACCTGACGGGTGTTTCTCATTCGTCAGTTGCGGGAAAGTCGCGCCGCGCGCCGGGCTCGTCCGCCATTGTTCACCTCGGGCGGCGGCGGAAGTGTTCGACCTTTGTATTTATATCGTATATCTTAATTCAGCAACTTCTTTAAAATATTACAAAAAACCACGTCAACACATCCGCGTTCGTAATCAAAATAAAATCGAGATATTTATTCGTCGCACATCGCGTCAGAAATAAAATAAGAAAATAAACGTTTTTCATTATATTATAAAAATGGACGTATGAATGAGTGCGGGGTAATATCGCCCCGTTAATGAGGCCCCACCCGCGAGTATAATAATCATTTGTCTCGCTCATTTCAATGATATGTTTTTATCGAAAGCGAATATTCTTCATCTTTAAATCCCACTTTCATCGTCTGTTCCCACGGAATCCACCTACTTATCCGCTAATGTTTCTCATAATTGAATTAATACTGGAAAATTATCCGTTCAAACAGAGATTTATCTAGGGCAGGGGTCGTGAGCCTTTTTAATCTCACACGTCCAAAAATCTAAAATTCTAGTTTACAATAGTGTCGCGTTTCATAAAAAATGTATTATCAATTTATTATTTTATCAATACTTACATAATTTTAATAAAATACATGTTATTTTAAAAATACTTTCGAACGTGCATTCGTTCAATGAAAAGGAACATTCTAAAATATCTATTCCAGAAATGGAGGGCATGTCCAAAGGTTACGAAAATTGATCAGATTTTGAATGCTTATATTTCAGAAAGTATAAGACGCACATGGAAGTGAGTGATGTGAATGGTAATATTTCTTTAGATTGCATCAGCCCTGCCCGTTCTCCCCCGCGCTATACGGAAGTCCGATCGAGATGTGACATATATGTCAAACAATAGCTGACCGTAATACAAATACAAAGTAAAAATAGATGAAACAAAAAACGGTTAAAATACCTATATTTGATTGAAATATTTCCACGTGCTAAATTTGGCACGTTTGCCATATATTCGCTACCGTGAGCTAGGGTGACGTATATTTCGGATACAAAGCAACGTGTTGATTTTTAATTAGTAGTCTAGTAATTTAAGAGAACACCGTAATAATTATACTTTAGCAACCTTTTTTAGCACATTATCTCCATTACTACCGACCAATTGGGAAAATAAAATTGTAAAATAATCTAAAATGAAGTGAATTTACTGTGAATACACTTACACTAAGAATAGATGGACATTGTTTGAAGTCACCAATGGAGCCGGAATTCGTGTAGGTTGTTGCCAGCTATTTTGTGCAAGAGAATATTAATATAGTCAAGTTCAATAGAACTAATCGACGAAATTATAGCTGACGTTTCCTACCCTCTAGTCCAGTAACTCCTAGCGGGTTTCTTTTTATTCCCTTTCTTTTAACTCGTAGCGTCTGCTTGTCTGCCGAAAAAACTTTGGATCGATTTTTAATCCTTTTCCGTGATCCAATCGAGCTGAAACTTTGCGGGCAGACTCGTGAATAAAAATTATCTAACAAATTTTTGTTTAATTTTTTAAATAATTATAGTATAATTTTGTATTTTTCGGAATTTTTTATTACTCCCTTTCGTAGCTTCGCCCGACTCGAGCCCGACCCGCGGGGTAGGCGCGAAACCTGTTTTAAATAGTAAATTAGAAAAATTAGAAAGGGAGTATAATAAAAACTTGGTTTTTATGGGTTAGTTTTTTATTTAATTCTACTTAGATTTCTACCTTATCGCCGGGAATTGAACTCTTTCAAGAAATAAGACTTAAATATAGTTAAGTTAGTTATGGCATCATCATATATAATTTCCAATACCACAAACTATATAAAATATGAATATCATCGACTGTCAGAATCATACTATGCAAGTCACTGTTAACACAATAACGAGGTACGCCGCCGAGCGGTGTAATCAGGAAGTAATCGGGAACAGTATGGAATTAGTAAAAATGTGCCCCAAATCAGATACACACGTATACATATGTACGTTTCTTCAACAGATAGTAAATGGCTTCTTTCTGGTATACCTATGAGTAATGTATTGCATATAATATGTAAATAGCACACAAACAATTAATTGTCCCGGTATTTTTTCACTGATCGCTGGTTGTATTCGACGAAAACATAAATATTACAGGTAGCGCTCACTCGGATATACGAATCGATAGTGCACGTGATCCAATATAAACGACAACAACTTGGAGGAAATCAATCTTAAAATGTTAGTGTCAATCTGTGACTTAAAAATTTATAATTAATAACATTAAATAGCATTTATTCGATGTTATTATTGATTCAGAAGAGTAACTCCCTAAGGCCCGGTTGTTTCAAGTTCGATCAAAGTAAGCGGTCGATAAAAGCATAGATTTTTACGAAAACGGATCGTCTGATTGGTGGAGAACGTAAAATTTCAGTTTAAACTCTACGCTTACTTTGATCGAATTTGAAACAACCGGGCCTAAATTGAACGAAAATATTGATTAAAAAATTCAACTAATGATAAACAAGAAAATGTTTAATTCTGGCACCTTTCTATTAATATATTTGAGAAAGTCAATTTTTTTTTTCAATTCAAAAACTTCACCGATCTAAAAATATTCAGTATCACAATTAGGACGGATTGTATGTGAATTGATTTTCAACTTTTTGTTTGTTCGAATTTTTGTCAAGGTGTTGTTAGGCACGTCCATAATAAATCTTATCAAGGTAAAAAGAACCATCACCTTTTCGAAAAACTAATAAATAACATCTTCTTCAAATGTAGCAAATTTATTTTGTGGTAACATAATTATAATTAATATAAATTAACTTTGTTTAAACCACTTATTTATTGAAAAAAAATCAACATGTTTCAAAGCCTTCTTCATCAGATGCAGAGATTTCTGTAGAAACCACAGCAGCTTCACTAGCCTTCCTTCCTCTACCTCTTTTTACTTCCGGAACTTCAATCTGCCGTTCAACGGACACTTGATTTTTTCCGGATCTCGTCAGTTTTCCAACTTTAATCACTGGTTCATCTAAGTTCGCTGTAGTTTCTACCACATTTTTCCTAGACGCCCTTTTCTTAGCTGGTTCCTTTACTGGCACCGTTTCAACAGCACGTTCTTCATCTTTGATGGAAATACTTTTCCTTCCTCTGCCCCTCTTTTGTGCGGTTGTGTTTTTTCTTTACCGTAACCTTTTTTACAACGGCTTTCTTTCTCCCTCTTGAACTACTTGATGACACTATTTCCTGATGAAGAAGCCATTGGCTTTGAAACATGTTGATTTTTTTCAATAAATAAGTGGTTTAAACAAAGTTAATTTATATTAATTATAATAATTAACAGTTTTCTAATGTTCTTTTCTGTATTAATAGTTAATGTAGGTATACCCATACATGAAGTTATGTAACATTACATAACGTTTAGATTATGGTCCAAAGATTACTTGCAAGCGTGATCATATTATTATTTCTAAGGTTTTTCCCGTGCAGTACAGATGACATACGGTGTCGAATGCTGAATGGACTATAAATAAACAGTAGGTCAAGCGAGTGTACCTCGCGACCTTCCATCTTCTTTGACGCCTTAAGCCTGTATTACAAGGGACGCGATCTTGTTATAAAAAATACCCAACCTACTTTGAATACACTGGTTGTACAAGGGCCAGCATATTAGCGGAGATCAGAGTATCGGATATTGAGCAAATGCGATACAAATTGTATACAGTTATTCCTTATTTTTCTCATATTAGCAAATTACAATTACCTTTTAATGTGATGGATAAGAGACCTTTTTGTTCCGAAGACACAAAAAAATTGAATGTCACATGTTTGAAAATAAGTAAGCTATAATGTCGTTTTCTGTACTGTAGGGACGTAATTATTAAAATAATTTCCTATTCTTCTCAGAGCCGAGTCTTCCGGATAGAGTTAAAAATATAGAATTGATTTAAAATTAATGAATTTTGTGGAATATCTAAAATTTTGCATAACTCTGGCTTTGCATTCCCCCCCTCCCCCCCCCAACGAACGATGAAACTTAATCATGCGTATATTTAATGAATAACTAGTTATTTGCCAATTTACACTTGTTTATGGAAATGCGTGCAAGTTTATGAACAGGCAGTATTTAGGACAGTGTATTGCGATATCACATTTTTTGTGCCTACAATTCTGAATAAAATTGTCTCATGTAACACAGCTATTATATTAATTTCTTCTATTATATTGTTTTCTACATATAAGAAAAAACTTGTTGCAGCGCTATAAATATAAAACATAGACAGTTTCAACACTATTGATTGTTTCATCAAAGCCTTCCAAAGCCAGAGTTCTAAATATAATTTTTAATAAAAATAAATATAATATTTTATGTTCGAATCAGAAATCTTATCAAAACATTCAATATTACATTATTACAAAACTTATACGGTTATATTATGTTATATCTGCATTTCTCGCAAGATGTTATTAGACCACGTGCACATATTTATGCACGAGAAAAGTTTATGTATATATATACATATATATGTAATGGGCATCTTTTATGGCGCGTTTGTAGATGGCTTTCGAAAACCTAAGCCGACATTTCGGCATGGTGACAGGTGCCATTTTCAAGACTTTTTCTCAAAAATTGTAAACTTAAAAGAAGGAAAAATAGAAAGAAGACTTAATAATGTTAAAAATATATAATGTAACCAATGTACTCGTGGGTACCAGTAGTACCACAGTAGAGTAGGTATATAGTAAAAACTCTGCTGAGAAGCCAGAAGTGCCAGTGTCACGTACGGAATGAGAAAGCGCGAGGGAAATACTTTGAAGGTGGCAGTGGCAACTACTGTACACTTCACACCTATATTTTTTTTAATTTCGAAAAAATTATTTGTCATACGTTGTATATGAATGTGTGTATGAATTTTCGTGATGAGATCCTCCGCCATAGGTAGTATTTCTATTGAAATCTATTGGGAACTTTATTCGTTGAGATATCCGTTCGAGCACACAATTAAGTAAAAAGAACATGCGGCTAACGAGTATTTCCTATTAACGTATTTTTTTTATTTCGACATGCTTATGGAAACTAAAGAATTTCATTACACACAATAAAGTATATTGCTCTCAAAATTCCGTAAAAAATCAATGTAGATTTTCTCATTAGCGACATCTGTGGGGATTTAGGGGAATGAAAATGGCTTTGTACAGGCCGCATGGAAAAGGTGCTTATTACTCATATATGAAAGCTTTCCACGCAATTTGAACATATATACAACTTCCAAAAAATGAATAAGCATGGTATATTCTATCATGGGTGGAAATGGCGAATGTTACAATTGTGTAAAGTGATCACTTAAGCCAACCATAAAAAGATAGGTCATAAGTCCTATTACACCCAAAATGACTTCTATACCTACTTTCCCATAATTAATACAGTTTCGTCTCTGTGAGATGTCTATAATATGCATTAACTAAAGAATTGTCCAGTTTCTGGATGAAAAAATTGTTGACACGATGATTCTTTCAATATTTACATCGCTACATCTCATGGTTGCAACAATTTCACATTATTTACTTATTTATGAATTATTTAATTTTAGTTTACTTATTTATCAAACAATCTGAACATTTGTATAATAAAATAAATAATGTCAAACAATTCTCCGAATATCTTACCTCATTATCTGCGGCACTCCGGCTGAGAGTTTCCAAGAAAAGCAATACGCAATAATGCCATTAAATGGTCGGCAGTGAGGTATCATTTTACCCATTTCACTTCACTGTTTACCTAATTTTTTAAACCTTTTCTTATCTGGCTATCTCTGCAGGCATTTGGAGCGAGTGATTGGTAAACACGAAATTTGAACTAAATAAAACCGAATGGAAAGTCACGCGATTCTAATTGCTAACCGGCGAATCGAACTATAAGTAAAATGTGTGCCAGTGGGTAAAAGTGCCTGTCTACAATTAAAAATACATCAAAGGCAATAATGATTACAGTGCAAATAGTTTCGGGATTTACTTCATTAATCACCACAGGGGCGCGCTGTGCACACGTCACGGACCGAGCAAATAATAGGACGCTATACATACTGCACCTAGTGCTATTCGTAAAACTAGTCGGGCAGAATAATAATGTCGTTTTTCATTGTCAAAACCATTTTTTCCACAATTTTTCTAGCTTTCCAATTTCTTTGAAATGCTTCTGAATGCTAAATCTTTATGCACCTAATTTATTAGAAATTTCCTAATTTGAAATGGTTTAGATTCCACTTCTGTTCCTCGCACTTCGTTATCGACCCAACTGCGCATTGCGGATCCTTTGCGAGATTCATTTGGAAGATTAAAATGTTCAATTCGAAACCCCTTAAACCACCCTATTACATCCAAATTTTAGACAGTCTTCCTTAGAGTCAGTTCAAAACTTTTTACTCCCTTTATATTAGGTCCTTACATATGAAATTGATGTTTAGCCGTACTGGCAAATTTGATCTCAAATATCTTCTCTTTGGTTAGGAATTCCAAATCCAAATTTATACAGCTATTTACTCATATATTTGTGTTTTGAAAATTATAATTCATTTGTTTTTTCCTCAATTGTTTTTTTCTTTGCGTCACTCAGTTTACAAAATGAAAAACTTGAAATATCGCGTTATTTATGAGTACGAGTTCCACCGTGGCACCAGTGCTGCAGAAACGGCTCGAAGGATTAATGATGTGTATGGCGACGGTGCCGCTAAAGAAAACACGGTGCGTTTTTGGTTCCAAAGTTTTCGTTCTGGAAATTTCGACCTGCAGAACAAGCCCCGTGGACGGCCGGAGACCAAAGTTGATAATGAAGAATTGAAGGCTATTGTTGAAGCGGATCCATCGCAAACCACATCCGAGTTAGCTGCAGGCTGCGGTGTTAGTGATAAAACTGTTTTAATCCACTTGAAGCAAATTGGTAAGGTGAAAAAGCTTGAAAGGTGGGTTACCTCACGAATTGAGTGAAGCAAATCAACAAACGCGCGTTGACTGCTGCGTTGCATTACTCAACCAGCACAATAATGAAGGGATTTTAAATCTTAAATCTGGCCATATGATTACGGCAGATGTCTATTGTCAGCAACTGCAAACCATGATGGAAAAGCTAGCTGCTAAACAACCGAGGCTGGTTAATCGCTCTAGGCCACTGCTGCTTAATGATAACGCTAGACCACACACTGCACAACAGACGGCTACCAAATTAGAGGAGCTTCAATTGGAATGTCTAAGACATCCACCGTACTCTCCGGACCTTGCCCCAACAGATTACCATTTTTTTCGAAATTTGGATAACTTCTTGTAAAGGAAAAAATTCAACTCCGATGGGGCAGTCCAAACCGCCTTCAAAGATTTTATTGATTCCCGTCCGAATGGTTTTTTTAGTAAAGGGATCGATGAACTACCTATGAGATGGCAAAAGTGCATAGATAGCAATGGTACATACTTTGATTAAATAAAAATATTATAATAAAAAAAATCGGCTTTATGTTCCTCCCATACTAAACGTCAATTTCATATGTAAGGACCTAATATTAACTCGTGGCGTCTTCTTGATTGACGAAAAAACTTTGGATCGATTTTTATCCCTTTTCCCTTGATCCAATCGAGCTGAAACTTTGCAAGCAGACTCGTGGCGACGATCGAGAAGATCATCAAATTTTCGTAAAAAAAATTAATGAATTTCTGGATTTTTCAAATTTTTAATGGTTTTTTCATACAACTTACTAAGTTGTATGATATATAACAATAAATATTTTACGAACGTCAACACCGTGTGTCTACGAGTAGTAGTTTTTATTGAGCATGTATTACACGCTCAAGTGACCGTCAACCAACTTTACGAACTGAGCCTGCGTCATAAAGAATAAATCAAAATTGCCGTCTCTGGATCAATGACTATATCTCGATATAGTGATTGATCGTTCTAGTAGAGAAAAGAAATAGCCTAGATTGGTGGTAGATTGCAATTAAAGAAAAATGTATTTTACTCTATAATCCCAAGTAGGTAGATATACTCTTTAAGAAAAGACGAATTATTATTTTTAATATACATAAAAAAAGTGAAATGCGCGGCAATTTTCTCCATGGCCGCATTTACTGTAGGTACAACATTAACGCAATGCACTTTCCGCCGTTACAAAATCGCCGTCTGCAATCGCGAGCGATCGATCGCTAACTTTCGATTGTACGCCGCGGTTTAATTTCGCCGAACAATGATTTTTGCAATTAAAAACGAATCGTCGCTCCGCCGCTCCGGGCCGACGGTCCCCCGCAATCTCTGGCCGCGAGATAAGCGTCCCCCCCTGGCCGGCAATCCGCGGCACGCTGGCGGTCGCAGTCGTTCCCCGCGCTCGCAGCGGAAAAGTCGCGCGCGCCTACATTTTTCATCGACAATTTTTCGCAACAACGTACTCTGAGGCCGATTTTCGTCGCCGATTTTTCGCAACGCGCTTTGAAAATATTCTTATGAAAAAATCCACGCTCTCGCGAGAGCGACCGGAGCGATTGGTCACGCTCGCTGGAGCCGATTATACCCCGGGATGTAAATAGTAAATATGTTGTTTTTCTCGGAGGTTGTTCTCGGTGATGCGTGTAATAGAAAATTGCCGTTACGATAAGTGCTATCCGCGGCGGGTTTCGTATCGCCGACATCGAGGGGTGATCGGGTGTGTAGGTGAACGTTGTGACAGACGTGAATATATTCCAGTTGATGGAAACTGAAACACTTTCGATCTAAAAGCCTCCGAGTTAGTGAGGGATACTACCGCGGCAGAATGAGAGGCAGAACCAAGCCTTTGGTTATTGTTCAAGCTTATGTAGTGAGTACCCATCATTTTACTACTGCAGTCGCTAATCTAAAAATATATTCTAACGGTTATCCTGGAGAGATTTATTAGTACTAGTTGGATGAAGTTTCCTCTTTGCTTTCCTCGTCGCAATATTACAACCTTATTTAAGATTGATATCGAGTCGCGGTGAAGTTACTCGTCTCTGCCTCGATTCAGCACTGCCAACCACCGTGGTCCTCTGCGGTGAATCTCTCAAAGTCCGATTCCTCATCTACGATCTATCTAGCTAGGGAGGCTCTTGTAGTAAGTGCACCATCGCCAGCATAGTTCCCCTCTCACCTCAGCATGGAGCGAGCTAACATGACAGCCGATGCCCGTAGAACGGATAACGTAGAATAATAAGATGTTCGTTAACGTTTTCCGTCTAACCGGTGAATGTTTTTGTCGTTAATTTTTACGTGATAACACGACGATTATATTGCTGTTGAATATAACATTAACGGAGAGAGATAAAACGACCTAAACCCGAGGCAACATTTTAGAAACGATAATCAGTGTGCTGTGTGCGGTTAATTGGTTCGTAATAAATTGTAACAGTCGGTGGAAGTTGTTTAGTTTATAGAGCAGGTATCGACCAGAGTATTCAAAACCTTGTAATGTTCATAATAATTATCAACACGAAACGGCAGTAGTGTTACTTAATTGAAGTCTCTAGATCTGATAATTCTGAAGACGTAATGTTCCCAATATTACATTGCGCGATAAGTTTTAGATATCCTGTTGCTATTTCTATAATTCGAATTCATAATTTGTTTTTCGAATTGGGACCTCTTGCGAAAATTTTCATAATTTGTTTTGGAATCGCGAAGTTTTACTCTCACAGAAACTCGTTTGTCTTTTAATAAGGAACATATTTTATCGCAGATTCCCGATATAAGCCGTCACGAAGCTGCGTTACAGATAGAACCATAGAAATGGAGAAGTTGTAAGATGCTAACATTTTATAGGAGCTTCGCGGTTGGGTTATTAGAATAAAAACCCTAGTGGGATTTGGTATCTTCGTAGGTACCAACGATGATGAAATACATATATAGAATAAACTATATGAAGAAGCGGTACGATGCATGTATCTGAGACATGTCAAGTTTTTTTTAATAAGAATTTTAAAGAATTCAACGTGTTTCCAAACAATGTCCATAAACTGTACATAACATGACTTGATTCACACGTCAGGCCAAACTGCCAATCACTGTTTAAAGTTTGAATCCCTAATTAAATTTATATCCGCACAACACGTGCGGACATATTTATGGCATCTACATCAGATTACATCACACATTCTTGTGTTCTATATACACACCTATATCTAAATACAAGAGACAAATGTTCAAGTTACTCTATTTGGGCATGCCAATATAAAGGCAAAGCACATATAAAGGTGCGCAGTTGTGTCGATTATAAAAATGTTAATATTTTTTCTTCTTATTAGATATTTCATTATAAATTATATAAAACGTGATGCAAACACTGTCCAAAATATTATACATAAACACCAATATAGTAAAAAGTACTCAAGCTATGTGTAAAAATTTTACTGAAAAATTAATCATTAAAAAAACGCTCGCTTACCACCACGCCGTAGGTAGAGGATGGAGCGCCACACTCTTCTGTCCTGACATACAAACAACTCTTGCCTCATCCACATGCCTCATCTTCGAATGCAAGCTCGCCGGCTTGAGGCTTCCAACGGGACCATCTTTCAGTATCTGGTTAATCTGGTCATGCCACGTCTTCCGCAGTCGCCCTCTCTTTCCGGCGCCATCGGTGGATTATATATCTGTCTTACCATTTTTTCCTCATTCATTCGCTCAACATCCCAAACCATCTGAGCGATACTTTTTTAATTCTATTAATTATGCTAAGATCAGCTTTACATTCATTCCTAATATCTACTTTCTTTACTATATCATAAATGGATTTGCCACACATAAGTCTAAAGGATCTCATCTCCACTGCATTCAGTCTACTTTCGTTACTCTTCTGCCAGCTCCAGGCTTCACTTCCATAAGTCAGTGTTGGTACCAGAATTCCATAATGTACCGCTAATTTTGCCTCGGTAGACATATTTCGATATCTTTCTCAACATTCCCTCTTCTATCGAACAAACTTCCCAAGTACACAAACTCATCTACTTGTTCCAAACATTCATTACCTTCTAGTATTTCACACGTCTTACTTTCCTCTTTCTCGAATACCATCACTTTTGACTTGTTTACGTTCATAATAAGGTCACTTTCCTTGCATACATCATACATCCTGCTTACTAGACTCTGTAAGTCTTGTTCGCTATTTGCCATCAATACTGCATCATCCGCATACAGTAAACAACATACAAACAAATCACTCATTTTCGCTCCTACATTCATACGTTCCAGTTCTTACACACAATTATCCATATACAAGTTGAACAGCCATGGAGACATTACGCAATCCTATTTGACACCTTTTGTAATATTAAACCATGGTGTGAAAAAAACACCTGTGTAATAATTATGGTATATCTCGGCATTCTGTAGATCTGAGGACTGTCACCAGGGATGTAAATACCTGTTGCTTTTTCCACCCAGCCGGATCAACCGGTGGTGGACCTCTCTCTTGCTCTACATCCTTCCACCACAGCAAGCTTCTCTAAGTTGCCTTCCAAATTATTCAAAGTCTGTCCTTGATGCGTAGTTCGTGCAGAGTGGAGACATTGTTTCGTGCTGCTGTCTATGGCGTGCGCAGGTATGCCTCCAGGACCACATTTCAAAGGCATCTTGTCTTTCCATCTCCGCCTTCGCGAGTCCACCATTCCTCACCGTGCGAAATATTTATCACTACGCCAGTCCGATCTTAGTTGTTTTGGGTATACCGCGGTCTTTATATACGTTGTCAAGTCTGGACATTTTACCTCTGTAAAATAAGGGTCGTTCGATTACTGATTCGTAGTCGTCAACGTCAGTAATTGTAGATCACAAAAAATTTAAATGTTCCACACTTTCGTGGTTTGGAAGGACATTGAAGATTTTTCAACACAGAGCTTGAATGTCCGATGGCGAACTGAATGAGAATCTAAAATTCAGTATGTTACAAGAAGCATGAAATATTTAAGCCATGCACACAAGTGAATGAATATTTTTTTTTATAAATTTAATAAAATACTAGCTAATTGGCCCGGCTTCGCTAGGGACCATAATTCGGTAAGCATAGAATTGTGTTGACGTCTCTTTTTTGCTGGTTTCCGCACCTGTGATTGGATTGCCTCGCTGGACCGTCTTCACTTTGCCAAAATATCAACAGATATTTTAGCGCACAATCAGAGAGAACTTTCCAAAACTTTCTAAAGCATTCCGAAATCTTACAGAACTTCCTGAAATCTTCTAAAACTTTCCCTTTCCAGAACCTTCTAAAGCATTATAATTCTTTCTGGAACCTCTAGACCCACCGACGCACTCCCCCACTCAGATGGGAACCTTATAGATCTTTCTGATAGCTTGTAGAACTTTATCCTTCCAGAACTTTTTAGAGCATTCTCGAACCCTCTAGAACTTTCCGGAATCTTTAAAACTCGCTGACACATTCTGCAACTCAGTTTGGAACCTTATAGAACTTTCTAGAGCATTCTGGTACCTTCTTTTAATCTTCTGGAAACTTCTAGACCCACCGATGAACTCAGCCACTCGGTTTGGAACCTTATAAAACCTTTTTAAACACTGGAACAATTTGAAGTATCTGCGGCCTTCCCATAACAAAACAATGTGCTAGAATGCATTTTCGTTATCCATTCCCACCCACGCTCAGCCACCCCCACCAAACTCGCACATTTTCAATGGGACACCAAGGACTATCCACCACCGTAACCACCAGGGGTGGTATTATCTGGTTGTGAAGAAAACTTGGGGGATAGGGAAACACGGGTTTCTTTATATATATATATATATCGATTTACCCGTCACTGTACAGTAATATTCAAATCACGCAGGTCCAAAATAAACAATGCGGGATTAATCAATAGGGTAAAATTTAATGAAATAAATACCCGTACATTATAAGATTTTATGTTAATTACTGTAAAAGTACGGGTTTTCCAACCGCAAATGAATTATGTCTATTGAGCGCATACAATATTCTAACAATTTTAAATACAAAGGTAAATCTATAGGCTGTATTTTTTTTCTTTTATATATTTCTTGTTAACCATGTCTTATAACGTTAACAAAATGTATAATTATTTAAATAAAAAAATGTGTACGCCTTTAAAAATTCATTCAAATACGAGTAGGTACATCAACAATTATCAAAATATGTATTATACTTAATACAATAATACAAACAACTTCAATCCACGTAAGCCATAACAAATGAAGATATTCAATTCCGAGATTATTTTTTCTTGAAAATGTAAATATACATACATAATACACTTATGTCAAATAAATATTATTGCAACGTGCAACATTATTTTAACACGTCACAAAAACAAATTTGCATCAGAAGTATGTCTAAAAATTGCCTATCTTCTAATATCCTTAGGCAGTGGCGTAGCTACCACCTCATAGAAGGGGCTGGAATCACAAACAATACCACTTAGCAATTTTAAAATGAAAAATATCAAATTTTCGAGTGCCAAAAAGTGACATTCAGATATATTTTTTTTAATATCGATGCTACGCCAACCATTACACTTTATTAGAGAAGTTTTGTTATTATTTTATTTTCCTTAATATCTCGAATATCCAAAATTGCAAGATTCAATAGCGATATGGAACAAATTTGTTATTTTCGCTAACAATGTGAAACAATAGATACTACATACTTGCAATTTTTATTTATTGCAAGATTCAATTCAAAGTCTACGTTCAGCCCGCGGAGAAGCGCCGAACCATGAAACAGAGCACTGGATCACTCTCTGATCTACGGAGTAGTCCCGAGAGGTCCAGGCCTGTAACTGGGGGACCCTCATCAGCGGCTCCCTCAGATACAGCCCCGGTCCGACTCGCGGCCTAGGTGCCTGTTACCGTGTGGAGACATCTGATCGGCATGTCTCTTCCCCCGCATCCCGTTCACCCTGATGATGTACATGCGTGCCCCCAAACTGGGGGACCCTCATCAGCGGCTCCCTCAGATACAGCCCCGGTCCGACTCGCGGCCTAGGTGCCTGTTACCGTGTGGAGACATCTGATCGGCATGTCTCTTCCCCCGCATCCCGTTCACCCTGATGATGTACATGCGTGCCCCCAAACTGGGGGACCCTCATCAGCGGCTCCCTCAGATACAGCCCCGGTCCGACTCGCGGCCTAGGTGCCTGTTACCGTGTGGAGACATCTGATCGGCATGTCTCTTCCCCCGCATCCCGTTCACCCTGATGATGTACATGCGTGCCCCCAAACTGGGGGACCCTCATCAGCGGCTCCCTCAGATACAGCCCCGGTCCGACTCGCGGCCTAGGTGCCTGTTACCGTGTGGAGACATCTGATCGGCATGTCTCTTCCCCCGCATCCCGTTCACCTTGATGATGTACATGCGTGCCCCCAAACTTTTCACTAACACTCCAGTCACTATTACATCCTTTTTTCCAATTTCAAAATTCTCATAATTCCTTCCCCTCCCTTGTAATGTGACATGTAACTCTCATTGCACGCGCTCAAATCACGTTTGTTAACTTCCCTGTTAACCCCCTGGTTCCTACCAGATTTTAAAACTACCCGTGACACGAAGTTACGGGGACAAACAAACAGACAGACGGACGGACGGATAGACAACGAAATTATAATAATAAGTTTGGTGGGCACCATTGTGTAATTATGATCTTAACCCAAGTGAAACTTGTTGATACGTCATTGTCCTTATATTTAGGTATTTTTTAATTCTACCGAAATGACGTCACCAATGCTTTTTCAGTAAAAGTGATTCAGCATATTAATATCATAATTTAGCAATCAACTGCAATTGAAAACAAACCTATTGAAAGGATGTTGTGTATTCCCAGCATTATTAAGCCATGTATTCACTAGGGGACAAATCGCGAAACATTCCGCTCGACATGTCGCATCAACATCTACGCTCATGTTTCGGGGACAATGACGCGGTCAATTGACGTGCACACACCGGGACTCGCATATCTTGTCGCGGAAATGTCATCCGATGAGGTTATGGATGACAGCTGCAGTATCACATTTGGCGAAAACGGGGTTCCGCGCAATTCGAAATGTTTTTTTGGGTCGCAATTTCAAATTAACGAGGTTTTACTGTAGTAAATTGAATATTATTAAAAACAAGGTCCTTTTTGCAAATAATTATTGTTTTCCAGACGTCACGGAAATACATCGCCCTATGAGGTTATGATGATAGCCGCGTATCTGTTTATGTTAATGAGTTTATCGAAAAGTAAGAGGAGAAAAAAGAGGAGAATGCGAAATTATTTACTGCAAAGAGAAAGAAGGACGGACATTCTATGCGATCTTCGATCGATACAGCTCGATGAGTTCGAGAACGATTTCGTTTCCCCGCATTGTCATCTTGACAGATACAGCGCATGCGTATTCACTTGTAAACATACCACGTGGTACTGACGCTCCGCAGAATGTTGCAGTGAGTACGCTCGGGTACCGTGCGCATGGCAACGTTGCCACGGCACGTAGAAATGCCGCGCTATGTTGTGCGCGAGGTCGCGGAACAGTGCACGACGTTGCAACGTCACGTAGACTCTATGCCGCGCATGCTGTTGAGGGACAATTTGTCCCCTAGTGAATACATGGCTTTATAGCTCACGATCATAGATAGACATATGCGTTAGGACGAGGAATTCCTTTGGATTGTGGAATCCCCAGATGTGTCATTTATTATAGGTATTTGTTTAAATAAGCATTCCTTGCGAAGAGCGCTATAATATTGTAGAATATTCTTCAAATCATCTAATAAGTATTATTTAATCATTCGTCTCGTAGTTATGCCATTGTAAATAATCGAAGGTCAATTTTTTAATGTTGGAACTTGGAACATTCAATTTCTTCAACTTTTTCTAAAAAAAATGTATGAACTAAATTGTTAGTCATAATTGCAATACGAGTCCACCTTGTACATGAATAAATAAAAACCTGAAATATTTTGTTGTATTATTTATTTTTCGTGGCGAAGTTTTAAATTACCTATACATTTAAATCATCTTAAATATAGATTTATTGTTCGTGGCAAAGTTTTTAATTACCTATACATTTATATCATCTTAAGTGTTAATTAAATTAGTAAAAGACGTTTCATATTATAACAAATTATCTAGATTGTTTGATGGGAGATTTGAAAGCGGATTATGATAGATTAGGGGTTATTAGTTATCATGAATGTAATTATTACACGTAGAAAATGACTGTCTATGTTATCAGCACCATTTGACCAGAGATATGGTTAAGTAAACAAACAATATTTGAGAAGTTGTTCAAGTCAATTTTTGTATAAAAACGTACAAATTTAGATTGTGAGATCTTAAAGGAAATGACAATCACGAATAACGTGCATGTTCGTCATCAATAAAGTACAGGAAACTGTTACACACTGTTACAAACTGTTAAACACAATTACAGTTAGGTTTTACACAAAAAAATAAAACAAGACAATTACAATCTGTATAAAAGACTATCAGGCTCTGACGATTGCGTGGTTTAACTGTCTCGCATCTCGATTAGAAAGGTGATTTATCGATTGTTATTAGGTAAAACGATAATATAATTGTTTCTGGACGAAATCGGTCGAAACGGTTAAGGAAAAGCGATTGGTGTTATGAAAGTACACAAATAATATTTATTTGTAAAGGCAGCGTTGTAATTACAGTCGAACTCGGTTATAACGAGCTCGGATATAAGGAGATCCCGGCTATAATGAGAAAAACTGTGAACTTATTTTGATTTGCGCATATTCCCATACAATCGGTCTCGGCTATAAGGAGCGCGATTCCCGGATATACGGAGCAAATTTTAGAAACTCTGCAAACATATTTGTTTGGGTTACAGAAAAAAGACAAATACGTACTCATAACAATGAACTTTTTCACTTTGCTTTTAAAGCGGCTCGCACTTAATTAGGGTTCATTTTATGATGTACACAAACTTGTGTCCCACGTGCGCAGGAAAGCAATAGTTTACTGAAGGTCGAGAACACTGGTCATATAACTCCGATTATTGGGGGTTTCCAAAATCTTTATGGTGACAGTTTATTTTATGCAGTTTACTGTATTAGCATTTAAAAGCCTAATCAGTTAAACGCGAATTGTTCTATCGGAAACACGTTCACTAACAAACGAAAGTGTCCCTAGGTTCGCGAAAATGTCAAAATTATCGGCCTCAAAAAGTCTGTAAAACGTTTTCACAATCGTCTTCTACAGTTTCATCGCTCTGGAAAGATAAGGATGTTTATTTAGCTGCTCTTGAAAATAACATCATACAAACAAAAAAAATTGTGAAAAAAGTGAATCCCGGATATAAGGAGTCCCGGCTATAAGGAACAAATTTAGTTGGTCCCGTCGCGTTCCTTATAACCGAGTTTGACTGTATTTTAGTGCCACATATGGATAATTTGTAATGGATAAATATAGTTGTAGAGTAATAATTTTTTCTTCGCAATGTTTCAGAATAGAATTGTAATTATCTATTTGTATCTTTAAATTACTATGTTAAGTTTGATGTTCTTGTTGATGTGTAAACCCTCTCACAAAATACTAGAGTAATCTCAATAAATATAATACCAAGCATATGTACACTTAAGAATCTTCATCATTTTATCCATGTGTGTAATAATATCAAATTCAGATTGGACACTTTTTAGAAATTCACAGGTTCGAAAACTCGCGCGTGTTCGATAGTAAAATATACACGTCTCCTTTCACGTTTCGGTATGTAGGTAAAGATTTATCATGTTATCTCCCAACACTTATTAGATGAGAATAAAAAAATTAATAAAAGTGACGTAGGTATACGTCGGTGATTGGTGTTCGTCGTACTCAAGTGAGGAGATTTGTATATTTTCTCACATCTCGCTCAAAATAAATACCTTTATGTCGCAATTCCTTTATAAAAGAGATTGATTTTTCCGGTGCCTTCTGATCCAGGCGGTCTGGTCTGACAGAGCTTCAAACGGACTACACCTACCTATCGCAAACGTAATGTCGGTACTATAATAAACCTCACAATTCTCATGTTTTAAATTACATGAAATAAATACTAATGCTGTGTTAAAAGCTTAGAAAAAACGCACCTATTAATTTCTTCTCCCACAGATTTTATTTAGACAAAATTTTATTTCGTATATGGTACACATTTTTTTAACAAGAGATGGAAACTTCAAGATGGAAAGTGACAAATCTTTCGTAACCATCCACTGATTGGTGTAATATTGAGATTAATAATTAGAGATAATTTTATGCAATTAGTGTTTAAATATAAGGTGTTTTTTAGAGGTTTGTTTTTCGAATTAGCAGCACTTTTTGCAGCTATATCCAATTTGATAGCTGACAGCTGATTTGTGCTCAGTTTGGCTTGCAATTTTACCATGAATAGACTTACGCCAGAGTAATGCTTGCAAATTTATTTCGAAAATCGTGGTATCGTAATCATATTTAAATACTAATGTCATAAAAGTATCTTTCCAATTAAGCTAATTCCTTGGCCTTTCCACGATTTTAATGTGTTTTACTTCATTTTAAATTTCTATGCCTCTAAAAAAAATACCCTATAGTTGTATATTTCGGTGATATTATATCATTTATATCGTTTTATTTAACGAAATGAATATTGTATGTGGAGCATTAATTCGTTTAAAATATTATCGGTCAGTCTCATATTTAGTAGTGAATGAAGTAATCGACTAATTATTGATTGCGCGGTTTTGAGATGGTATCAAAATATGTCGCTTTGACGTAATCCGTGATATATGTGACGTCTACATTTCCCATTTTTGTTCAAATGAATTTAACCTTCCAGCGGGCGCACTGTCGTAAAATTTACAACAAATGCGCCTTATCACTTCCCCCACTTTTACCACTTAGACGCAAGCATCGAGCTCCGAGCTACTCGAGGGTCAGTGTCTCTCTAAACTATAGGCATACCGGGTGTGCTTAGAAGTTTTTTTTATTATTCATTGATATTTGAAAATTTCCGTTGAGCGTTAATTTTACGTCACGCGCCTTAAAGTGTAAATAAATTAAATAAACTAGTTTTTTCTATTTATTTCTCATTTATATTGTTTCTTTTATGGTTAAATGTATTTTATTTTGTTTTAAACGTATTCCATTATGGTGATGTTGAGACTACAAGATAATGAGACTTACTTTCCCTGGAGTGACAGCGAGTTTTCGGTATAAGAA
Organism: Agrypnia vestita; assembly: GCA_016648135.1. Classification (NCBI taxonomy): domain Eukaryota; kingdom Metazoa; phylum Arthropoda; class Insecta; order Trichoptera; family Phryganeidae; genus Agrypnia; species Agrypnia vestita. Next base: position 360,420 of record JADDOH010001010.1, on the reverse strand, counting down.
ATCGAGTAACAAGCTGAAGAAAGCGCTACCGAACAAGAAAACATTTCAGACGTATCTGAAGGAGAGGAGGAAACAATGGAAGAATTTTTCATTGGAAAATAAATCTACTTAATGGAGAAAGACAACATACCATGTTTCTGGAAAAAACAAGGGATAAAACATAGTCAAAATACCCACAGGCTTGACTCAAAAATCTCTTGGTATTCAAAATTAACTAAACTAATTAACTAGCGTTCCTAATTATCGATATGTCCATAATTGACGATGTTTTCAGATACAGAAATATGTATATCGATCAGCTGAGAGTTGACCATGAATATTCTAGAGATCGGGACGGTACAATATTAACATACGTAGGGTGTTGTTTCGTTTTTTGTTTAAAAGACAAATATATATTTTTTAAAGTACCGTCATTTATCATTTTTCGTAACCTTACAGCAATTCCTTAGCATTTATATAAAGAAAATACCATTTACACGGAGAAAACTTGATGACGTAAAATTTACGACAAGCCCCCGCTCAAGCGAAATTAATCAGCGCGCCAGCCGGAAGGTTAAAAAACTACTACACGATGAAACTAGACAACAAACGTAAAACCTTCTTGGACATGTACTCATAGATAATTATTTTAAAAGTGAATTATTATTTCCTAATTAAATCTTCGTTGTGTACACAGGTAGATGACTCAGTGACGTGGAAGATTTCTTAAGAATTAATTAAAACAAGGAAAACCGTAAATATGTAGGTAGGTACGATTGCAATTTTGTTTTTTTGCTATCATTTTTGTATTTTTTTTTTTACATTTTAGTACTAAATACATTTTTAGTAATATTATAGTATTTAGTCGGTGACACGCAATGGGCATGTACATTAGCAGCTAATTACGATACCTACAATGCAGGTCACACCACTGCCAATTGTATTCGACTGAACTGAAGGAGCTTCGCCGGGGGAACAATGCAATATTTTAAAAGCATTCTGTTGTACCTACAAGTTAACATGTGGGAGCTATTTTCTGTCCTTAAGGGAGCGAAATTAAAAAAATATATTAAAAATATTTTCATATAACTATGTAATTCTCTATGTAACAGTGTCCGTCAATAACGCTACCAAGTCGCTGTCGCTGGCGCTGTTCTCACAGCCGGAATATATATTTCTCTATTTAACAATATGTATTGTATACAGGGAATTACTTGCACTTGTATATTTACCAAAAATATTATCGTTAGAGAATTATTAATTAAATTACCAACTTAGATTTTTTAACAAGAAAAAATTAAGACATTCGTTAGGTGTGTGTTTTAATTTTATTATATTCTACTAGGACATTAAAACTACCTACTAATGTAAAACTAAAATTCAAACATGTAAAAGTACGTCATTTTCGTAATTTTTGACTGTTTATAGCTAGTTTTAATATAAAATAATACATTCATAATGCAATGGAATGCAAATGTAGTCGAGAATACTTGAAATCATCAGTTCGAGCGAACACGCGTGTCTGGATATATCTGAAACATCGCTCTGAAAATGCGCGCGAGCGAGATGACTATTGCGTTTTGTTCATTTACGTTTGGGACGGATTGCGTTTGGGAAATATATGAATAGCTTTATTTAATACGCGCATAAATTTTTCCACTAAATGATAATGAATTACATTTTTGTGTCTGTACATACATACTAAATAATTATGTAATTTAGATTAAATTTAGCGTTGTTTCATTAACAGAGTGAAAGTTCATAATCCAAATAATTAAATTTGAACACCAATTTTTAATTCACTATATTAGTGCTCTATGCAATGAGTTATTGCCTGTCTCGACGCAGATTTCTCTAGTGAGACAGGCGTAGTCCGACCAAAACCTGTACAATTTTTGATATAGAAATAAATAAATAAATAAAATATGTTTTTGCAAAATAACTCTAAATTATGTTTAAATACAAAGTTTTAATCCACTGTATGAGTAATAATATTTAAGCCTAAGCGTTTTCAATGGAGACAGCCGTCATCATCAGAAGCAACATTAAAACTGACAATAAAAATATAAACAATAAGGCCGAACAATGTAATGGATGACTTGGGGGAGGGGCGATGGGGGTAGGAATTAATACTTACAACAGTTATTATTTTAGTGGAGACGAATTATTTAGTAATGCGGGGATTTGGATATTTCTGCGGTTATTTCCATTTTTAATAGCTTGATTAATTTTAAGAATCTCTTAAGCATCCAGATTGCCTCCAGATGTATAACTCCTACATTGTTTTGATCAAACAAGTGACCATATTCGACGCAGTGGTCCGCCATCTTAGAGTATCCCAAAAGTCGCGTGAATACACTAAGATGTCCTTTTATTCTAGTACCTATACTTTTACTGTCAGTTCTAATGTTGCTTCTGATGATGGCTGTCTCCATTGAAAGCGCTTAGGCTTTTTTATTTTTATTTTATTTTTTTATTTATTAGAGACACTAACAGGATAATAGGTACATGATACTCTAATAATAAAACATTATAAATGAAGACTATGCCCATTATCCCAATTACAAGTGTCTTCGGCACGCTCTAGTAACATGTATTTTTGCATTTAAGTATATTTTACATGTACATTTATGTGTATTGTATATTTAGTGTTTGAATGTAGCGCGATTAGTATTTAATAAATAATTGATTTAATGGATCTATAGGTTCAGGTCATCGTTTAGAAAATGGATGTTGTGTATGAGTGAGTTTTTGAACGATGATAAGGTATCTGCAAGAATATCAGCATCAATGTTAGGGTCAGCACAATACATATTATATGTGCGACACAACCTTGTGATGGGAGAAAAGTAACCAACATTATTAGTGTGCTGGATTATTCTAAAGAACTCCGGGTTCCTTATACGGGGTTTAACATGCAAATTTATATCAGATAGAGTAAGAGAATCAATAGCTCCGCTGAGAATCTTGTGTAGCCCAACGAGATCGGATATTTTCCGTCGGGACTCAAATGTTATTGCTCATATAGTGGATTAAAACTTAGTGTTTAAACGTAATTTAGAGTTATTTAGCAAAAAATATAATTACGTACAGCTTTTCGATTACATAGAGCACTCGCCCTTGCTATATTTATCACTGTCTATGCCAAGTACTGAGTATATTTCACAGTTTTTCTTATATATGTAGGTACCTACTGCCTATTGTTTTTTTCTTGGATTAATTTCCCGAATAATAGACAAAACATGAAAACAGCAATCATAGGCGCATTCGTTTAAAAATGTTTAGCCAAATCATTAACCACGGAAGGTCATAATTGGTATGGTGTGTATGAGCCACAATGCACTACCACAATAATATTTTTCGTTTATTTTTGTTTGTTGCTGCTTCCGTTCACTACACACTACATTTTTTCTATAATGGCATTGCAATAACAATTCACCTTGCATTTATATTGCAGTTCATTTAACGTGGTAGCTACTGCTTCTCATAAAATTGATTTATTTGGCAATGTTTTAAAAAGTCATAAATGTAGCGTAGAATATGGTAATCGGTAATTTAACCACTTTGGATTAATTTTAGGTTTTGGGAGTACGAAAAGTATAGCAAGATTGTTATATGGTGACGAATAATATGTATAAAATAAAAAGTAACGGAAAAGGGAATTAAAAATAAAACATTCGAATAATAACGTGTATGAAAATTTTATATTTTATGAGATATTTTTTTAAAAAGACTTAGTATATTTTGAAACCAGACAATGGATTTAGGTTGCTTTTGAAATGCAAGCATTTAGATTAAGGTTGATTATGAACTGCAACTAAATAAATATATTCATTGCATTATCAGGGATGTAATGAAATAAATTATCTATGTACTTGGTAATTTAAGATATTTTTGAAATTTTTAATAAACAAAACATATTTTGTTCTAATGTATTTGGATATAGGTATGTTTTGAAACTCAAACTAATTTTTAACAAGCTATAACTTCAGATTTACAATGATACTCGACACACGACTCATACTACATTTGATACTCAACGACTCATGTGCACACCATAAAATTCTGTCTCAAATACTTCATTATGGAGATAATAATAAATATTATTATTAAGGCTATACATTCACTGCAAATGCGTTTTGTTTTGCAAATGTGGGTTTTTATTATTAATTTATAACGTCAACATATGACGCAGTTTTAAAATCAGAATGATTTAAACATTGCGTCATTTGATGAAGTATTCCATACTTTGGAATTTTTATTTCTAAATACGTAGTAATTAACATATTTTTAATAAAAAAAACTAACCTTTAAATAGTGGTTTAAGACTGAAGTGGGGGAGTAAATACAATATATTGTTTAAAATCATCTCTTTATAAATTAAAAGCGTTTTTAAATCATCAAAACACGTAAATAGTTTTTGAAAATTTAAAGAAATTTAACTTTAATATTGAACATTTCTTAATTATTTTAGCACAGTTTCATCGTCATAATACTAGCTTTATGCTCGTAAGAATACATATTCTGCGTACATATAAATATTCAGTAATCATTGATGATTTTTAAGACACTGAAAATGATTTTTTTGGCCGCGGCCAGTTGATTAATGCTTATATTTTCTTAATTGTTGTAAATATATTTCGGTTAATTACTTTTATATAAGAATAAATGTTCTATCTTAGTTGTCGTCCTAAAAAATGTAGTTTAGCAATATACATTCTGAAATAAATGAATAATAGAAACCAACATTTTCGAAAAAAAACGCCGAATGAATTTGATCAATCCCCATGTAAGTGGAGTATTTAAGACAAAAATTGTATAAAACATTATTTATTCATAATTTTAGATTCGCTTCATTTACATCAACTTTTATTATGAAGCGGGCTCGTTCAGTCAATACATGTATGTATATACAAAGTTCAAGTACCGGCTGTATATACTAAGTTTTTTAAAATCAATACTGTATCTGATATATATAGAATATAACGCTTTATTTAAAGGTGAAAAAAAAACGATGTTGAGTGATTATTTTACAGAATGTTGGTTTATTTGAATTGCATAATGTACATCGCTGTTTTTATTTATTTATCCATTGAATATACATTAGTGCAATAGATTCTTCTTCTTCTTCGTCAGCCTTCGTCTCTCCACTGCTGAATATAGAACTCTTCCTTCTCTTACCATCCTTTCTTGTTGTTTGCTAATTTGAGCCATTTCTTTCCCCCCACAGCGGCTATATTATCGGCCCATCTCTTTTGAGGTCTTCCCATGCCTCTTTTATTCTCCCGAGGTCTCCATTTCAGAACTCTGGGAGGCCATCTTGTAGCATCCTGCCTCGCAACATGTCCTGCCAATTGCCATTTTAGCTTCGCTACACGATCCATGATATCCACTACTCCAGTTCTGCGCCTATAGTGCAATAGATACATGTATTAATTGATTGTAACATAATATGTATGTTGACTACGTCATGTGCATGTAATATGTATCACTTCATACCGTAGTAATATATAACGCAAATAGTATAATTAGTTAGTAGTCCTTTGTCGGACTATCTATTATGGTCATTGACAATCTGCTGACGATCTGTCATCTGTCACATTAAAGTAATGAATTACTCGGCGACCGAGTGGTGTGTTGCGTGGTGTGAAATTGCAATATAATAATGTGTCTGCTAAGATGAACGAATTATTATTATTGTAAACACTTATTATTATTATTTTTTAAATGTAGTAATTATTTGAAATATTTTGTTACCCGCAATGTTGCTATTACTGGAAGAAGCAAATGTCTCGTTAATGCTACTAATTACTTTTGACGTTAATATACCTTTTAATGTTAATAAGTAATCGAGCAAAGCCAATCATTAGTTAGTTGTTCAGTTTTCCAGCGTGACATCAAAATCACGTATTATATAATTTGTTGTTGATTACTGAAAATATTTAGCATCACGCGAGGTAGGTCCGACTCGCTTTATGCTTTGTGGAAATGTCTCGAAACGCGCCTAACGGATCGCGCTACCGGAAGATAGACGGGAAGCAGGACGTACGACCTTCTCGTCCATCATGCGCATTGTTTAAATATCATTTTTTTGTGAGGCATGGCAGTAGGTACTTCCACAATTATTCTGTCACACCGCGGCCATTTTCATTTACGAAAGCTGCTTAGCGTGAAAGCGCAAATGACATTTCTCGCTATTGTTCGATTGCCTAATACGTATAATCTCGTATAGAGAATGAACCACCACATAGTACAAATATTCGGGTAAACCGACGGTATCGCCAAATATTCTGAAAATGTTGCTTCTAGTATTTTTTCAGAGGTGATAGTGTATTGATTTCTTTTCATTTTTATTTTTAATTAAATATAGATGCGAACCTGAATGCATGTCGCGTCAATTTTTTTACTCTTCTCAAAATAAGCTAAACGTTCGTGCTATGAGAATAGGACTAACTTGACCACCAAATAACTAGGTGAGCGTCATAACCACTACACCAACCAACAAGCTACATTACATTTTTTATTACATTATTAATATTCATTCTAAAATAAAAATTTGCCGAAAATGTTAGTTATAATTACTAAAAAAACGAACTGACATTGTCCGAAAGAGGGTAGGTATTAAACGCTAAAAAACTGGCAAAGTAAACTTAAATATGGGGTAATTCTAATGCAGAAGAACAGCATTTACTCACAAATTCATATTATATCTTTCCGATATCTCTATATTTATTGTCGTATTTATTCTTCTATAATTTATTGTATCGCCTATTGAATCGCCTATAATATAAAATTAATATTTTTAAATTTAATTTCATCGATATATTGTGTAAAATTGACCAGAGATATGGTTAAGTAAACAAACAATATTTGAGAAGTTGTTCAAGTCAATTTTTGTATAAAAACGTACAAATTTAGATTGTGAGATCTTAAAGGAAATGACAATCACGAATAACGTGCATGTTCGTCATCAATAAAGTACAGGAAACTGTTACACACTGTTACAAACTGTTAAACACAATTACAGTTAGGTTTTACACAAAAAAATAAAACAAGACAATCTGTATAAAAGACTATCAGGCTCTGACGATTGCGTGATTTAACTGTCTCGCATCTCGATTAGAAAGGTGATTTATCGATCGTTATTAGGTAAAACGATAATATAATTGTTTCTGGACGAAATCGGTCGAAACGGTTGAGGAAAAGCGATTGGTGTTATGAAAGTACACAAATAATATTTATTTGTAAAGGCAGCGTCGTAATTATTTTAGTGCCACGTATGGATAATTTGTAATGGATAAATATAGTTGTAGAGTAATAATTTTTTCTTCGCAATGTTTCAGAATAGAATTGAGCCCTTGCCCGGAATAACGTTGTATCCAACAATACTCTCATTCCGAGAAAAATTGAAAAAACGAAACCAGTTACAATTTATTACATTTTATATTTTAAATATAACAAATATATAATTCTTAAAAAATCTCAATATAAAATAGGGGGAAAAGTCAATTAAATTTGAATCTATTGTAAAAAAACATGCTGAATCAGTGGAAAAACGTTGTATATGAAATTTTCACAAACAACGTTATTCCGCAAAATGGATTTTTTATTCTGCTTTACTTGATAATGCCTTTTAAAAGCAGCATGTGCTCATCTAACATGAATTCACAAATGTCATCGAGGTCCTTGAGCTTAACAGTCTTATTGGCAGCAGATTGGAATACATTGAAGTTAGTTCCAGGCTCCCTAACTGCATGATTTTTTTTCCAAACTGTAGCCAATCTTGCCCTCCTTCCACAAATAGTTGGTAGAAAGCTATAGGAGGTCCATGATTCTAATTCTTTGTGGAAGGTTTGAGCTCTGATTGTGATGAGATCATTAGTAGGTAAAGAGCTTTTACGGAACGATAAGTCTCTCGTACATACTGTTACATATCTCCGTCTGTTTGCTGAATACGGCGTCGGACATTCGATTTCTTAATACACAAGACGAAATGATTACTTTTTTCATTATAATTTAGTAACCTGAATACTGATTAAATATTTATCTTGATATTAAAATGGAGAAAACATCCCGAATTTAAACATTTTTGGCACAAACTTGACCCTGCGAAAAAGAATGAGGAATTAAATAAACTTTTTGTATCGGTGTTATATTAAGTTACGATATAAAGAGCACTATAAAGCCAGCATTATTATCAAAAAGCATTTCAAATATCAATATGGATAAATCAATTGAGTAAAATCGGTTAACGTTCGACAAAATAATATTGTCACATATGAAATCACAATATCAATCAGAACTGCCAAATCGTATACAACGTTATTCCACAAACATGTTCTGGCGGGTCAATTGCAGGTTTGATAATATTTTTTCTGGATAAAAACTCCTTTCCTGCATCCTTCAACTTATTGGCTTGATATCTTTCCAATTTAAAACATTAGATGTTCGTTTTCTCCCTTTATTCATGCGAATTAAACCACGCTCCACGATATTGACGCTCGGCGACGCCATTTTGAGAAACACTATACAACGTTATTCCACAAACCAATAACTTTAAAATGCAGCCAGAAGCCTAAATATTTTTTTCTTGACATATTATTTACCTTAATCGATGCATAATAACATACCTAACATAACTCCATCAATAACTCAAAATTGACATTTGTGTTGGATACAACGTTATTCCGGGCAAGGGCTCAATTGTAATTATTTATTTGTATCTTTAAATTACTATGTTAAGTTTGATGTTCTTGTTGATGTGTAAACCCTCTCACAAAATACTAGAGTAATCTCAATAAATATAATACCAAGCATATGTACACTTAAGAATCTTCATCATTTTATCCATGTGTATAATAATATCAAATTCAGATTGGACACTTTTTAGAAATTCACAGGTTCGAAAACTCGCGCGTGTTCGATAGTAAAATATACATGTCTCCTTTCACGTTTCGGTATGTAGGTAAAGATTTATCATGTTATCTCCCAACACTTATTAGATGAGAATAAAAAAATTAATAAAAGTGACGTAGGTATACGTCGGTGATTGGTGTTCGTCGTGCTCAAGTGAGGAGATTTGTATATTTTCTCACATCTCGCTCAAAATAAATACCTTTATGTCGCAATTCCTTTATAAAAGAGATTGATTTTTCCGGTGCCTTCTGATCCAGGCGGTCTGGTCTGACAGAGCTTCAAACGGACTGCAAAAGTACCTACCTATCGCAAACGTAATGTAGGTACTATAATAAACCTCACAATTCTCATGTTTTAAATTACATGAAATAAGTACTAATGCTGTGTTAAAAGCTTAGAAAAAACGCACCTATTAATTTCTTCTCCCACAGATTTTATTTAGACAAAATTTTATTTCGTATATGGTTCACATTTTTTTAACAAGAGATGGAAACTTCAAGATGGAAAGTGACAAATCTTTCGTAACCGTCCACTGATTGGTGTAATATTGATATTAATAATTAGAGATAATTTTATGCAATTAGTGTTTAAATATAAGGTGTTTTTTAGAGGTTTGTTTTTCGAATTAGCAGCACTTTTTGCAGCTATATCCAATTTGATAGCTGACAGCTGATTTGTGCTCAGTTTGGCTTGCAATTTTACCATGAATAGACTTACGCTAGAGTAATGCTTGCAAATTTATTTCGAAAATCGTGGTATCGTAATCATATTTAAATACTAATGTCACAAAAGTATCTTTCCAATTAAGCTAATTCCTTGGCTTTTCCACGATTTTAATGTGTTTTACTTCATTTTAAATTTCTATGCCTCTAAAAAAAATACCCTATAGTTGTATATTTCGGTGATATTATATCATTTATATCGTTTTATTTAACGAAATGAATATTGTATGTGGAGCATTAATTCGTTTAAAATATTATCGGTCAGTCTCATATTTAGTAGTGAATGAAGTAATCGACTAATTATTGATTGCGCGGTTTTGAGATGATATCAAAATATGTCGCTTTGACGTAATCCGTGATATATGTGATGTCTACATTTCCCATTTTTGTTCAAATGAATTTAACCTTCCAGCGGGCGCACTGTCGTAAAATTTACAACAAATGCGCCTTATCACTTCCCCCACTTTTACCACTTAGACGCAAGCATCGAGCTCCGAGCTACTCGAGGGTCAGTGCCTCTCTAAACTATAGGCATACCGGGTGTGCTTAGAAGTTTTTTTTATTATTCATTGATATTTGAATATTTCCGTTGAGCGTTAATTTTACGTCACGCGCCTCAAAGTGTAAATAAATTAAATAAACTAGTTTTTTCTATTTATTTCTCATTTATATTGTTTCTTTTATGGTTAAATGTATTTTATTTTGTTTTAAACGTATTCCATTATGGTGATGTTGAGACTACAAGATAATGAGACTTACTTTCCCTGGAGTGACAGCGAGTTTTCGGTATAAGAAATCGAGTAACAAGCTGAAGAAAGCGCTACCGAACAAGAAAACATTTCAGACGTATCTGAAAGAGAGGAGGAAACAATGGAAGAATTTTTCATTGGAAAAAATAAATCTACTCAATGGAGAAAGACAACATACCATGTTTCTGGAAAAAACAAGGGGATAAAACATAGTCAAAATACCCACAGGCTTGACTCAAAAATCTCTTGGTATTCAAAATTAACTAAACTAATTAACTAGCGTTCCTAATTATCGATATGTCCATAATTGACGATGTTTTCAGATACAAAAATATGTATATCGATCAGCTGAGAGTTGACCATGAATATTCTAGAGATCGGGACGGTACAATATTAACATACGTAGAGTGTTGTTTCGTTTTTTGTTTAAAAGACAAATATATATTTTTTAAAGTACCGTCATTTATCATTTTTCGTAACCTTACAGCAATTCCTTAGCATTTATATAAAGAAAATACCATTTACACGGAGAAAACTTGATGACGTAAAATTTACGACAAGCCCCCGCTCAAGCGAAATTAATCAGCGCGCCAGCCGGAAGGTTAAAAAACTACTACACGATGAAACTAGACAACAAACGTAAAACCTTCTTGGACATGTACTCATAGATAATTATTTTAAAAGTGAATTATTATTTCCTAATTAAATCTTCGTTGTGTACACAGGTAGATGACTCAGTGACGTGGAAGATTTCTTAAGAATTAATTAAAACAAGGAAAACCGTAAATATGTAGGTAGTACGATTGCAATTTTGTTTTTTTGCTATCATTTTTGTATTTTTTTTTTACATTTTAGTACTAAATACATTTTTAGTAATATTATAGTATTTAGTCAATAGTTAATGCAATATTTTAAAAGTTGTACCTACAAGTTAACATGTGGGAGCTATTTTCTGTCCTTAAGGAGCGAAATTAAAAAAATATATTAAAAATATTTTCATATAACTATGTAATTCTCTATGTAACAGTGTCCGTCAATAACGCTACCAAGTCGCTACGCTGGCGCTGTTCTCACAGCCGGAATATATATTTCTCTATTTAACAATATGTATTGTATACAGGGAATTACTTGCACTTTTATATTTACCAAAAATATTATCGTTAGAGAATTATTAATTAAATTACCAACTTAGATTTTTTAACAAGAAAAAATTAAGACATTCGTTAGGTGTGTGTTTTAATTTTATTATATTCTACTAGGACATTAAAACTACCTACTAATGTAAAACTAAAATTCAAACATGTAAAAGTACGTCATTTTCGTAATTTTTGACTGTTTATAGCTAGTTTTAATATAAAATAATACATTCATAATGCGATGGAATGCAAATGTAGTCGAGAATACTTGAAACCATCAGTTCAAGCGAACACGCGTGTCTGGATATATCTGAAACATCGCTCTGAAAATGCGCGCGAGCGAGATGACTATTGCGTTTTGTTCATTTGCGTTTGGGATGGATTGCGTTTGGGAAATATATGAATAGCTTTATTTAATACGCGCATAAATTTTTCCACTAAATGATAATAGTTGACTTGCGAGCTTTGAATTACATTTTTGTGTCTGTACATACATACTAAATAATTATGTAATTTAGATTAAATTTAGCGTTGTTTCATTAACAGAGTGAAAGTTCATGATCCAAATAATTAAATTTGAACACCAATTTTTAATTCACTATATTAGTGCTCTACGCAATTAGTTATCGCCTGTCTCGACACAGATTTCTCTAGTGAGACAGGCGTAGTCCGACCAAAACCTGTACAATTTTTGATATAGAAATAAATAAATAAATAAAATATGTTTTTGCAAAATAACTCTAAATTATGTTTAAATACAAAGTTTTAATCCACTGTATGAGTAATAATATTTAAGCCTAAGCGTTTTCAATGGAGACAGCCGTCATCATCAGAAGCAACATTAAAACTGACAATAAAAATATAAACAATAAGGCCGAACAATGTAATGGATGACTTGGGGGAGGGGCGATGGGGGTAGGAATTAATACTTACAACAGTTATTATTTTAGTGGAGACGAATTATTTAGTAATGCGGGGATTTGGATATTTCTGCGGTTATTTCCATTTTTAATAGCTTGATTAATTTTAAGAATCTCTAAAGCATCCAGTTTGCCTCCAGATGTATAACTCCTACATTGTTTTGATCAAACAAGTGACCATATTCGATGCAGTGGTCCGCCATCTTAGAGTATCCCAAAAGTCGCGTGAATACACTAAGATGTCCTTTTATTCTAGTACCTATACTTTTACTGTCAGTTCTAATGTTGCTTCTGATGATGGCTGTCTCCATTGAAAGCGCTTAGGCTTTTTTATTTTTATTTTATTTTTTTATTTATTAGAGACACTAACAGGATAATAGGTACATGATACTCTAATAATAAAACATTATAAATGAAGACTACGCCCATTATCCCAATTACAAGTGTCTTCGGCACGCTCTAGTAACATGTATTTTTACATTTAAGTATATTTTACATGTACATTTATGTGTATTGTATATTTAGTGTTTGAATGTAGTGCGATTAGTATTTAATAAATAATTGATTTAATGGATCTATTGGTTCAGGTCATCGTTTAGAAAATGGATGTTGTGTATGAGTGAGTTTTTGAACGATGATAAGGTATCTGCAAGAATATCAGCATCAATATTAGGGTCAGCACAATACATATTATATGTGCGACACAACCTTGTGATGGGAGAAAAGTAACCAACATTATTAGTGTGCTGGATTATTCTAAAGAACTCCGGGTTCCTTATACGGGGTTTAACATGCAAATTTACATCAGATAGAGTAAGAGAATCAATAGCTCCGCTGAGAATCTTGTGTAGCACAACGAGATCGGATATTTTCCGTCGGGACTCAAATGTTATTGCTCATATAGTGGATTAAAACTTAGTGTTTAAACGTAATTTAGAGTTATTTAGCAAAAAATATAATTACGTACAGCTTTTCGATTACATAGAGCACTCGCCCTTGCTATATTTATCACTGTCTATGCCAAGTACTGAGTATATTTCACAGTTTTTCTTATATATGTAGGTACCTACTGCCTATTGTTTTTTTCTTGGATTAATTTCCCGAATAATAGACAAAACATGAAAACAGCAATCATAGGCGCATTCGTTTAAAAATGTTTAGCCAAATCATTAACCACGGAAGGTCATAATTGGTATGGTGTGTATGAGCCACAATGCACTACCACAATAATATTTTTCGTTTATTTTTGTTTGTTGCTGCTTCCGTTCACTACACACTACATTTTTTCTATAATTGCATTGCAATAACAATTCACCTTGCATTTATATTGCAGTTCATTTAACGTGGTAGCTACTGCTTCTCATAAAATTGATTTATTTGGCAATGTTTTAAAAAGTCATAAATGTAGCGTAGAATATGGTAATCGGTAATTTAACCACTTTGGATTAATTTTAGGTTTTGGGAGTACGAAAAGTATAGCAAGATTGTTATATGGTGACGAATAATATGTATAAAATAAAAAGTAACGGAAAAGGGAATTAAAAATAAAACATTCGAATAATAACGTGTATGAAAATTTTATATTTTATGAGATATTTTTTTAAAAAGACTTAGTATATTTTGAAACCAGACAATGGATTTAAGTTGCTTTTGAAATGCAAGCATTTATTAGATTAAGGTTGATTATGAACTGCAACAAAATAAATATATTCATTGCATTATCAGGGATGTAATGAAATAAATTATCTATGTACTTGGTAATTTAAGATATTTTTGAAATTTTTAATAAACAAAACATATTTTGTTCTAATGTATTTGGATATAGGTATGTTTTGAAACTCAAACTAATTTTTAACAAGCTATAACTTCAGATTTACAATGATACTCGACACACGACTCATACTACATTTGATACTCAACGACTCATGTGCAGCACACCATAAAATTCTGTCTCAAATACTTCATTATGGAGATAATAATAAATATTATTATTAAGGCTATACATTCACTGCAAATGCGTTTTGTTTTGCAAATGTGGGTTTTTATTATTAATTTATAACGTCAACATATGACGCAGTTTTAAAATCAGAATGATTTAAACATTGCGTCATTTGATGAAGTATTTCGTACTTTGGAATTTTTATTTCTAAATACGTAGTAATTAACATATTTTTAATAAAAAAAACTAACCTTTAAATAGTGGTTTAAGACTGAAGTTGGGGAGTAAATACAATATATTGTTTAAAATCATCTCTTTATATAAATTAAAAGCGTTTTTAAATCATCAAAACACGTAAATAGTTTTTGAAAATTTAAAGAAATTTAACTTTAATATTGAACATTTCTTAATTATTTTAGCATAGTTTCATCGTCATAATACTAGCTTTATGCTCGTAAGAATACATATTCTGCGTACATATAAATATTCAGTAATCATTGATGATTTTTAAGACACTGAAAATGATTTTTTTGGCCGCAGCCAGTTGATTAATGCTTATATTTTCTTAATTGTTGTAAATATATTTCGGTTAATAACTTTTATATAAGAATAAATGTTCTATCTTAGTTGTCGTCCTAAAAAATGTAGTTTAGCAATATACAATCTGAAATAAATGAATAATAGAAACCAACATTTTCGAAAAAAAACCCCGAATGAATTTGATCAATCCCCATGTAAGTGGAGTATTTAAGACAAAAATTTTATAAAACATTATTTATTCATAATTTTAGATTCGCTTCATTTACATCAACTTTTATTATGAAGCGGGCTCGTTCAGTCAATACATGTATGTATATACAAAGTTCAAGTACCGGCTGTATATACTAAGTTTTTTAAAATCAATACTGTATCTGATATATATAGAATATAACGCTTTATTTAAAGGTGAAAAAAAAACGATGTTGAGTGATTATTTTACAGAATGTTGGTTTATTTGAATTGCATAATGTACATCGCTGTTTTTATTTATTTATCCATTGAATATACATTAGTGCAATAGATTCTTCTTCTTCTTCATCAGCCTTCGTCTCTCCACTGCTGAATATAGAACTCTTCCTTCTCTTACCATCCTTTCTTGTTGTTTGCTAATTTTAGCCATTTCTTTCCCCCCACAGCGGCTTTATTATCTGCCCATCTCTTTTGAGGTCTTCCCATGCCTCTTTTATTCTCCCAAGGTCTCCATTTCAGAACTCTGGGAGGCCATCTTGTAGCATCCTGCCTCGCAACATGTCCTGCCCGTTGCCATTTTAGCTTCGCTACACGATCCATGATATCCACTACTCCAGTTCTGCGCCTATAGTGCAATATATACATGTATTAATTGATTGTAACATAATATGTATATTGACTACATCATGTGCATGTAATATACGTCATACCGTAGTAATATATAACGCAAATAGTATAATTAGTTAGTAGTCCTTTGTCGGACTATCTATTATGGTCATTGACAATCTGCTGACGATCTGTCATCTGTCACATTAAAGTAATGAATTACTCGGCGACCGAGTATATGTTGCGTGGTGTGAAATTGCAATACAATAATGTGTCTGCTAAGATGAACGAATTATTATTATTGTAAACACTTATTATTATTATTTTTTGAATCTAGTAATTATTTGAAATATTTTGTTACCCGCAATGTTGCTATTACTGGAAGAAGCAAATGTCTCGTTAATGCTACTAATTACTTTTGACGTTAATATACCTTTTAATGTTAATAAGTAATCGAGCAAAGCCAATCATTAGTAAGTTGTTCAGTTTTCCAGCGTGACATCAAAATCACGTATTATATAATTTGTTGTTGATTACTGAAAATATTTAGCATCACGCGAGGTAGGTCCGACTCGCTTTATGCTTTGTGGAAATGTCTCGAAACGCGCCTAACGGATCGCGCTACCGGAAGATAGACGGGAAGCAGGACGTACGACCTTCTCGTCCATCATGCGCATTGTTTAAATATCATTTTTTGTGAGGCATGGCAGTAGGTACTTCCACAATTATTCTGTCACACCGCGGCCATTTTCATTTACGAAAGCTGCTTAGCGTGAAAGCGCAAATGACATTTCTCGCTATTGTTCGATTGCCTAATACGTATATTCTCGTATAGAGAATGAACCACCACATAGTACAAATATTCGGGTAAACCGACGGTATCGCCAAATATTCTGAAAATGTTGCTTCTAGTATTTTTTCAGAGGTGATAGTGTATTGATTTCTTTTCATTTTTATTTTTAATTAAATATAGATGCGAACCTGAATGCATGTCGCGTCAATTTTTTTACTCTTCTCAAAATAAGCTAAACGTTCGTGCTATGAGAATAGGACTAACTTGACCACCAGATCACTAGGTGAGCGTCATAACCACTACACCAACAAGGTACATTACATTATTAATATTCATTATAAAATAAAAATTTGCCGAAAATGTTAGTTATAATTACTAAAAAAACGAACTAACATTGTCCGAAAGAGGGTAGGTATTAAACGCTAAAAAACTGGCAAAGTAAACTTAAATATGGGGTAATTCTAATGCAGAAGAACAGCATTTACTTACAAATTCATATTATATCTTTCCGATATCTCTCCGAGATCTGTGTATGTGTAGCCGGTGCGGCCGGACGTGCGCCCGGCGCACTGCGGCTTGATTATATTTTTAAGTGGTACGAACAAGTTTAAAACTAATATTTTTTGTGTGAACATATTAAGAATATAAGTTGTTAGTTTGTGATAAAGATAAACTTTTAAATTTGTGCTAAATATGTGTGGAACCAGAACAACTTGTGCGTGAATGCGAAGGCGAAGGCGTCACCTGCAAGAAACCTGCGCAGTGTACCTACGCATAGGTGTATTTTATTTATTTAACGAATGCGCAGTGGCAATAAATATATAGACAAGTGGGCAAAGTACCTAAATATAAATAAATAATAATTCTAAATAATATTATAGTGAATACATGGCGAATAAGTGCAGGCGTTGATTAAAATTCGCGCCAAAGTGCTGGTCCAATACAAACCGTATTCCAGCATCTCAGCACAGGGAGGACCGACCGACCGACGAGGCGACCCAAGCAGTCAGCTTCGCCACATCTGGCGAACAGATGACGACAACTACCTACTGGTCAAATAGTGGACAAAGGACACCTGACACCGTACCGAAACAGAGTTTAAGAGACAATAAAATCAATGAGACGATAGTCATATGTAATTTAGTCTGCTAGGTGAAATAACTTACTTGTTCTACGTATCTTAGGGAATTGTGTGCAAAGAGACAACAATACATAAGTTAATTTAGTCTTTAGGTAAAATTACTGTGCTATGTTTATAAGTATGTCAGTGTAATATGTGTTTTATAATTGTTTCTGATATGAATAAGTGTAAGCATTAGGGGGTTGTAGAATAAGTAATAATTAGTGTAGAGCTCTAATGGTTAAGTAGGAAAAGGTGGCCGGGTCATGCCTGTAGGTATCGGCGAGACTCGCAATCAGCCATGCCGCATTACCCGGGGAGATTGCGCAAAGAGGAGGATAGAGTGCAGAGTGGGAGTGTGGAATATTAGGGGAGGAATGGATAGGAAGATGAATGAACTGTGTGATAGTATGAATGACAAAAACCTAGACATTTTATGTATAAGCGAAAGTATGAAGAAAGGCTGTGGAGAGTTAGAGCACAACGACATGATGGTGCTTTGGTCCGGAGTGCCGGAGGCGGACCGAGCGTGCCAGGGTGTTGCAGCGCTGCTCTCGAGAAGGATGGTGGAATGTATGAGAGAATATGAATTTGTCAGTGCCAGACTAATGTGGATCCGGTTCAAAATTGGAGTCACGGGGGTGTTTCTAGTTATAGGCTATGCCCCGGTTAATTCTGAAAAGGACGAAGTGAAAAATGAATTTTGGACGAATGTTAGGGATGTAATGAACGTGAAACGAAGCAATGAAAGAATTATCTTCGCAGGTGATCTGAATGGCTGGGTGGGAACACGAAGAGATGGCTTCGAGACTGCCCTTGGTGTGTATGGTGACAAGAGGATGAATGAGAATGGTAAAAGTTTGCTTGAGGTATGCTTGGAATGGAATCTTTTTGTTTCAAATACCTTTTTTGATCACAAAAGAATCCATCAATACACATGGGAGAGAGGGAATGAAAGATCGATAATTGATTTTGTTGTGGTTGATTCTAGACTAAGAGCCGCTACGGTTGATACTCGGGTATTTCGGGGTGCCGAGATGGAAACTGACCATTTTCTTGTAGTCTCAAGAATAAACTTGTTTCAAGGCTGGCGGTCCAGGAAAAGAACTGTACCGGCTCCGTCTAGAATCAAAAAAGAGAATCTACAAAAGGACGATTTAAGGGAGAAGTTTGAAAGGAAAATTGTTGAAAGGCTGAGTGTAAGGAGGGTGAGTGATCTTAGGATAGATGATGCATGGGATTACTTAAAAAATACCCTTTGCGAGTCAGCGAAGGAAGTCTGTGGAACAGCTAAGCAGGGAAGGAAGAAAGGGGATGCATGGTGGGATGATGACATAAAGGAATTAGTGAAAGAAAAAAGAAAAGCGTGGCTCCATCTTCTGACAGTGAGTGGAGATGAATACGCGGGGGCAAAAGATGTATACAATGCGTGTAAAAAAAGAGTGAAAGCAGGTGTGAAAGAAAGGAAAGAGCGGCTGAAAAGAGAGGAAGGTTTGAAAATGTCTAAGAATTTTGGGGAAAACATCAAATTTTTCTGGAAGGAGGTGAAAAAATCTCGATGTGGGACGGAAAGCAATAGTATGAAAGCTATTAAGTCAGCGAATGGAGAAATGTTAATGGATGAAGATAGAATAAAAGATAGATGGATGAACTATTTCCAGGAAACGTATGAGAGTGAGGAGGCTGTAATAGAGGAATCCGTCGATATTCTCACGGAGAGAAGTATGAATGACGAGAATGAAGTCAGCGAAATAAGTGTGGAAGAAATAAAGTGTGCAATAAAGCATATGAAGAATGGTAAGGCTGTGGGGTATGATAACGTTGCTGCCGAATATATCAAGGCTGGTGGCCCATCAGTGATTTCGTGGCTTCATACTCTATTTAATAAATGTTTGAAGGAGAGCCACACCCCTTTGGATTGGAGGAGAGCAGTTATCATGCCTCTCTACAAAGGTAAAGGGTCGAGATTGGAATGCGGGAACTACAGGGCAATCAGCCTTTTAAGCTCGGTCGGCAAACTTTATGGAAGAATTTTGATAGAAAGAGTAAGGTCGATGACGAAAGAAAAGGTATGGGACGTGCAAGGAGCCTTTGTGGGTGGAAGAGGATGCATGGATCAGATATTCTCTCTACGAGTGTTGACGGAAAAGTTTTTAGCGAAAAACCAAAAACTTTTCTGTGCATTTGTAGATCTGCAAAAAGCTTATGATAGGGTTATTAGAGGAAGGTTATGGAAGGTACTCTCTGATTACAAGGTGAACAGTAAACTTATAGACGCAGTTGCATCCCTTTACGAGGGGAGTACTGCGTGTGTAAGAATCAATCTTTCACACCGTGGTTTGATATAACAAAAGGTGTCAAACAGGGTTGTGTAATGTCTCCATGGCTGTTCAACTTGTATATGGATAATTGTGTGAAAGAACTGGAATGTATGAATATAGGAGCGAAAATGAGTGATTTGATTGTATGCTGTTTACTGTACGCGGATGATGCGGTATTAATGGCAAATAGCGAACAAGACCTACAAAGTCTAGTTAGCAGGATGTATGATGTATGCAAGGAAAGTGACCTTATTATGAATGTAAAGAAGTCAAAAGTAATGGTATTCGAGAAGGAGGAAAGTAAGACAACGTGTGAAATACTAGTAGGCAATGAATGTTTGGAACAAGTAGATGAGTTTGTGTACTTGGGAAGTATGTTCGATAGAAGAGGGAATGTTGAGAAAGATATAGAGAGGAGAGTGACTGCCGGGAATAGGGTGAACGGTGCTTTGAATGCAATAATTTCTAATAAAAATATGTCTACCGAGGCAAAACTGGCGGTACATAATGGAGTTCTGGTACCGACACTAATGTATGGAAGTGAAGCCTGGAGCTGGCAGAAGAGGAACGAAAGTAGATTGAATGCAGTGGAGATGAGGTCCCTTAGACGTATGTGTGGTAAATCCATGTATGATAGAGTAAAGAATGAAGATATTAGGAATGAATGTAAAGCTGATCGTAGCATAATACAGAGAATAAAAATAGGGTCGCTCAGGTGGTTTGGGCATGTTGAGCGAATGAATGAGGAAAGAATGGTAAGAAAGATATATGATGCAAGTGTTGACGGCGCCAGAAAAAGAGGGCGACCACGGAAGACGTGGCATGACCAGATTAACCAGATACTGGAAGATGGTCCTGTTAGAAGTCTGAACAACCGTCGAGCTTGCATGCGAAGATGTATGAATGTAGACGAAGCGAAAGTTGTATGTCAGGACAGAAGAGTATGGCGCTCTATCCTCTCTGCCTACCCCCTCGGGGAAACGGCGTGATGGTAAGTAAGTAAGTAAGTAAATATCTCTATATTTATTGTCGTATTTATTCTTCTATAATTTATTGTATCGCCTATTGAATCGCCTATAATATAAAATTAATATTCTTAAATTTAATTTCATCGATGTATTGTGTAAAATTATTATTATTTATATTATCTCTTGTTTATTAACTTTGTACAAATTATAAAGTAAAAGGCTTTAGAGCCTTATATATATGTAAATAAATAAATATTTCAAGGCCATTAAGCGAGCAAAAGTATCAGTTTTAATTAGAACAGTATATTTAATTACACACGAAGATGCAACTTTTGGGTATTAATTTGGAAAGTCGGAAAAATAACACCCCCTAATGCGCTGGCCAGCTAGTGTACCATTGTGATGTAGCGAAGGGAAAAACTTCATTTCAAAATGAAGACTACAACACACACACGTTCACCAGTTTGAAGACTACAAAGTGTACACTACAATTGTAGTAAAAACTACTTGAAGTGAAGCAATTGTAGTACTACGAAATGAAGTGAAGTAAATGAAGTGAAATAATGAAGTAATTGTAGTATTAATGAAGTGAAGTAATGAAATGAAGTAATTGTAATAATAATGAAGTGAAGTAATGAAATGAAGTAATAGTGAAGTAAATTTTCAAATGAAGTGAAGTATTTTTTTCCCAAATAAAAATTTGGCGAGCTAAAAAAAAAAAAAAGGTCAACGACAAAAATATTGACGATATTTTCTGGGGGGGGGTTGTTACAGTTTCCAGAGATTTCTCCGTTTCGCTACATCAACTTCCCAAAAATTTCTTCATAGCTCCCAAAATTTTTCAAACCATGGGGGGGGGTTGTTTCAGTTTCCAGAGATTTCTTCATATATCTACATCAACTTTCCAAAAATTTCACGTAAAAAATACACTATTTAAAATGTGTTTCTCATACTTTCGATAACTTTGAAGTGTATGTACTTTGTAGTGTTCGCTTTGAAATGAAGTGTACTATTTGAAGTTTATACTTTCAATAACTTTGGTGTTTGTAGTTTGTAGTGTGCACTACACATCAAAATGTGCGAAGTGTGCGCTTCAATGTAGTGTAGTACTACATTGTAGTAGTGAGTACAGAGCGGACCCATCACTATTGTGATGTGCGCGAGCACGTAACATATATGTTAGCTCCACCTACACGCGACCATTGGCCGCGTAGATCACTTATCCGTGTAAAGAGTAGCGGAGAATAAACTATCATTCTGTTATTATATTATTAATGTCCCACATCTTAAACGTATACTTTTAAGTCACTCCTTCGTGCGAGAGAATAAAAATGATATTCGAATATACAGGGTTATTTGTAAAACATTAATAACCTCGCGGGACTATATTTCTGCCTTGATTACGAGTCGAAGATGTTCGAGCTATTATGACCTAATATCAACAGTAATGGGGATATAGGTACGACATCAAAGTTTGCATTTTTTTTTCAATATTTCTGACTTATTTTTTGTAAAACGTTGGACTATCATTACAGTAACTTATATCGATTATTCGGAATGAATGTAAAGCTCATCGTAGCATAATTCATAGAATAAAAATAGGGTCGCTCAGGTGGTTTGCGCGTGTTGAGCGAATGAATGAGGAAAGAATGGTAAAAAAGATATATAATGCAAGTGTTGACGGCGCCAGAAAGAGAGAGCGACCACGGAAGACGTGGCATGACCAGATTAACCAGATACTGGAAGATGGTCCTGTTAGAAGCCTCAACAACCGTCGAGCTTGCATGAGAAGATGTATGAATGTAGATGAAGCGAAAGTTGTATGTCGGGACAGAAGATTATGGCGCTCTATCCTTTCTGCCTACCCCCACGGGGAAACGGTGTGATGGTATGTTAGTTACTTAATCTTCATGTTTGTGTTTTCTGGGGTATTATGCCTTGTTGTTACGACCTTTCGGGCCGACGTTTCGGATCCCATTGCAGGGTCCATCATCAGGGCTGATGTGTTGTTGTGAGTGTTGGTGTTGTGGTTAAGTATCGGCTTGCAATACCGTGCCGAAGTCATGATGTGTTGTATTGTGTTGTGTGTATGATTCATCTGTTGTCTGATCACTATATCTGCGGAGTCTGCGACGAGAATGACTTTGAAGCGCCGGATACCAAGATGAATGAAATGCTTTTAATTTGAGACCCTCATCTCTATAATTTTTTTAAATTAAAATTATTAATTTTTAATATACATATTTGTGTTTCAAAATTGTTTGTAAATTTCGCCATATCTTTTTTTGGTTATGGTCAAACAGCCATAACCCAGCTGTCAGTTGGAGCGATGACAGTTATGTTAGCGAAATATTTACGTTTTCTCTTTAAACTATTTATCGCTTTAAAAAGCTACTTTTAGTTAGAAAAATGTTATATGGTAGTGAATGAAATGAATCATGTCGCAGATTTTAGATTACGGAATTACGTGCAGTATATAATTATGTATGATATTTAACTGTCATATTCATGTCTTTCAGGTTAGAATTTCGTGTTTCGGAAGTGATAATTTATATTTTCCAGAACATTAATAATATGAAGACAAACAGAACAACAGCATTAAGAACAAATAATGACATTGTATTTGATAGAACTTTCTTTAAATTTAGTGCAAGAATATCCTTTTTAAAATGTGATTGTTTTATTTTGATAAATACGAAAAAAAATTATTCAGAACTTTAAGAAAATTGGACCTCGTGACAATTGACAACTGATAAATTAACTTGAACTATTAATAAATTTTAAAGCATGTTCAAAATATTAATATTAACTCCGCTCTGACTTATTAATAGGTTAAAAATACTACCCCACCATAGCCGCCATTGGCATCTGCCATTGGCGACAGCCGATTGTAGACACAAATGGCCGCGCAGCGGTCGCTGCCAGCCGCGAAGCAGCTACTAGAGTCGATCACGTTGTCAAGCAGCGAGCAATCGGCGGTAAATGACCGGCACCGGCAGAAAATGTAATCTTCGAGAATCCTTGTGAACCATCTAAGAACTTATTGAAACTCCACAAGACAATCAGTCTTCCGTCCGACACCCTAGTCCCGAGTTATCCGCCGCTCCGCGAATAGATTACACCTAGTAAACTCTTTCCCGCGCCCTCGGAATATTTCATCTCTCCAAGCATCGCGCGTGTATGTATTGTAAAGACAAATATTTGGACATTCAAAATGAAATGTTACATTTCATAAATTTTACGAGACTTGTATTTATTTGAGGTAATGTTGCCTCTTTACTACCCATTAAAAATTAATTACGATTCCTACGTGGCGTGTAAAACGTTCATAAATCAATAAACTTCTCACAAAGCACGTACGCGTACGCTATCTTTTAATCACCTCCACAACACGCATAAAACTGCGTGAACACTGAACAATTAAAAAGAAAAAACAATAAAAAATATACTACAACCTGGGTGTAGGACGCGTATAAATATTTCTCCGCCGTACGCTTGCGGTGGGGAACTGCCTTTTTTGTGGAAACACGAACACTCGGGATCTCAAAGCGACACCTTTCCTTTCATTGTTCTCTCGAGGAAAATTTCTACAAAATGTTTCACAATGATCAAAATTTTGCCGATTTCAATTCGAAATCGATCACGAAATAAACTAACAAATTAACAATAAACGCAAACTATCATTTGGTAATGATTTATTGTGTTTATATTTCATTATAATTAT
The DNA here is from genome assembly GCA_016648135.1 of Agrypnia vestita. NCBI lineage: Eukaryota > Metazoa > Arthropoda > Insecta > Trichoptera > Phryganeidae > Agrypnia > Agrypnia vestita. The sequence continues at coordinate 335,798 of JADDOH010001010.1, read as the reverse complement.
GGCTTTAAATGTGTATATAAAAATATAATATTTTTTTAATCTTTAGCCTAAGAATGATTTATGAGGGATTCTCTTTAAGTAGCCAAGTAAACTAAACTTTATACTTTTCACAACTAAGATTTATTTTTGTCACGACTTTAGTTAGATGATAGAAGGCAGCTGATGCGTGGATAGAAAGATGCTGAAACCTTCCCGCTTGACTTTGTGATTTTTATGGTGCTAAAATGGTTTTATTGGGTGGTAACTTTGCTCTAGACCGCGTGCCTGGATAGCCCTCTGGATTGCACTTAAATGGTTGCTAGAACGAATATGTCCTACAATGAATGAGGTTATAGATATTCTAGAAACAATTACATTTATTCAAGAATACCCGTCTCTATATATGAGGGAGTATACATGGCTTGACACTAGTGATGCAACGAATACGAATATTCGTAAAGAATGTTCTTAGGTTTTCACGGCCACTCGGAACATCCCTGATGATGGACCCTGCAACGGGATCCAAAACGTCGGCCCGAAAGGTCGTAACCACATGGCATAATACCTCAGAAAACAGAAACCGAATATTCGTATTTGCCGAATATCATCAGGAATATTATCACGAATATTAAAAACAAACTACTTATAACTAAACGTAACACAAATTACGGTTTCGCTGTGCGCCGTATATCGGAGCACACTTACGCACTTTACTATCGGGGATTACACTTAAATTGAATGGATGGATTTGTGGAGTTCTCAAGTTGTCAATTGTTATTTGTTTCACAGCATAACATGAGTTCTTTCATATAGTTTCGTTGGGTTATTAATAATGTTAGGTGCTCATTTCATGTAGTTTTTGTTTTGTAATACGTATTGTTCGTTCCATTTTATTTCCGTTATGTGTAAAATTGTTAACTCTTATAAAATAAGTAGCTGTTCATACCCGACGTTGCACGGGTTAAATATTAAGTTTAAAATAAATTTGTTAGGGTAAACAATGTTTCGATTCGAACGGCATAGATATGCATCGAAAATATATCAGGGGAGAGGGAAGGGTAAAAGAATAGTGGGGAAATGTAACCAATACTAACCACTGGGCCCTAAACAATAAGTTTCCAAAATTTAAGTCTGATTGGTCGAACGGTACATATTTGCATCTAAAATATATCAGGGGAGGGGAAGGGTTAAAAGAATAGGAGGGAAATGTCACATATGTTACCCGCCGAGTCCTAAAGAATAAGTTTCCAAATTTCAAGTCCGATCGGTCAAACGGTGCAGATTTCCATCGAAAATTTCTCAGGGGGAGGGGACGGGGTATGATTTGGGGTAAAATGTTGCCTACGTTACCCGCCGGGTCCTGAAGCATAAGAATGCAAGATTTGAATAGAATCGGACAAACGGTGTGGATTTGTATAGAGAACAGACAGACAGACAGACATTGAGTTTTATAGGTATAAATTTCAAATTAAATCTAATAATATGACCTTTCGTAAGCGTGAAAAAAGTGATATTTATTTTAGACCGCTGGGAATGTACAAACGGAGAAAAGAAATGTGCGTTTTTAACAAAAATTTGCCGGTGGTAAATTTTAATTGACAGTGGTGTATTATTTATTACCTTGCTGAATTATTCGTATTCGGATTTGTATTCGCCGAATAAGTAGGCTTGATATTCGTATTCATGAAAGTAGTATTCGTTGCATCACTACTTGACACGAGACGCGCTTGAGCAATTATGATTTAGCGGACTCAATTCCAGGCATTTTTCATTATATCGCTATCTGACAAATGATAACCTATTTGAAACCAGCTGCATACAATGTGCAACTGGATCGATTTGGCAGGTGGGTGGAATGAATACACAGGGTGTAACAGAGCTAGTGGAACAACAATACTTTACAGGTGGGTTCCTGCCTTGATTTGGGTCAAAAATATTCAAGCAACCACGACCATTCAAACAATTATGGAGTTACGCGACATCAAAGAATGCATTTTTTTTTTCAATATTTCTGACTTATTTTTTGTGAAGCGTTGGACTATCATTACAGTAACTTAAGTCGTTTACGAAAATTCATTCGTTTCAAAACAAGTTAAATAAAACGATAATAACCCTTCAGAAATTCCAATAGAATTCAGAATATTTTGAGTTTGTTCAAATCTTTCAGAACAGTGCTGGATTTATGTCACAGAGACATTATTAATCAATTAATGTATAGTATAGATATCTCACAGAGACGAAACTGTATTAATTATGGGAAAGTAGGTATAGAAGTCATTTTGGGTGTACATAGGACTTATGACCTATCTTTTTATGGTTGGCTTAAGTGATCACTTTACACAATTAAAGTGATCACTTAAGCCATAACCATAAAAAGATAGGTCATAAGTCCTATGTACACCCAAAATGACTTCTATACCTACTTTCCCATAATTAATACAGTTTCGTCTCTGTGAGATATCTATAATATACATTAATTCCAATAGAAATTCAAAGACTTTTGTTATTTTATTTGACTTGTATTAAAGGGAATGAATTTTTAATATTTGACATAAGTTACTGTAATTGATAGTCCAACATTTACAGAAAATAAGCCAGAAATATTGAAAAAAATGCAAACTTTGATATCGCACAAGTATTGATTTTAGCTCATGGTTGCTCGGACATTTCGACTCGTAGTTAAAGCAGGAATCTACCTATTAAGTATTGCGGGCTAGCTCTGTTACACCCTTTACGTGTACATCGGATCGTCACACAGCAACACGCCCGGTGGGAGTGGTTGCCACTTGACGCCCATGGGAACTTTGGGCAACCATTTGCAACGGCTTCTGACCGTTAATTGCGCGGCTTCCCACGAAAAGGCGACCTGCAATGCTACGCTCAAGCAGCCACTTCTAATCGTAATTTGTTAATGAAACTGTACGTAACTAACTGTTTTCTTAATGTTGGAAAACTAATTTTATTGTATTGAGCTATTTTCAAACTAAGCTAAACGCTTGTGCTATGAAAATATGACTAACTTGCTAGTCTGGAGTGAGGTTCGAACCCGCGACCTTTGGATCACGAGGCGAGTGTCCTAACCACAAGACCAACAAGCTACCAATTCGTTTGTTATGATATGTTTATATGTTCGTTATTATGTTTTTTAAATATACTGTTCTTATGAATTGTTCTATTCCGTTTTTATGTTTCATAGTATCCGAATAGTTGTCCTTCCGTTTTATATTCCATCCCACACTTTATATCTTCTGTTATTATTTTTATTAATCAGAATGTTTTACGTTTATAAGTTCCGTTTTTGATTTTTATTTAAGTTACTTTGTAGAATAATTAAAATACATTTGCTTCAATACAAGTAAAAAAAAATGTTTAATCGTTTTGCACTATCACCCTTCAGAAATTTGAAAAATATATAATACTTTTTATAAAGTTAATCTGTGCTATTCTGAAAATAGCAATATTGGGATGTCAGATCTTTATTCCAATCTTGACAGGTATGTATAACATTGTATTGCCACTAATTTCGATGTTTTAAGTTTGGCATGTTTGAAATTAATGAATTCAATCAATCAGAAAGCCCTAAAACGTGAACAAATGTTAATGTATTCACAATTACGAATAATGAGCTTTCTAATTGATTGAATTCATTAACTTCAAACCTGTCAAACATAAAACGTCAAAAAAACGGCATCACAATGTAATACAATAACTGTCAAGATACAGAAATAGCAATTTTGCTTAGTTCAGAATAAGGATGATTATCATTTTATTTGACTTTTATTAATGTGAATTAATTTTAAATATTTTACATAATTTACTTTCATGAAAGTCTTACGTTTTGAAAAGATAATTCAGATTTTTTTTATTTCTATATTCTCTTTATACTTAACCATATTTTCACGGGTGTACGACTATAATGTAATTAATAACAACACTCTTGTGTGACCGCGCAACATGAGTTGAGCGCTGATTGCTTGTCACATTCTAAATATCTAAAGTCGTCTTTCCATAAGTTTCGGACAGACAACGAAATTATTATTAGTATTATTTAGTCTTTATTCTACTTTTTAAGTATAACTTCTAACGCGCATACATAAGTACAAGCATAATTTTTTAAAGAGGTTTTTATTTAAATTATTTAACATTGATATTAAACAAAATGTCATAAAACAATAAAAAATATAGTTTAAAGTCACACACGTCATACAATTTTTCAACGCTAAAGAAAAAATAATAAAATAACGTTACATGTAATGGAGATCTTAAAAAAATGTTTTTCTTAAAAATCAGAAAAATAGCATAAAAAAAGCAAATTTTTAGTGAAATTATGCGCGAAATTATACATTTCAGAAAGAAACAATATCCATTGTATTATTAGAAACAATATCCATTGGCTTTGTCACATCTCTAATATAAGGATCGAATAATTATCGTACAGAAAAATGTCGTCAAACTTGCAAAAGTTACGTTCATGTAGAAAGGGTTACATATGTAGCACTACGCAGTTAAAAGGTCAGGCGTTAAAGTTTGCACATTTCTATTTCGTTTTATAGTATTATATATTTCTCGATATCGTCTTTCGCGCAACAAATAATAAATTTTCGAGCGGCTATAGCGCTATTTTAGCGGGAAGTCATTAAACTAATGTGAATATGGAAGATATGGCAGCCTCTTAACCTAGAAACACGTTACTTCAAAAACGCAAAAATTTAACCTAGAAACAGTACATAAGGTAGCGGGTATGTTTTAACCTCGCAATTTAATAGGAAACCTCAAAATTAATTATCACGATGTTAAAATGCGTTTCGCGTTCATTTCCGTATGATCTAAACACGTTTCTCCCGTCAAACCGCCGATATGTCAAAATTCAATTTTGATGACTTGCCAGGTGTACAAATAGAATTGATCGAAGAAAATGTGGTATTTCAGAATTGTTTAGAAAGATTGAGAAATTGCGGTAAATATCATCTTCGTATTAAATAACGCATATAATATTTCTACATATTAAATTATATCTAAATATATTTTAAAGTGATATGTAAAACTCAAAAAATTAATTTTTTCAATGTGCTCTAAAATGTTTTTTCAAACTGGCAACAGAAATCTTCCAGTTTTTGGCGTAATTATTATATAGATAATTAATTATCTAGTATATAAAACGTATTTTTACAATACGCGTTGTTTTTTTAAATTTTGTAAAATTTCATTAGAAAGTGGATCTCTTCGAGGAAAAAGTATTTTTTTTAATAAATCGCGACTTATTTACTAAGGCATTACACTTTTTACGAGTATTTACTTTTTCATAATTGTTTTAAAATTTACAAGCTCGTAGTAATTTTTTTAAACAAGTCAAAAGTATCAGAACCAGCCATAGAACCAGACCGTGTGTACTAAGAAATTTTCGTTATTTCGTGTCTATATATTTGAATGGCTGCGTTTTGAACTATATTGTGAGTAACATTACTGAACATTACTGACTTTTTTTCACATGAACAAACAGATTGAAACAGTTGTAATAGAATACACGAAGATGAATATATGAATTATGTTACAGGACAGGCCGTTGAACGCGTACAGCGGGACAAGGACGAGGCCGACAGTGGGGAGCCCGGCCGGTGCCAGCGCTGCCGGTCCTGCCAGCGAGCCCCCACCGCCCCCACCGCCGCCGGTCAGCTCACTCGCCTTACTTATATCTTCTTAAAAGTACATTGACGCTTCTATCTAATGTATTGTGTCAATATCCTTTCGAGGTTATCTACTCGAGACATATAGGACACTAGCTGTCCACACCCGGCTTAATGCGCGGGTTAAGGATTAAGTTTAAAATAAATTTGTGAGGGTAAACAAAATTTCGATTCGAACGATATAGATTTGCACCGAAAATATGTCAGGGGGGGGAAAGGGTAAAAGATCTACGAAACGAGCTCATCCATTGACTACATGTACAGTTGCTGGCAAACTTCTTGAAATTCTTTGGCGCAGTGGGGGAATGCGCGGAAGACAAAATTTGGGTCTCGTTGGTGGAATGGTAGATGCGCAAACCTCCCCCCACTGCGCCTTCAAGTTTCGAGATGTTTGCCGGCTATTGTAACCACCGGGTTCTAAAAAATAAGTTCAAAATTGGAGTCCGATCGGTCGATCGGTACAGATTTACATCTGAAATATATCAGGGGGAGGGTAAAAGGTAAAAGGGGAAGGAGGAAATGTCACTTTTGTTACCCGCCAGGTTCTAACGAATAACTTTCAAAATTTTGAGTCTGATCGGTCGAACGGTACAGATTAGCGTTGAAAATATATCAGGGGGAAGGGAAGGGATAAAAGAATAGGGAGAAAATGTCGGACATGTTACCCGCCGAGTCCTTAAGAATAAGTTTCCAAATTTTGAGTCCGATTGGTCAAACAGTACATATTTGAATCGAAAATATATCGAGGGTGGGGAAGGGTTAAAAGAATAGGAAGGAATTGACGCGTATGTTACCCGCCCAGTCCTTAAGAATAAATTTCCAAATTTTGAGTCCGATCGGTCAAACGATACAGATTTGCATCCGCATTGCGGAAAATATGCCTGCGGGGGCGGAAGGGGTATGAGAATAGGGGGGAAATGTTGCCGCCGGGTCCTAAAACATAAGTATACAAAATTTGAATCGAATCGGACAAACGGTGTGAATTTGTATAGAGAACAGACAAACATTGAGTTTTATAGGTATAGATTACTAGGATATTAAGAGTCCTAAATATAATATCACGCTTCTTGTAGGCAAAATAGTCGACAAATCGACGCGTGACGAAAGGTCGTGATCAAATTTTCCAATTGGAACTGCTTGTATTTTTTTTGCGCTTTCGCGATGAAATTCTCACTTAACTCTCGTAGATATACACCAGAGTCTAGAATTTACGAAATATTACGCTACAAAGGCCAGCACGAATGCGTCGCATAGTATGCGTACACCCTGTATTTCCAACCTGTGTGTGTCGCATCGTCACCGAAACGGTACATTACATATTTAAAACATTTTAAGAGTACGTCCACTCGGGTGTTTATTTTCGTCGATCGCTTTAGTTAAATAGAACTGTAATATACCGCTTTCCATTATTAATATTGAAAATTTGATTTTATGTAAACACTGGCCGCGGTCACGAAGCGGACGTTTACGTAGCTGAAGTTATCGCCTCGAACCGATTGTTTTACTCTACTAGCGTTATATTGTTCTTTTTTTCAGATGCCCGATCGGGACCGCAACACGAACGGATGGAAGGCGCCGGCCCCGCGCGCCAAGCCGAAGGCTCCCCCGCCGCCCGCCGAGCCGCCCGCCACGCCCGCCCCGGACTACGACACGTCCTCCCTCGTCAGAGTGACGAGCGAACCGAAACTCGCCAAAGCGAAATCCGACGCGGTCGAAATGGAATCTCTGGAGTCCTTTAAGCTCACCAACCCGTCCTCGCCGACCCCCCGACCTCCGAACACGTACTTCATGAAGCGGCCGAGCGGGACGCTAACCGTGAAGAAGGCAAATCCGCGAGTGTCCGTGACCATCGGGGAATATCCGACCAACACGTTCAGGAAACAGCCGTCCAAGCTGGAGTTCTTGAGCAATGACTCCGTCGATGGAAAGTTCCGGAGAGACGAGCCCGTCGGTAGCCGGTTACAGTCTGAACTGGTGCAGACCCTGTCGAGATCCAATTTAAAGAAGAAGACTGAAAACGTGAGTATTACGACACCCGCCACGAGCCACCGAGGTGGAGAGTTGCATCGCGCCATTTTGCATTCGTCGCGATGCTTACGATCATTTCGTCTTCTCTCGTTACTCAATTTAACTCTACTCGATACGTTTCTGGAATTTTTATGTGAAATTTGAGGAAATCTTTGTAAATAACAAAAGTATTTGCAATCATCTAACTATCGCGACATCTTATTTGTACGTGTATATATGTTGAAATTAAAACTCTATTCCAAATGTGCAGTAAGTAGACACTTGACTCTTTTAGTCCTTAAATATATTTAAACTTTTGCACACAATACCGCAAAGAACATTCCTGTGACAAATCCTGTGATTTTTCTGGGTGTTCAGTATTACTACGTGTATTCATAAACATACATGAATCTTTTTCACATTTTTCTCACTCGGTGTTTGTTTTGTTCTAAACATCTGACTATATTTACTCCTTTTCCCTGGATGTGTTAGGTACAAAAATAATGCAACCCCGTCTGGGGACTTTACCTTTCCGTGTGTTTTACAGGATTCGCTTACAAACGGTGGTAGTCAATCAAAATCCCCGGAAAAGACGTTTGATTCTACGTTGAACGAACCTAATGCAAACTTTCATAAGAGATACGGGCATGTGATACTGCCGCAACCTCCGTCGATTAGCATCCCAAAAGTTCCGATAGGAAAGTCCCTTTCGATGTTAAACGGCAAAAGCGACAGTAGAGTAACAATCGCACCATCGCATCTGAGCAACGGGAAGCTGGAGCTGACTAAAACGGAGAGTCTGCCTCAGGGAGGAATTCTGAAAAACTCTACACCGATGTTCATAAATGAACGCAATACGGCGTTTAAAATATCAGCTCAACAAAAAAGCATTAAATTTGGTCAAACGTAAGAGAACCCAATGATTCTTAGCACGATTTACAAAACGTAGAACTTGAACTAATGAAAAAAGGTGTTGGAAATATCACAATTTATGTACCTCTACCATCCCGGTCACAACATCACCTGTATCATCATTGTACATTGCACTTTTTAAATATATATTTATTTATTTTGGCTTATGGACTTAATTTTTATTATTATTTTACTCTACCCGCCTTATTATCCACTCCAAAAGAAATAGTGTAACGCTACCGATTATTTCGTTTGAAACCTCACGTTGGTGGCGGTCTATACTAAATTACTTTAGCGACCACTGTTTTCAATTTTTATAAACATTGTTTAATATATTATTCAAAAAGTCTATTTTGTTTCTTTATAATGGAATCATATTGACGTGTAAATGACGGTGCAGTCAAAAATAATACAATATTATTTTTAACTGCACAGGCAATTTGGTATTTTTAGGGGTAATATTAATTACCAATTTGTATATTGATATTTGCAATTTTAGTGAGATAATAAATAAATTCAAATTAATGGGGGGGGCTCTGAAATAATTAAAGTTTCTTTTCAATATTGTTATCTTTGGTTCTGTCTTATACCTATGTAAAATATTTGTATTTTTATCGTTAAAAATATAGTTTTTTTAACTTTAAATTTAAGTAAAAAAATTTCATGTTCAGGTTAGTAAATACTTAAGTTAAAATGTTCACCAATCAGATAGGCCCATTGGCTTCCTCGTTAAAAAGTGGAAAAGTACATCATAATCAGTCCCGCACATTTTAATGTCCTCGGACTAACTTCAATATACTTCGAAGTATTCTTAAATAGGTTTGTGTTTTCCGGGGTATTATGCCGTGTTATTACGACCTTTCCGGCCGACGTTTCGGATCCCATCGCAGGGTCCAGAGAGTGCAGGCATGTGTTGACACATCAGCCCTGATGATGGACCCTGCAATGGGATCAGAAACGTCGGCCGGAAAGGTCGTAACACCACGGCATAATACCCCAGAAAACACAAACCTGAAGATTCTGAGTGGCCGTGAAAACCTAAGAAAATCTTTTTTTTAAATAGCATACACCCTATGTATACTTTTATTATCACAATAGAAGTAAAAAAAATATCCACCTTGTAAAGTATATTTTCTAATGATGTTATAATTTATTTTTCAGAACGACAGTAATTGGAGATCCTGAGATGTCCCTTACAGTTAATCACTGACCCTCTTGTGAACATTTCAGTGATATTTAAAACATTAAAATTAATTTATTAACCTTAGGTATTCGTAAAAATATTTTAGATTTAATTACAAAATGTATTCGTTTTTAAGCGTAAATCGTACATTTTTATGATACGATATAAAATGTAAATAATGTATTGTGTGCCAGCATGTATAATAAAATAGTCAGTTCTGAAAGGTAATTTGTGTTATCATTATTTTCACTTGCAATATGTAACAAATATTTAATAACCCATAAAAACCAAGTTTTTACAATACTCCCTTTCTCATTTTCGGGTTACGTGTCTACCAGATGCGTCGGAGTATTTTCATGCAACTTACTGAGTTGTATGAAAAAACCATTAGAAATTTGAAAAATCCAAAATTATACTATAATTATTAATTTTTTTAACGAAAATTTGATAGATCTTATTGATCAGCGCCACGAGTCTGCTTGCAAATTTTCAGCTCGATTGGATCACGGGAAAAGTGTTGAAAATCGATCCAAAGTTTTTTCGTCAAGGAAACAAGCACGCAGACGCCACGAGTAAAAGAAAGGAAGTATAAAAAAAGTAACCCATAAAAACCAAGTTTTTATTATACTCCCTTTCTCATTTACTAGTTGAAACATTTTTTTTCGCTTAACCTAAGTGTTGGGTTTCGGTCGGGCGACGCTACGAAAGGGAGTAATAAAAAATTTCCAAAAATCCAAAATTATACTATAATCAGGTTTCGCGTCTACCAGACGCGTTGAAATATTTTCATACAACTTAGTAAGTTGTATGAAAAAACCATTCAAAATTTGAAAAATCCAAAAATTTATTAATTTTTTTTAACGAAAATTTGATAGATCTTCTTGATCGTCGCCACGAGTCTGCTTGCAAATTTTCAGCTCGATTGGATCACGGGAAAGGGGTTTAAAATGGATCCAAAGTTTTTTCGTCAGACAAGAAGACAAGCAGACGCCACGAGTTAATATATAGGGAGTAAAAAATAAAGTTATCTGGAAAGTTTTTTCGCATTTTTTAAATGTTTAATGATGTGATCCGCTACAATCGAGCGATGGATGTCGAACTCATCTCAGTGAAATTTCCCTGGTTGTAAGATGTGGATTATTCTCCATTGACTGCAACATGTTTTCGTCGATCGTAGACGGTCGTCCACATAGAGAATCTTCTTCGGCAAATATCTCCGTAACGGAATTTTGTAAACCATCTTGCACACTTGCAGCACGCCATCACTGCACACAAATTTTCTCAAACCCGATGTCTTGAATACACTTTGTTCGCTGATATTTCAATCGCTTTATGACAGATTTACGGTATCTTACTTATCTTTTTATAGTAGGTGTTCAACATACAGACCAAGTGATAAAATCCCCCACTTGCAAAAACGTTCGTATATGAAAATGCGGCAGAATTTCCCGACATCTCAATATTAATTTATCCGTGACGTGAGTGTCAGCACCAGTATGTCATCAATCGCAATGATCTTTTTCGAGGTAAGGCCTTATTCCCCAACAAATGAATGATACTAGCCAAATGAGCAAGAAGAGATCGAGGGTTCGATCCGATTCCCGGGAAACCACTAAGCAATGTTCTCTCGTATTGTTTTACTCGATGTGCAAAAATGGAATATTTCTGTTTAACTAATCATTAACTACCTACAAGGCTAAGAACTGAATGTTTAAGGAATGGTATATGGTGAGATAAAATAAACATTAGACCTCTTTAGGTAGGTACTGAACCCCTAAAATATTTCAAAACCACATAAGTACCAAAAAACAAGTATTTCACGTGCTTACTTAAATATAAATTACTATGGTCTATGGTCAAGATAAAAATTCTTGGAAAAATTTCGTTTACTATTTGTATATAGCCACAAACCTTTCGGAAAAATGTGGAGAGACGCTTTAACCTTAATGCATTTTGTCGCCGTATAGCTCAGAGACAAGTTAAGACAAGCCACCAAGTTAGTTCTATGGAAATATCACTTGTTATCTGCCGGGGCCTAAATAATAAGTGTGCAAAATTTGATAATATTTGATTGATAATAAGGTCGAATGGTACCGATTTGCATTGGAAATATATCAGGGGTGGGGGAGGGGTAAAGGGGAAGGGGGAAGGTATCGCCTTTGTTACCCGCCGGGTCCTAAGGAACCCAACCCAAGGCTTGAGGCTAACCAAAATAACACTGGGGAAGTATTCCACCTTTGAATGTCTTGGCTCCCAATCTCCCAAATATCGTCTAGTAGCTCCACTTGTTTTTTAATCACCATATACCGGCCCGGCTCAAAGCAGCTGACTGACATATTTTTCTGTGAACTAGAAACAACAGCCTCATACACAAATTTTTCATCATAGGGGATCTAAACATCCACCTGTAAAAGTCACTCAAAAAATCAAGCAATCGGTTTAAAAATCTACTGAACTCTTTTGGTCTAACTCAACGAGTGTTGCAGCCAACTCACGATGCTGGAGAGCTTCTAGATGTCTTTACATCCAGAACTGAAAACAAAGTGTTCTTCGTTTTCAGTTGTTACCCCTGTAAGTTATCGATATCGGTCTTTCCGATCATCGATTAATAAGAACCGCAATAAATACAAACCAACAACCACCACAACATCACACAATCAAATCGAGAAATTGGAGAAAATTCGACATCGAAAAATTGATATCTGAGCTCAAATCGAGAGATCTCTTCAAACCATCACAAAATGCATTCCCTCAGGAACTTGTTAACTTATACAATTTAGTCTTATCGCAACTTTTCGCAATAAGCATGCCCCGGAAACCACCAAGAAGCACCGTCTGCGAATTTACGATCAATGGTTCGACGAAGCATGCAGAATAAAGAAAATAAAAATGCGTAAATTAGAACGAGCATATAAGCAACCCACTAGAAAACACCACTCTACAAAAACCGGACTCCTTAAAATTTTATCAGTCAAAAAATACTCACGCTAGATACCGGTAAATTAGTCTCTTCTAGACATGAATGCACCTTTTGACATAATTGACTATGACCTTCTGCTGAGAAAAATGGAAGTATCGTACGATCTATGCGGCACAGCACTTAAATGGTTTCAATCTTATCTATCGAACCATTGCCAAACGGTAGTGATCGGTAACATCGAATTAGCACCGCTTTGTATGAAGTCAGGTATTCCACAAGGATTGGTACTTGGCCCTTTACTTTTCATCATGTATACAGAGTAAATATTTGACATCATTACCTCACACGGACTTCTAGCTCAGTGTTACGCCGATGACTGGCAACTATACTTTCATTGTTCTCCAGACGAAACACACGTACTGAGACAATATATTATTCAGTGCATAAATGACATAAACATTTGAATATCCTCGAATAAATTGAAACTTAACCCAACCAAAACTGAGTTCCTTTGGACAGCTACCCGAAGACGCCAACACCTGTTGGAAAAACTCCCACTTTCTATTTCAATTTATGCAAAAATTGTGCGATTTTGAAATTAAACCCGCCAAGCATAAAAGCAAAGTATAGACAAAGTATAGAAGCTATAGTATAAACATTGCCCCTCCGAATGGCACATTTAGGTTGTTTCAAGTTGGATCAAAGCATGCGTAGAGTTTAAACTCGAATTTTTAGTACTTTTTCCAAAAACGGGTTGTTTCAATTCGGATTAAGCGAAATCTGTCAGAGAATTCTGAGCGGAAATTTGAGATTAAACTCTCGGTCAGAGATGCGCATGTGCACTGCGCGATGTAATTGACATCTGTCAATAAAATATTTTTTTATTAATTTTTCCAATGATATAATAAACTGTAGATATGTTACAAGCGTGAAATCTTGGCAACTCAAAAGTAAGGTCATTTGCCTTACTTGTATTCGTTATCGAACGGACCTTCTTTGTGATCGGACGCGATGCTAGGCCGAAAGAAAAGTCCCGGGGAAAAGGAATAGAGTATCGTACACTATTGTAAGAATGAGTATGTTATTTTAGTCACCGTGACATCAAATTACCTGATTTTCAGTCTATACGCACAGCGTTTGTGAAACAAATGTGCCGTGATTTGTTGTCTCTTTCAATGCAATATTTGCTACATATGAAAGCCGGCTGTATGGGAATAACGTGTTATTATACGTCAATGAATTTTTCGACATTTTACATACAAAGTGTCTAAATGTACAATATTACGTAGGGTGACAGGCTTTTCTGACGATCGACTGATCCTACAGTATACCCTTAACAGGAGAAGTAATTTACTTAGACCTCGAACAATACTTTTTTCCGCAACTCTAAATGAATTTTACCGCAGGGCATTGTCGACAATTTTTTTTTCAAGGTTTCTATTTCACTCGGGTTTTGATAATTTTGCATTTATATCAATGAAAGGTGCGTAATTTATTTATCTGGAACACTTCTTCATGGACTGCGGATAGGGTCAGCCATTACCAGAGCAATGGCTCCTCAGACCACATTTTAATCAGTCAAAGAGCACTATAAAAATCAGAAATATATTTGCCATTATGTTCAAACAAAATATCAAGTTACGACAAACGGTACTAGGTACCAGATTTGGCAATTGTTATATTGTAGGAGACCGGGATTATGTCCTCAAACCATATGTACAAAATTTTTTAATGCTACAACGGGCCTGAAGGCCCAATTAATTGCCGTCCGGCAAGAACACCTAGATTTTAAAGATGTATTGCGATCTCATCGGGAATCGAACCCGGAATCTTCAGCATGCAGAGCCAGTGACATGGTCACTGAATGTTATTTACCAATGTTGTCCCGTGGTTTACGGACATGTGGAACTGATGAGCAAGGAAAGGATGGTAAGGAAAATTGTTTGTCGAAGGAAGCAGAAACAGAGGGCGTCCGCAGAATTAAAATAATAAAACAATATATTCGGTGTGTGAAACTCTTTTATTAAATTTTATATACCTATTAATAGGAAAATGAAAATTTTAATAAAAAAATACAACTTTCAATTATAATTAAATGAAGCCAGATCTCTTTTGGCTTTATGCCTTTCCAAAACAACTTCGTGAATTTCCTGCTGATTCTTTAGTAGTGTTTTGAAAATCTCTAACTGAACCGCATATAATTTAATCTGCAAATCACTTGGAGTCGTGGGCTTTGGCTTTAGTTTTCTATTAACTGCAAACAAAGAAAAGGTTATAAACAGAAAAACTAAAAGAAAAACAATATAGATCAAATAAAAACATATCGTATTCGCAAACACTAAATATGTAGGAAAACACTTAATTTCGTCAATAATCTAACCTTCCTGGCGCATATTCTCGAACCTATTTTTCATATTCTTGAACATATTTCGAAAATCTGTCAGACAGTATGCATTTTGCTAGGCGCAAAGCCATAAATTATTATATTCTTATTATATTAAGCATTACATTCGTTGCGTAATGCGGCCCACTAGTCTTCCTTCATCTTATTGTGGACATCCTCACTCGGCGTTTTGCGGGGCGTTCGACGTTCGAACCGTTCGTTCGTTTGCTTAACAATATCACATGGACTTTCCTATACTAAGTCAAATTTTAAAAATATGTTTTCTTATAAATAAATAAAAATTTCATCGTGCGACGCCATGACAGCTGTCACACTCGACGCTATAGCGTTCACGAGGCCACACTAGGCCATATCGAACGCGCATTTGTCGCCGGTTCGAACATCGAACGCCCCGCAAAACGCCGCGTCCACCCAGGCCGTACACAAGCTGGTTTGAAATCGGGCGCGAATGTTCCGCTGGACACCAACATGCACGCTGAACGTCCCGCCGCGCCGTTGCGGCGGTAACTAAGGCCACTTCCATAACCACGTGTTTGACCATAAACGTCCCGCCGAACGCGCCGCTAAGAGCCTGTCCAGATGCCGCGTTTCAATTTATGTAGTCGAAAATGTAGTGGCCGGGTCGGGGAATACAGTGCGGGCGCACTGCACGTAGAGCAGCAGAAATTCCGCCGTAATAGCGAAATTATTCGCAGTCCAGGTCGTGCCAAAGTCCTCACCAAAGGTGGTAGAGAAAGCCAGTAGATTCCAGAATCAAAGTCCAAAGTAAAGCAGGTGTCGAAGTAGGAGAGAAGAAAAACACAGATGAAATATTTCAGTAGGCGTACTCGGCACAGGCTGACAGCGAAGTGAGCTCTGGCCCGCCAGGCGTGTCTTTTTATACAGTTCGGAAAGCAGGCCCCCCGAAACACGCGCGGACCAATAGGAACGCTCGGCTTCCCAGCCGAAATCGCTTCGCGAACGTCTCGAAAACCGGGAGCCGCGTTTTATAAAATCTACAATTTAATTAATTAAAAATAATACGCCACCCCCCCGGGGATTTAACTGCGTCATTTATACAAATCTATGTCCTGCCAATAGAATGACATAGTTTACTGGAACCGCAGGACAGAATTTACTGAGATTAAAGGATATAGGCCGATTCCCGCGGCATTTTGGAAAATTAATTCTACATTTAAATCAGTAAAAAAAAGTAAACAAGTGTTTATCAGATTCTAATTATTAACATTAGATAGGTCTCGACCAAGCGCATCCTTCGGTGATATTTTCAAGTATGTCGGATAAATATTAACTGCGTAACAAGCATTCAAAGTGGGCCGCAGAAAAATATTTCATTATTTATTCTCTCAAGCACGCCCGAGTAATTTTACATATGTAAAGACATATCAATCTGATAGGTATTTGCACAAGGAACACGATAAAAAAGGTTTCAGATTGATTCGACATCTGTAACATCCGTAATCTGAGTTAAAAGATACCGACCCCAACTTCTAGTCGGCAGCCGCGGGGCCCGACACAACGGCGCCTGGAATTTTCCATTCGCTTCGCTTGCCCCTGCCAGTGCCGGCCGGCGATCTGTTTACCGCTTAAGGGCCACTCTTGGGTTCCCTTACGGAGTCGATCAAATATATAAAAAAATATTTACTTTAATTTTTAATTTAAATATCACAACAAAGGGCGCGTTTGACGCATTTAGATACTTAGGTATTTTACTTCCTTGTCTCTCTGAGAAAGGAATTCTGGTTGATTTTTATCAATTTCATCTCATTTTTGCGGTCGTTCTAAAAACGACACACAGCGCTCCGCTCTGATATGACTAAAGGAGAACGGGCATTTTGGCCTAGGAACCAATAACAACATGAAATATATCATTGGAAAGGTTTTTTTTAATTTACTTCAACTGTTGTTATGGCGGGAAGTCCCAAATCGCTGTGTGAAAAGTTATTGCACAATAAAGCCAGAATTAGACAAAAATAAAAGTAAATTATTTTTTCAGAATTTCATCGTAAAATAGTATAACAAAAAGTGATATGTCATTTTATGTACGTACAGTGTTTCGGAATGTATCAGATATGGCCCTGAAAAGGGCCTTTTCAGAACTTAACGAAGGCGAGCTTCATGACTCGACACGGTCATCACGAATCTATGTCTTCATTGCTATTTATATATGAAGAAAATATGAACGAACATAATATAACCCTAGTATAATATATCTACTGTAATAAATAAAATAAAAATAAACCTGCAATAGTGCATGTTCCCGTAAATAAACATCCATGACTAAGTATGCCGTTTGCTTCGTACAGGTATACGCAAATTAAATGTACGGTTCCCCGCACTCAGCCTCGCAGTGCACACCGAAAACTGTCAGACTGCCAAATTGTAAAAGTGCCAGTCGACAGTAGTGGCGTAGAAATTCGCTTCAGTCCAAAGCGAAAAATCTGAAGAGTAGTCCAAATCGTAGTCCAGTGTCACAGCAATGTCGCAGAAAAATACAGAAGCAGTCCAAATCCAAAGCAGTAGTCAAGTCCAAATAGTAGCAGAAGTCCAAAATAGAAAGCAGGGGTCGAAATAAAACTCAGGTGAAGTAGTCCAATGAACGTCTTCAGCACAGAATGAATCTGGTGCGCCAGTGAAACCGTTTATATACAAAATTGAGAAACGTGCCCCCCGGAACGGGTCCGGGCCAATCACAGGGCGCCTTCGGCTGAGAGCGATTCGGGACCTCGTCCTTAATGACATAGTCACCCGGACGCGATAGACTAGCGCCAGGGTAGGTTACGTCATCACTCATGCGTCTAAAAGACCCTCTTCAGGGCCATCAAACTGGTATTTCTCATATTATATTTTGTATTTTTTAATTATTAGGAGTCTGTTCAAAAATATTAGAAATTATTTCAACTTATTTTTTCCATTAAAAGGGACGCTTTAGTGTCAATTTAGAAAAACTTATGCTGAAATATTATAAGTATTTCATATTTCTCTGATAAGAGAAATTCATGCAAATTATACTTTAGAAAGGAATAATATCTCATTCGGAGCACCCGGCTAGATATCGGCGCGCCCCGTCATGTCTTGTGCGACAAGTCTCTGATTCTGAGCGGGCTGGCATCCCGATCAGGTCAGACGCAAACGAAATGTGGACAAATTCCACGAAACCATTCCATTAATTAGTGGCTGCAGTGGTAATGACGTCACCGGTTATGCGGACCGGTCGCCCGCATTCAAGATGACGACATCAGTCTACTCTATTCGTGGCGACCGTGTCGAGTCATGGAGCTCGTCTTCGTTAAGTTCTGAAAAGGCCCTTTTCAGGGCCACATCTGATCCAGTTCGAAACACCGAAACACTGTGCCTACATAAAATGACATATTACTTGTTGTTATACCATTTTACGATGAAATTCTGAAAAAATAATTTACTTTTATTTTTGTCTAATTCTGGCTTTATTGTGCAATAACTTTTTTCATAAGTTCTGTAAACACGGAATTACTATGGATTGTATGATATTAATTTGCAAACAGGCAACAATAAATTCTACAGGTAACTTCATACAAAATCAATATATTTTGTTACCAGTCAATATCGCTGATCTTAGGTTTTTATAACACGAATATGCCGTACGATTTTCTAGATTATAATAACGAAGTTGAAATGGAAAGGGTAACTAATATTGATCAATGGATGAAGAAACTCTCAGATAGATATTCGAACTTGGTGAGTGTTGTGCAAATAAATGTGAGATCGATATATAAATACTGGGACAATATTAATATAATTCTAAAGAACTCATTGACTTTTATAGATGTTCTAATGCTCTGTGAGACAAACATAGGGGAACAATTTATAAATTTATATAATATACCAGGTTTTAAGCAGTATTATTACAGTCGAAAAAATAAGTCAGGTGGTGAAATTTTATTATATATTAAAAATAAGTTTGCCTTTTATCAATATAAGATTAATACGATGTATTGTGAAAATGTCTACGGTAAACTCAAGATCCCACATAGCATATATGATTTTCATATATTAGCGGTGTATAGACCACCAAATCAGAATAAATTGCAATATATAAATGAAATTGAAACAATAATTAGCAATGTAAGCACTAGTGATAATTTTATCATTCTTGGTGACATAAATATAAATACCTTACATGAAAATGATCCTCTAGTTATAAAATATGAAAATTTGCTAAACAGTAACTATTTTACAAGGTGCATTTTTGACATCACAAGAGAAGCTATTGTTAATGATCGATTATCACAATCATGCATAGATCATATTTACATTAGATATAGGCCAAATAATAAAAATGAAAATAAACTGCTGTCTTGTGTTTGTGAGTCGCTTGTGGCTGACCACTATATTACAGCTTCAAGAATAATATTCACGAAAACTGACAATACGCACAAGATGAAAACTAGGCGACTGATGGATATGAAACAAGAGAAAATAGATTTGCTCATTCAAAATCATAATTGGAATTCCATATTAAAAATTAAAAACTGTCGTGATATATATGATTGTATAAAAAATAAATTTTGTGAGATATATACAAAGTCCAGAATAAACTCGTACGGAAGTGTGAATAGGTCGCAAAATCCAGTATGTCCATGGGTAACTAATACATTGCTAGAAGAAATAAATAAAAGGGATAAATTATTTGTGCTGTGGAGAAATTCACCTAGAAATAAATCGCATGAAATGAATTATAAGAGGTTTAGAAATAAATTAAATAAAGTATTGATAAATAAA
The DNA here is from genome assembly GCA_016648135.1 of Agrypnia vestita. Classification (NCBI taxonomy): domain Eukaryota; kingdom Metazoa; phylum Arthropoda; class Insecta; order Trichoptera; family Phryganeidae; genus Agrypnia; species Agrypnia vestita. The sequence goes on along the minus strand of JADDOH010001010.1, from coordinate 315,948 downwards.
AAGCGAATCTATTATAACAACTTGTTCAGAGAAACTTTACACGACAGCCACAAAACTTGGGATACAATTAATAACATTTTAGGTAGAAAAAATACGAGTAACTGTGATGAAATCATAACAAAATTCTTTAGTGGCACCTCATACACTTGTATCTGTAATAACTTTGTTAAGTATTTCTCGGATTCTATTGATCAAATGTTGCACCATTGTGAACATAAATTGTCAGACTTTTCTTTGGTAGATCAACCACTGAGTTTGTTAATCACTAAAGCGTCTCTGAGTGATATCATAGAAATAGTAAGGGGTATGAAACTTACTCATATGCCAGGTATTGATGGCATATGCTTGGGTGAGATTAAAAGAAACATAAATGTGCTAGGTCCCGTGATTGTTCATCTTATAAATACTATCTTGACACAGCATGAAATCCCAGGAATGTTAAAAATAGGAATTATAAGGCCAATCTATAAAGGGGGTAAGCATGATGAATATACTAATTACAGGCCCATACGTATACTGCCTGCTATTGAAAAAATCTTAGAAAAATTTTTGCATACTAAAATCTATAATTACCTAATAAAGTTTAACATATTAGATCCGAATCAGTATGGATTTCAAAAACACAAAAGTACAGAAATTCTCATGGAAAATTTTTCAAATCATGTAAATTCAGAATTAAATGACAAAAATCATGTCATTATACTATTCATAGATAATTCTAAAGCATTCGATACAATAAATCGGGAAACACTCATAACAATCTTGAGAAGCATTGGCATAGGTGGAAATTTAATTGAAGTCCTAGTGGATTACTTAACAAATAGAGAAATTTTAGTAAAAATTAAAGACACATTTAGTAATCCAAAATTTACGAATACTGGGGTGCCCCAGGGATCTATTCTTGGTCCACTACTGTATATTATTTATGTATCTACTATGTCTAAAATCTTTAAGTATGCTAAGCATTTTGTGTATGCTGATGATACTGCTCTTGTTATCTCCCACAAGGATGTAAGATGGGTGGAAAATTGTATGCAAGAAGATTATAATGCTTTACTTAAATGGTCTCATGATATGGGTTTAATTATTAATGCAAAAAAAACTAAAGTCATGCATGTAAGGTCACCTCATATAACTGTGACTAATCAAATAAATATTATTTCCCATAATTTTGATTGCTTGCATTCCGGAATTAATGCATCGTGTAATTGTGAAAAAATTGAATTAGTTAATGAATACGTATATCTTGGTATTACCATAGATACATTTTTCAAATGGGATATTCAGGTAAATAAGGTATGTAAGAGGTTGAGAACTGTATTGGGATGTATGCACAAGATTAAATACTATGTTCCGATACAGACTATGAAAACTATATATCAATCTTTAGCGGAATCGGTAATAAGGTATGGAATAACTAGCTGGGGTCTAACTTGCAAAACTAATATTAGAAAAATTCAAAATATTCAAAATTCGGCTATAAAATTAATAAATAAAGAAAGTGCTACTAAAGATATACAGGAACTCTTCAAGAAACAAGGCTCTATGCCAATTAATGCTATCTTGTGGTACAAACTAATTACACGATATCATGAAGATGGGACATATAAGCATAGATTGATTCATAAACATAGTACCAGATTTACGGTTAAAGAAGGACTACGAATACCGAAGGTCATAAATAAATATGGACAAAGAACATTAAAATATGTCATACCAAAAATATTAAATAAAATCCCATGTCGTGTCAAAATGGATATTAATAAAAAAGGGCAAAATACAGAATTAATGAATATGTTATTAAATAAAAGAGACTTATTTTGATTTTGGTAATATTTGTATTTTTTCTTGTATTGTTGTATAGTATTGTTGATTTGTATTTGAGTTTATAAGATCTATTGTAATTAATCAATATGAATGTATTTCTGGTAAATACAATTTATTTATATACATATATGTATTGATGCACCTACAGACAAATATCGATGTGATGTTTTGTGGGTCTGAGATGTAAAAAAAAAATAAAAAATAAATAAAAAATACAGCGATTTGGGACTTCCCGCCATAAAAATAGTTGAAGTACATAAAAAAACCTTTCCAATGATATATACATATCATGTTGATATTGGTTCCTAGGCCAGCTCCCATACATTTTTGCCCATCCTCCTTTGTCGCGCGAGCTTTCCCTGTATTTGAATAACCACGACATATGGAATTTATTCATAAAATACAAAAATTATATTTACAAGTGTCTTAACTAGTCCTTAAATATTAAATTAAGTATTCCATTCACAAAATATGTAATTTCTTAAATATTTCATAATATTTTATTTTATGAGACACAAATGTAATTTCTTCAGGGAATTCTTGAGAGTTCGATCGCAGCATCTGGGATCCGTCGCTCGATCGGTCGTCCACGCGTTCCGCCGGAGATACCACCGTATCGCACCGGTGCGGCTTTCTATCCTCTATAGGATCGCAGCGCCGGACCTCGCCGCCCGCGCCAACTATCCGCTCGGAATGCGTGGTGGGACGCCCTGTGCGTTACCATCCCCGCTGTTGTATGCCCTGTATGTTACCATACCAACAGCGTCTGGCCCATACAAGGACTATGCGTCTGAGATGCGCCATCATCATCATCATCAGCATCTTATGATGTTGCCATCATAATCTACCTGTCCGATACAGTCAGGGTGTATTACAAATTAATACACCCTGTAGGTGTAATTAATACTTATAGGTGGATAAAAACAAAAAAAAAATCTAGTCTTTTGTATCTAGGTTGACAGTCCTTAGCCTGTAAATAGGAAAATCTGGAGTATCGTTTAAGAGGTCGACAACTGTAGAAACTGCTCTAACTACATACTTATATTCTGTAATCGTATCATGTAAATTTATAGATATAAAGAAGTGAAATGGTGATCTTTCGATCCGCTGAATCATTTGGATTTAAAGATGCATAAGAGTGATTTAATTCTTTTGAGCGAAAAGGGTTATAACTCCCTGATTTGTCAAAAGAGTGATTGTGCGCATCTCTACCACGGACTCGCGCGTAGTACTGGACGCAAAAATGCCGCCCGAGTATAGGTACAGATACACACGCTTATTACTGGCATGCTCATTAGCATGCTCAAAACTAGCATGCCATAACAACTGTATACACTTGCTCATTATTAGCATGCTTATTTTAAGCATGCTCATAAATAAGCATGCTCAAAGCTAACAGTCGAACACACATGCTTATTAGTGGCATGCTCTTGTCATAGAATAGAGAGGAACTCTAGTTCAAAATTGAAACGTTGCAAACTGAAATAGAAAATTCAAGTGAACCAATAAATCAAAACAGTTCCTGGGTTTAATCAAACACACATGCTTATTACTGGCATGGTCTTGTCATAGAATAGAGATGCTCTTGTTCAAAATAGAAACTGCAAAATGAAATAGAAAATTCAAGTGAACCAATAAATCAAGATAGTTCCCGAGTTTCCATCCGCAAATATTTGATTTTAGTTTTTATAATTTTTATTGTAAGATTTGAATTATTTATTTATTTTTATTTATTTATTATTTATTTATTATTTATTTATTTATTTAAACATTATTTCTTGCTATATTATTTGTACATAGCGATGACCGAGTATTCCAAAGATATTCGTGATTCCTGTAATAAGTCTGGTCCAGAGCTATCTTAAAGAACGAAGCCAGATAGTGAGAGTTGGACGTAAACTAAGTGGATCACTAACTACATCTTTTGGTATTCCGCAGGGAACAGTCATAGGTCCAATACTATGTATTATTTGTTTTAACAACATGTTCAAATTACCTTTAAAAGGAGAAATTGTATCTTATGCTGATGATACTGCATTAATTATAAAAGGAAAGACATGGGGTGATGTAAATACAAAAGCAAACAGACCTGCTAACATTTTGAAATCATGGTTTGACAAAAACTTTTTGTCTTTATACGCAGACAAAACTGTATATATCCCGTTTTCTATAAAAAGGATTCACCTGAACATATACATATAAAGAAAGATCCACTCCAATCAATGTGATGATAACAAAAATTGTAATAATGAAAATTGTCTGTTTTTGTCTGGTAAGAGCAGTATCAAGTACTTGGGTGTCATAATTGACAGCAATCTAAAATGGAAAGAGCAAATACATTCCACAGTCACTAGGATGAGAAAACTCGTATACCTATTCATAAGGCTACGAAATATCTTATCAATAAACATGCTTAAGGTGGTATATTTTGCGTTTGCCCAGTCCATACTACAGTATGGTATAGTTGACCAGTGGAAATAGTTCAGAGAGTAATTATCAAAGTGATTTTGAGAAAACCCTCAATATTCCCAACAACGGAACTTTTCAACATTTTTAACGTTCCAAATATTAATCAAATCTATAAAAAAATTGCGATACTTCAAATTCACAAAATGTATATCAATAATAGTACATTTGGATGTTTTAGTAATAGACCGAGATCAGCTGGAAATATTTTGATACCTAAATGTAATACTAGCACAGCCCAACACCATTTCTCCTATCAAGGAGTATCATTCTTTAATGCTCTTCCCAATGAAATGAACACGGAAAAAATTACAGAAAATTCAAAACTAAATTGAAAAATCTTCTACAAAAACCATCACAATAACGCAAGGAAAAAAATCTTACCAAAAACAATCAATATATACATACTTTTAAATATTATTACAATACCTTCTTAATTATTAATTTTTATAACTTAATTTAACGTTTCCTTGTGTATATTTTATTTACTTAATTTAATGTCTTACATTTTTGTCTTCTTGTATTGTTTATATCTTACTTACTTAATTTAATGTCTTAGTTTTTATAACTTAATCTAATGTTTCTTTGTCTATATCTTACTTATTTAATCTAATGTCTTACACTAACGATTACATTAACAATGGATATATACATATATGACACAAACACGAGAATAAATTCTCATTTAAAAGTGGGTAATCGTTTAATATAAATGTATTAATTATATTATTTTGAATACACTCTTAAGTTTATACATTTTCCAAATAAATTTAATAATATAAAAATAAATAAAAAGTCACGAAAAGTAATGTTTTATCATCATATTTGTTTCATCTGTCGCGGACTGAGAAAATCGCATTTCGCATTGATAATCGATACTAGCCGCGAATGACATTAGCATGCTCATAATAAGCAAGCCTGTTCACACACGCCCAAAAGATACCCCTTCTCATGGTGAATGTTAGCATGCTCATAAATCAACCGGCGGTTAATTTTTGAGCATGCTACTAATGAGCATGTTCATTAGTATGTGCTAAGCGTAAGCATGTGTATCAGTCGTATCAGTACCTTCTCTCAACTCGCGCAGCGCTCGCGCGTAAAACGAGCGAGGCGAGAGTCCCGCGCGTTTTACGCGCGAGTAAGCAAACGCGCGTCAGCATCTGGACGGGATGACATGTATGTAGCTCCAGTATCTCGAGAACGCGCGAGTGTCTACGCGCGATTGCACTCGCGCGTAAAACGCGTCATTTGGACAGGCTCTAAAGCATACTCAACCTGCGGCCCACGGGCCGCCCGTGGCCCGCCAAGCTTTTATATTCGGCCCGAAACACATTTATTATTAGGAACGTGATTAAAAAAATCTGGCATCTTAACTTTTGAATATCTTGAAATACGCGCGAACAAAAAGACAAACTCTGTCATTTTAAAACCGGCGACTTCTATGGTCTAAGAACGAATTTCTTATTTCAACCTTAGATTTTTAAGCACAGAGTGTAAGTTTTGTGTTTGTCATGTAATTTTTTAACCATTTTTTTAGTGGTCCTCATATTCCACATTCATCTATTACTGTCAATAAAATCTCGTGTTCCAGTGTGCTGAATATTTATTTGAATATTGTATTTTGAGTATACAGATAAGATGAAAGTAAATTTAATGCAGGGAAATAAACTGTTGTTAATATTTTAGTTGATTTTGGCTGGTATGCTGATAAGCGATAAGTATTTTTATAATTCTGTCATAATTAAATATATTTGTTGATTAATCAAGTGGCGGTGCCCCAATTTTGAATCAAACGGGCTTCAACCAATACTGTTTTGTCCTATATGATTTTTTTTCGTTATATCAGTATAATGTTACGGCCCGCGTAACTTAACAAATATATGTATGGGGCCCGAAGAAAAAAAAAGGTTGAGTACCGCTGCTCTAAAGCGTCCACCCAGGCCGTACGCTAAGGCCCGGTTGTTTCAAATTCGATCAAAGTAAGCGTAGAGTTTAAACTGAAATTTTACGTTCTCCACCAATCAGACGATCCGTTTTCGTAAAAATCTATGCTTTTATCGACCGCTTACTTTGATCGAACTTGAAACAACCGGACCTAAATCACGCACACGTTCACCAGTTTGAAGACTACAAAGTGTGCGCTACATTTGTAGTAGGTATCGGTATGAAGTGAGCTAATTGTAGTACTACAAAATTGTGCAGATATTATCATCTGCTTCGATGAACTACAAGAAGTAATGCTTAAAAACTGTACTACTACAAAATTGTCTAATCCATGGGGGGTGGGGGGGGAGTTTGTTTCAGTTTCCAAATATTTCTTCATTAGGCCACCACATATCTTTCGGCCGCATTAAATCCATATTAAATCTTTCATCAATTATTTCTGATGACGAAGAGGGGATGATTCCAAAGAATTGTTTTAACTACATCAACTACGAAAATAAGTCGGCCAAAATTTCACATTATTAAAAAGTAACACTTCAATTTAAAATTTGAAGTGGGTAGTTTGTAGTGTGCACTTTGAAGTGTGCAGTTTGAAGTATGTAGTTGAAGTTTAGGTGTGTTTGTAGTATATATCGAATCGATATTTTAAAAAAGTATCCAAAATAATCGATATATATCGAGAAAAATATATCGATAATTTTCGATATTAGTTTTTCAAAAATGTAACAAAAGTAAGGAAAAACGCTTTTGGCGACCAAAGAAAAAAAAAGGTCGCTGGAAAAAATATCGAAAAACATACTAATTTGATACTCGAAAAAAATATCGATATTTGATATATCGCGAAAAAATATCGACGATAAATATCGATATTTTTCAAAAAAATTCGATATATTGATATATCGATATTTTTTACCATCCCTAACCTAACGTACCATCACTAGATGATTATAAACACCATAGAAAACAATAGAAAACAACATGGCACATCTGTCAAACTTGACGTTTGTTTTTCACGTGTAGTACTATGAACGATAACAATATAATCCATTTAAATATATGAAATCCCATTACAATTCATCATGAAGAATAAATCATCTTACCACAAATCTACCAATCGGTTCAAGGTATGCCTTATTTCAAATGTTTTTGTAGATATAACCTTAAACGGATTCGTCCTATTTTGAAATGATTCGCTTATTATTTTGATAAATATCTGCTTATTATGAATGGTAAGCATGTTGGAGAATTCTTCGTTTACTAAATTTTTGTCATTATTTTATAAACACTATATTTGTATTAGATTCACAATGTTTACCGTTTCTCGTTATTTAGTTTTCGTCATTCGCCGATCGTATAAGTGCTATCGATGTCCGGCACACGGCGATATACCACCTGGACCATGCCAACTCGGATTCACCGGCTGAAAATGAGACGCACTTTTATAAAGCAATTCAGAAATGGAAAGTTCTTAACCTGACAGCAGAGTATGTAAGCTTTAGCAAGAAGTTTGAGAAGATCGTGACTCTCCCTCAATTATTACACAGCAAAGATGAAGTGGTAAAGGCATTAATTGAGTATTTGGAATCTGGAACTGTGTTAACTCTTCAACCTTTACTGGAGTAAGTATTTTTGTGCAATCTCATCACTTATGCTGGAATATTCCATTCCGCAGTTTATTACATAAATTTACATAAAGTAGATATCTATTACGACTAAACGAGCTCATCCACTGACATGTACCCATTTATATTTTTTTAAATACATTTTCATAAATAGAAAAATAATTGATAATATATTTCTTAAAGTATGCAGATAATTTCACTAGATATTTAATTTTGAATGGGTCATTTGTTTTTGTTTGTATTTTTTAATGAGGAAAAAAACCAACAAGACAGTGCAGCAGTGTTTTAAGATAACATTTACAATAATGTTGAAATTAACTTTTAAAGTGATAAGGGCCGGTTGCATCAACTTGGTTTATAGTAATCTTTCGTTTAAACCATTGATTTTTGCATTTTCCACCAATCAAAGATTACTATAAACTAGTGATGCAACGAATACTACTTTCACGAATATGAATATCAAACCTACTCTTCGGCGAATACGAATATCAAACCTACTATTCGGCGAATACGAATAATTCAATAAGGTAATAAATAATTAACCACTGTTCTTTTTTTACTAAGAGATTAAATAATTAAAATTTACCACTGGCAAATTTTTGTTCAAAAAGCACAGCATTTGTAACTTCTCAGGCGTTAGGCGATTTCTTTTATCCGTTTGTACATTCCCAGCGGTCGAAAATAATCTTTCTGAGGTGACAGTAGACAGCTTTAATGAAAAATACTTCTGGGCCAGTTTTTTCAGCTTAGGGAAATATATATCTTCACGCCAGAAACATCTTTAAACAATTTTAAAATTATTTTAACAAAACAAAATAAACTTGTTTCAATGGGCTGGCTTTGTTTTGGGATGAGTTCATTAACAAGTCATATACACAAACCTATATCTTTATTCTTTATAACAAAAACAAACAAATAAAGTTATATTTAAATTTAACTTACCAGATTCTTATCGAAATGTTTCCAAATATCACTTTTTTTACGCTTACGAGAGGTCATGTTATTTGATTTAATTTGAAATTATTTTATAAGAGTTAACACTTTTACACACAACGGAAATAAAATGGAACGAACAATACATATTACGAAATAAAAACTGCATGGAATGAGCACCTAACCTTTTTAAAAACCCCCAAAAAACTAGATGAAAGAACTCATGTTATGCTGTGAAACAAGAAACAAGTAACAATTGACAGCTTGAGTTCCATATAAAAAAGAATTTCAGAACTCAACAAATCCATTCATTCAATGTAAGGGAAATCCCCGATAATAGAGGTGTGTTCGGATACACGGTGCACAGTCAAACCGTAATTTGCGTTGCGTTCAGTTATAAATAGTTTGTTTTTAATATTGGTAATGATATTCGTGATGATATTCAGCGAATACGAATATTCGATAAATGTCTACTATTCGGCGAATACAAATATTTGTATTCGTTGAATCACTAGTTGATGCAACTGGCACTAAGTTATTATTTGAGTGAGTGTTAAGGCCCCCATATACAGGCACTTCATTTGGCAGCGCTCTACTCCATCACTCCAAAGTAATGCATAAACTCGTCATGAATGTAAAAAACCACGTGGATTTTATGGCATCGCTCCGAATGTTGGATTTCCAAACATTCCAATATCCAATGCGGCGCAGCTCCAATGGCCGCCGTTCAACTTATCGTGAATGCGGGACCCGCGCGTCGCGCCGTTCCACGTCGCGTTGCTCATGAGTGTCAATACCAAAATCCATTTTAACGCTCAGTTGGCCGCACGCTCTGGTGAAGAATGGACCCATTCATAATGTCAGGAAAAAAGTTTGTTTTGGATTTGAATGAGATGTACAGAGAATCGTCAAGTCTCTGGATGATCTGTCATCATTATTATCAAGATAGAAATAATTGTAATGCCATTATGGAAGAACTAATGAATGCAGTTATTCCAGAACGTCGATCCAAGCGCAAACAAAGATACGGTGCAAAAAAAATAGCGTCTTTGAGAGGGGCCTTAAAAAAAGATTTGATTAAGGTATTTTGTATATTTATTTAATAGAATTAATATAAATAATTGAATTCAAATTTGCTAAGGTACGATATTTATTAATTATAAAACAAGCAGCGGCTGACATTAGTAAAAATTTCTCTTCACTGTCCATATTGTCAATTAACAAAATTCTCTTGTGTAGTGTACAGTAGTTGCACTAACCTGACAAAAAATATGGAGTGGCTTCACGCTGATCGTGAGTATGGTAAGAATTTGGACGTCATCCACCGATGTGGTGCGGTGGCAAATCGAGTGCCCGTGAGGGGGCCTTTGGGTATATTTTTTGAGTGTCCTAAATTATATTCAGATGTTCTCCTAAATATGTTCAGATGCCAACTGTCAACAAAATAAAAATCACCATGAAACATTTTGTCACTAGTTGTTTATTTTCAGAATAATTGTGGTCCTGGCCAAAGATCTCCAAGAAGACTTTTATGTATATTTTCAAAGATTTCTGACCACCTTAATAAATCTTTTAAATACCAAAGAACCAGAACAGCTAGAATGGACACTAGTTTGTTTGGCCTTCCTTTTCAAGGCATTGCGTGTTTATTTAAAAAGAGATATTTTGATCATTTTTGAGGCAGTTCTTCCGCTGCTTTCTGAATCCATGCCTGAGTACATTAATAATTTTGCAGCCGAGAGCTTCGCCTTCGTGGCTCGTGAAATCAAAGACAAAAAAAAATTTCTTCATGTTTTAGTAAAAACAGTGAATACAAAAAAAAATGTAAGTCCTTGCTTTTATAAACTATATTTTTTGTACTATTTTTCGACTTGGTATTAATTTTTGTTGTTGTGTTTAGGGGATCATCGGATGCGGACGGTTACTTTTTGAAGTCATCAGAGGTGTTGGGAATCAGTTTCACAGTTGTGCGGCTTCATTTTTAAGTTTTCTTTTTGAGAGCTTAAATGATAAATCGTTTAATCGCAACACCCTGTTTGAAATCCTCACACAAACAGTTGCCGATATGCTCCAAGTCATACATGCTAAGAACAGTGAAGTATTCTGGAGTACTATCCTGAGTTCTACAACAACTTATTTGAATTGCGCAATTGGAACTGAAGATTGCAGAACATTGGAATATATGTTAAAATTAGTTGGACAAGCCTTAGAATATGGAGATGGAAGCTTTGTGGTGAACCCGTTTCCGGTTCTAGTTATTATTATTCAATTACTGGATGGAAATTTACCAGAAAATATTTTGAATGTTACATCAGAAATCGGTGTTTTAATTCTACTGTCAAAGCACAGTAATATTCCTCACGAAGATGCCGTTTCCATAGTCAAGAAAGTATTACATATTCCTCATCCATTGATTGTAATAAAGTTTGTTCAAGAAGTAATCACCTGTTCAAGTTTTGATATTATTGTTTTACCACACTTCATCAGGAGCATTGATACATTTGACGAAAATATAATCAGAGTTTTGAGTAAAATTTGCTTCACTAAGTCACCTCTGTGTAAAAGTGGAATGGATTTATATTCTTGGGTGAAATATCCCATTGATTTTGAATCGAAAACAGACTATTATAGCCAGAAATTATTTGACGCTATTGATGAAGATTTTACTTCTGTGCTGTCATCTCCAAATAATGGAATTTGCTCATTGATTTGTCTCCCGCATATTAAAAATCTTAATTTATCGATAGCTCAAGATATTCTAAAGAAGCTCTTGTCCAATTTGATTTTACACATAGAAGATATCAATGGCCGGACCGTGGATGGACAAATGACTGCAGAAGATTCCAAAGCTCTCAGAAATGCTTTATTCATCTTGTCCATCGCAATTGAGTCTGCTGTACACACGATTGATATCACCAAATTTGAAACATTGTGTCTGCAAGTTGATTTGATAAACGCACTACTGCCACATGTCTGTTCTCCCGCCTTCATTTGTGCTCTGCGCATTCTAGACTTATATTTAACAGTTCGCAACAGGCAATGCAATCTGGAATTTGCATTATTGCATAAATTAAATACGCTGATGGACAAAAATCTGACATCACCGTTTCACGAAGTAAGTCCTTACAGAATTTTTAATAATTAATTTTTTTTAATAGCTTAACAATAAATTTGAAGAGTGGATCTCAAATATATACATAATTGTCAATAATATGAGGGGTATAAAAGCAAAGGCAACAATGTCCCACTGAAGTGTTTCTGAGTCAAATACAAAAAAACTGTTACTTCTCAATGAAATGTCTTTGGGATCTACAAAAACTACATCTTATTAGAAATAAGTTTTTAAAAACAATTGCCACCTCAGTTTTCTTTAATATAGGTATGTGTATAAATAAATATTTAACTTTTAAATATGGTTATTGCTGGGCTTGCAAAAATTTGACATAATTGGATATTGCTGTCTTTGCTATAACATTTTAAATAAGTCCACCATATTTGTTAATGCTGTTTGGCATGAAAAATAATTAATACTTTTTATGCATGAAAACTTTTATTGAACTAAGTACAGTAGCGTCTCATTAATCCCGCATTTCAGTACTTCGGCACGTCCTGTAGTCCGGCACCATCCACCCGCACCTCCTCCACCACTTCCTGTGCCTACCCCGCGCTCAGATTATCAAAATAGGATATGTAAATAAATAAATGCACTGCGATTACTTCAAAGTTAGTTCAATTACATGAAAGATAAACTTAGTGAAACTAAGATTTTCATACAAAAATAATATAAAGGTCTCATTTAAGGCCTGTCATGGTATATTTAACAAACAAAATTTAATGATATCTAGTGCACCTTGATCCCCAAAATTCATAGGTTGAACCTGTAAAGCTTTGTGGACTAGCCCTTTTACATCCTATATTTGTATTATTCATATAAAATAAATTACATAAAAATAATTACATTAATAAATTACATTAAAATATCGGGTTTTGAATTAATTTTGGGTTGATGGGTTCCACTCTTCATTTGTGTTGTGCCATGTGTGCAATATAGTTGAGTATACAATAAAACCTCGTTAATTCGAAATTAAAGGGACCCAAAAAGAACATTTCGAATTATGTGTTAATTTGAAATTCAAGATACAAAAAAAAATTTAAAATTCGCCATACGATCGCGAAATTCGCCAGAAATTGTAAAACTCATGAAAAAAGTCAATAATTTTGTGAAAAACTGTACTTTAAAAATATTCTCAGGTTTTCACGGCCGTTCAGAATCTTCTGTGTATAGTTTTCTGGGATATACTGCCGTGTATATGTGACCTCTCTGGCCAACGTTTCGGATCCCATTGCAGGTTCCATCACATCAGTCCTGATGATGGACCCTGCAATGGGATCCGAAAAGTTGGCCAAAGAGGTCATATATTCACGGCAGAAAATCCCAGAAAACTATACACAGAAGAGTCTGTATTTTACTTATCTGTTCTCACGAAAAAATCGAATATTTTTTTTAATTTTGTAAAATTTAAAAAAAAATTGAATTATATGAACTAAAATCAGTTGATTTATGGCGCAAGGGGCTAAAAATTATTTTGAAAAATTTAAAATTGCGATGCGATTGCGCGATTTTCTAAAAATCGTAAAACTCACGAAAAAAGCAATTGATTTTGTGAAAAACGTCTGTATTTTTGCTAATTTCAAAAAATCTTTTCGAAAAATCAATATTTATTGTGCTAATATAAAGACGCAACATTTCTATTACTAAACTAGGTACCCATATTTCTTTTTCTCACTTGTGAAAAAATCTAAATATTTTTCAATATGCTCAAATTTAAAAAAAAATTTAATTATGTTATTAAAATGTATTGATTTATGGCGCAATGGTCTAAAAATTATTTAGAATTACGAATTACTGGGGTTTTCGAATTATCGGGGTTAATCTACTACGAAATTAACATTTTGGGACTTGTGGGTTTTAAAAAATCGGGTTTTGAATTAATTTTGGGTTACTTTACTATACATATTTTAAATATGGTAAGATTTATACACATTTAAAAATAAAAAATTTCTTTAAAATTCCAGATACGGTTACTGACCACCCATTTATACAGTCTTTTTGAAGAACAATTTCAAAAAGGGCAACTGATCAAACAAGAACACAAAACAAATGCGAAATCGTTGGATCTCGAAAGAGAAAATAAAAGAGAAGAAATTTTTGAAGTTCTCTCTCTGTGTTACTCGGTTGAGAATTTGCCACTTTCTGTCGCGGATTACAGAGAACAGCTTGTGAATTTATCTAGAATGACACATGGCTCCGCTCAGTTCCAGCTTTCTGTTAATACTCCATTTGAAAATTTTTCTCTCAAATATGCGCTTGGATTCTTGCACGTTAACTTTAATCTTGTATGGGAACCACTCAAGTTATTTGTGTTATCTTATGCAAATGGAATGCCAAATAATAAGTTCTGGGAAGTTTTTTATCCATGCTTAATTCAGGCTACATCACACGTTCAAGAAGGAATCCCAATCCCAGAAGCTACAGATGGTTTTCTGGGAACATTAGAATTCCTGGTTTCAGCTTACGGCGAATATTACAGTATTGAAGATAGACCAGATTTCTCTCAATACCGAATCCACTTATGGGAAATATTGTATGGTGCTCCTGCAATCAGTGAAATAAAGAACAGAGATTTAACATGCCTCTTTTTAGATTTTTTGAAAACTGAATTTGAAAAATCGCAGCAAATTAATCTATTTATCGATGATTCTTCTGTTATGGATGTTGAAACAATAAATGTCCCAGAATCAATGGAAACTGAGGGTGTTGAAGAAATATTCAAAGCCGAACACGATAATATACGAACTCTAAATAAATTTACATATGATACCTTAATTTCATACCTTAAAGTATACAGTAATATCCAAAATCCTAAAGCGATGTACATGGAAAAAACTTTGTGGCAAATATATCTAGATTTCTTGATGCACAAAAACCCTATAATTCAGAAAATAGCGCTTGATTGTGTGATGAAGTACAAAAACAAGCATTTGACTCCGTATAAAGAAAATCTTTATAACCTTATTCATGGAAAAAAGTTTAAAGATGAGCTTCGCTCATTCAAGCTACAAGTTGACGAAGGAGGGATTAGGGAAGACGACCGAGAGGAAGTCATACCCATCATACTCAGGATAACATTCAGTAAGATGATAACCAATACTGGAATTGATAAAAAAGGAGGCAGTCAGTTGCGTAGATCTTTGGTGATGCGCTTTCTTTCAGGCTGCGAGGAGTCAGAGTTGATCTCGTACACAAATATGGCATTTCAGATATTTGAGCCTTACATGAACCTGGAGACGGCAGAAATACCCACAAAAATTTTGGAAACTCTTCAAGAAGTGGCAACACTTCCTCCAAAGAGGATTTTGGGAGCACTACAGCTGGTGGACACCATGCGAGAACAGTTCATCAGGCCTGGACAAGAATTACTCATGTTGAGACTGTTAAAAATTGTGCTTTGTGTTGGGCATGTGATAAATGGAATTCTTTCCCAACAACAAAAGCTAAAGCCGGGATACTCGAAGATTCTTAAAGATATTCGAAACCGGTGCATTCAGTCAGTAGGAAGATTCTTCCAACAGTTTGAAAAGTATCAGTGGCGGTTCGAGGAAGATATTTTGCCAATATATGATGTATTTATTTGGCCTATTATAGAAAAACTTGCTATGGAAGGAATATACAGTCCTACTCCTCTGCTCAGATTATTTAGTGTGTGGAGTCAAAATCCACAATATCACCCGCTTTTTAATGTTTGCAAGGAATCTTGCCCACAATTTAGCCCAATCCCGTTTTATTTGCAATTACTAGGTGCTAAAAAGATTCACTACACTGTAAATGAAATTTCAATGCAGATTCTTGAGAGGCTGGTGACACTCGAAGCTGATACAGATACTGTTCTTATAGAAGTGTCAGATACGTATAATATCCCTTTACAGCAGGATTTGATTGCAAAGTTAAACCTGCAGGATAAACTGAACTATGGCAGCAGTATACTTGTACCTCACATTTCTACAATTGTCAATATACTCAAAGATAAATTTGGAAGCATGAACCCAAAGAAGCTACAAAAACGTGAGCTCATCATTATATCTAGAGTGACAGAGATGGTGTACCAATCGGAAGTTGTAGATACTCTCCTTCAATTTTCATTGCCAATTCTGATAAATCGTGTCGGTCAAAATGCTGAAGAAGATACACTGGAGGCATCTATTACTGCTCTGACTAGTCTTCTATCTAAAGCTGAAAATCCCAAACAATATGTCAGATTAATTACACCACTGTTCAGTAAAGTGATGCAAGCACTGCCCAGGAGAGCCCTCTGTAAAGTGCTAGAATTACTGGGTGAAAAAGATGATGCAACGCGACTCACAGCTTCCATAATCAGTGATATGAATGCTCCAGATGAAAAATGGATCGAACAACCGGATTTCGAAAAAAGGATTAGTGCATATAAGAAAGTTTACCAACTGTCAGAAGAAGGAGAAATAGATGTCGAACTAGGTGCCTTGATAGTTCACAACTGCTTCTACATCATTAGATATTGCACCGACTTATCTTTAAGAAATACCTCCATAGCGTGTTTGCAGAAAGTAGTTCCTAAACTGGTTCACCAGTATAAGGATTCTCTCGATAAGGACTATCTTTTACGTGACACGGTTCTTTTACTTATACGTAATAGTTTAAAAATCGACAATGACGTATTAAGAATGGAAGGAATCTCATTGTTGGGAGAATTGGTGAGAGAGTGCACAGAAGCTCATACATCTTTCAGAGAACTCCTACCTCTCAGTAATAAAACAAACAAAGAAATAGATTTCTTTGAAAATCTCCAACATTTGCAATACCACCGCAAGATCAGAGCGCTTCAAAGGTTTTGTAATGAAATTAAAGAGTCACACAATGTGCCAGGATATAAAACCTTGACGCAGTTTATAATTCCTGTCGCCTCGCAATTCATATGCTCGGAAAAGTACGTTCCCAAGTACGCTCTGGTGGATGCTGCTATCGAAACAATTGGTGTAGTTTGTCACATACTGCCATGGCGGCAATACGAAGCTGTGTTAAAATTTTATGTTGGAAGGTTACAGCAAACAAGTGATTATCAAAAACAATTGATTAAGCTCGTCTCGGTTATATTGGACGCATTTCATTTTGATTTATCACGAGCGGACAACGCAGAACTGTCTGCAGTCATTGAAGTGCAGACTAATAAAAATAATATAAATGAATCAACAAAAAATAAAGATGAGCATTTAGACATTCCTATAGAAGAAGATGCAGAAGATATGTCTGAAGAAGTAGCCGACCATCATTCCGGAGTCCTGCCATATGACAGGATCTATACATTATCACCCTCCACAGCCAAAAGAGTAATTGCAACAATCACTGAAATTTTGGTGCAGTTAAATTGGTAACTAAAAATGATATCACTATTTTCAATGACCTCATTTTCAAATAAATAGTACATTTGTGTACATGTATGTATTAATATACAATTATCCATTAACTTTTCAGGAGTTCTTCGCAAATTATGGAGCATGAATCATCACATAAAACAATGAGGAAAGGCGCCAGCTCTCGTAGGGAGGCAGAAGAAAAGCTTAAATTACCAATGGCCCTCGCAGTTGTCAAATTGTTGCAAAAACTTCCCCAACCTATGCTTAAAAATAACATCTTGAGGTTTGTTGATATTATGATAGTTTCTTATTGATCTTTTTATTCTTCTTCTTCTTCATCAGCCTTCGTCTTTCCACTGCTGGATATAGGCCTCTTCCTTATTTTTCCATTCTTCCCTGTTGTTGGCTAATTATAGCCATTTCTTTCCCCCCACAACGACAATATCATCGGCCCATCTCTTTTGAGGTCTTCCGATGCCTCTTTTATTTTCCCAAGGTCTCCATTTCAGAACTCTGGGAGGCCATCTTGTAGTATCCTGTCTTGCAAGGTGTCCTGCTCATTGCCATTTTAGCTTCGCTACACGATCCATGACATCCACTACTCTAGTTCTGCGCCTAATTTCGTCGTTTCTAATTCTATCTCTTAGGCTTACTCCAAGCATGGATCTCTCCATGGATCGTTGCGTGCATTTGAGCTTTTCTACACTTTTCTTCGTAAGGGCCATAGTCTCCAATCCATACGTCATCACTGGCAGCATGCACGATTCAAAGGCTTTTCTTTTTAGGCTAATTGGGATCGCTTTGTTCTCGAAGATATGTTTGAGTTTGCCAAAAGCAGCCCAGCTCATTCCTATTCGTCTTGGAAATTCTGCTGTTTGGTTCTCTTTGTTCATTTTTATCTTGTGTCCTAGGTACCTAATTATAATTATATTCATCTACTATTTCAATATTATTATCATTGATAGTGATGACTTTGTTCTCTGGACTCAAAATTTTTGTTTTCTTTATATTCATCTTAAGACTAACTTTGCTCAAAGCTTCGTGTAGTTCTTTTAGCATTATACTTAGTTCTTTGATATTATTACTTACAACTACTATGTCATCAGCAAATCTTAGTTGACTTAAATATGTGCCATCTATCTTTACACCTTTTTTATACCAATTCAGGGTCTTAAATACATCTTCTAAGGCTAACGTGAAGAGTTTAGGCGAGGTTGTGTCACCTTGTTGGACACCTTTTTCTATTTTTATTTTTTCAGTTCTAGTGTCGTCGTCAATTATAACACTCATAGTTGCATTTTCATATATAAAGTTTACTAATTATATATATCTAGAGTCTACTCGTGCGTTTTGGAGTGTTTCAATGATTGCCCACCTTTCAACTGGGTCAAATGCTTTTTGGTAGTCGATAAAAGCTAAGTGTATAGGTATATTATACTGTGTTGTTTTTTCTATGAGCAATCTCAGAGTTTGAATGTGGTCTCTGGTTCCAAAACTTTTGCGGAAGCCGGCTTGCTCTACGAGTTGGTAGTGATCAAATTTTAGCATTAGGCGATTCGTCATGATCTTTGTTAGCAATTTATATAAATGCGAAAGCAAACTTATGAGTCGATAGTTTTCTAGATTATCGCTGTCTCCTTTTTTAAATACTATTTTTACTTCGGCGTTTTGCCAATCACAAGATATTTTTCCTTCTTCCAGACATTTGTCTAATAGTATTTTTATGGCTTCTATCAATTTTCTTCCCCCTAGTTTTAGCATATCGCTTGTTATTTGATCTGTACCCGGAGCCTTATTATTTTTCATTTGCTTTAAGGCATTTTCTATCTCTTCGATTTCTATTTCTGGTAATTCTTCGGATCCTATATTCAATATGCATCTTTCTTTTACCTCATTTTGGTTAATTCGTGATTTTCAATGGCTTTTGATATAGATCCCTTGTCTCTTATAATAATTCCATTTTCATCTTTTATTTTAGTTATGTTATGGTATCCGTGAGATTTTATCCGTTTTAAGACTTTCATATTTTTATTAGTTTCTATTGTTTGCGAAATTATTTTTGTGTTATAGCATCTAATATCTTTTCTAATTTCCTTTTTGATAGTTTTGTTAATGATCTTATATTCATCTGAGTCTCTATAAAGGGTTTTTCGTTTTTCAATTAGAGTGAGTGTGCTATTTCATAATTTGCTGTTATTTTTTTGTTGTCTTTCTATTAACCTTTTAATATATATTGTGGAAACTGAAATGTATATGTTTCTCAATACATAATCCGTTATTACATTATTCATTGCAGTGTTCTCATGAAAGTTTCTAACTTTTTAAAGTCTCCCATGATTGGAGTCCGCTCGACAGCGAGAGAAATTATATCCAAAATCATGTTTGCTGTTGGAACAACATACCTTGGAACACTATTGAACCACCTTACTACATTACTTACGAGAGGAATACATGTTCACGTTCTTATATCCACTGTCCATATGGTACTGATAACATTGAAGGACAGTTTTAGTCCTGGGGTGATGGACAAACACTTACAAAATATTTTAAAAGTGTGCTTGAATGATTTATTTGGAAAGGCTTCCGAAGAAAAGGAAGTTATTAAGCTCGGCCATAAGGCTCCTGAAGCTAAACCGAGTATGAAGAGTTTTTCAACTCTCCGTATCATTGCACAAAATATCTGTGAATCCAGCCTCACAAATTTAGTGAAACCTTTTAAAGACATTGCGGAAACATCCCATTCCAAAAGAATCATTATAAAAGTTCAAAGTGCTCTGCAGAACATTTCAATTGGTTTGGGAGATAATAAAAATACCTCTATTGCTTCACTACTTACATTCCTCATCGGAATTTTGTCTGGCAGCATAAATAAACTTAACTATGGAGAAAAGAAAGGCAAAGTAATGGAAGATCGTAATGAGCGATACAAATTGTTGAAACCAAATTGCTTACTAATTACACCCAGCACCAGAGGCAAAAAAGGCATTTCGACAAAAATTATCAGAACAAATGCTCAAGCAAACGTCCACGTATTGACAGAATTTGCTTTAAATTTATTGTTTGCCACTTTGCAAAAAGACAATGTAAGTAATGAAGAGTACAGACCCATCATAGACAGCAGTGTGCCGTTTTTAATTGAAGCCTTGAAAAGTTCTCAGGTCAAAGTTTCCACTCTGGCGCTAAAATGTGTGACTTCTTTATGGTCTAAACGATACAACCTTC
Organism: Agrypnia vestita; assembly: GCA_016648135.1. Lineage (NCBI taxonomy): Eukaryota > Metazoa > Arthropoda > Insecta > Trichoptera > Phryganeidae > Agrypnia > Agrypnia vestita. The sequence continues at coordinate 295,486 of JADDOH010001010.1, read as the reverse complement.
CCACCATGAAGACACATATTGCAGCCATCAGTTCGGCCATTTTCCACATTTTGCATAAATATGCCACATCCGGATTAAGTAAGAAGGATGACAATTTTCATTTGGTTGCTAATGCATTTAAGGTAGGCTCAAAATAAATTTTCTGTAGTGCACCTACATTTTTAATATTAGGTTTTATTCATTGCGGATTAATCAGGCTACTTATGATACTTTTAATTCTCTAAGTAATATTTGAATAAATGATATATTATTCAAAAATGACACACTGACACTAACATATTAACAGAAGTGAGACTAAGAGTGGATACATGTGGTGTGTGTATATCTACATGGATGGATTCTTTATTTGTAAAACAGTAAAAAAAAAAACCATCGATTCGAACCCCAGTAATTCAAAATATTTAAAACCCACAAGTCCTTAAATGTTAATTTCTTAGTAAATTAACTCCATTAACTCGTAATTCGAAATAATTTTTATCCATTTGCGCCATAAATTAATACATTTTAGTTTACATAATTCAGAATATTTTAGATTTGACAATTGAATTTTTTTTTTTTTTTCGTAAGTGAGAACAACAAATATGTCAATATCGGATACTTTAGTAATAGAAATATCGCGATCATTATGCACATGAGTTTTATAGTTTTTGTAGAATGTTCTAATCACATCGCACTTTTATTTTTCTTTCTGAATTTCGAATTAACGAAGTTACGCATAATTCAAAAAAAATTTTTTTGCATCCCATATAATTATTATATATATTAATTAAAGTTTTGAATTCACTACTTACATAATTCTTTGGCTTGTCGCCAATGTACTAGCATTTTATTTTGCATCTACAGTTGATTCTGCTTAACTTGTTGAGGGCCTAAAATTTCCTAAGCAACAAAATAGGCAAGGGCCGTAAATTTTCGGAATTTTTTGTGATTTTTCTTTTTACGAAAAAACCATGAAAACATGCGTAAATTAAAAAAAAAAACACACACATTCTTATTATTTTATCGTAAGTGTCGAAATGCAATGATTTTTTTATCAAAAAATTTAAAAAAATAATCTTTTTTTGAATTCCGATAATGTTGCCAACCCGACATTTTCCGAAAAATAATAATTAAACCATTTGCCGAAAATTAATATTTACTACATACACTACTATTATTATTTGATATCCTACCTAAAAATTTTCTTCTGTGTGGTATATTTTGTCGCACGGCACGGCACACAACGGAACATCACACTCAAAACACATATAACATGTTTCCTTCCGTTGCTTTCGTGCCGCGCACACAAAACACTACGCCATTGTTTCACTTTAAATTTTGAAGCATATGATCCACATTTAACACACACATTTCTCAAATAAACGCAACATAAATAATGTATTTTTGTTAATAAATCACTGTTTGTATCAAATTGCACCATAAACCAAGAAATATCGCGAATATATGTATATATTATCCGCGCGTAGATCCGTGTTCCAACTGTGATTGCTGGGCGCGAACTGAAGAAATAAAAAACCCTTCCTATCGACATAGCAACGGAATCACGTGATTTTTGCATGTACCATACACGTGAACGTCTTTCGCGCGCTGGGCACATGACGACGGAATAGATCGACACGGCGACAGACACGTGATTTTTGCATGTACCACGCATGTGTCTTTCGCGTACTAAGGACGTGACGACGACGGAATATTATTTCATTATATAATTTTCGATCGTACAACATGAGTTTAGGGCGACATCTATAACTTTTCTATACGATTTTGACGACCGAAAAACTTCTACTTTGAGTGTTGATTTAAGCTATAATCGGTCATGTTTTTGAGTCGAAAATGGAACGACAGGTCACTACAGGATTTCTCTATTGGGAAAAAATTACGTTTTTCAAATTCGATACGCGGCCGTCGATAAATAATTTATTTTGTGCCTGTCGGATATATCCGACGCGGCCCCTGGGGACAGTCGCGCTCCGTCGGATATATGCGACGCGGCCCCAGGCTCATTAATTGGACTGCCTATTAATTGTAGCAGCAGCTCACTTAGGACAAATCTCATATTTTGGCCTTAAGTAAGCTGTATATATATATATAGTTGCCTAACACAAGTTTTGATTGCATTGCCTTACAAATGCAACATATATTTTGTGCAATTTTATTCCTCGCGTGTGTGGCTAATGTGTAAATTTGCTTTTTGTCAACTTTATTCAAAAAATTGTTGACGCTTCCCAAAGGGGAAGCGTCACAACAATTTTTGCCAAGAAATGATTTGACACTTTCAATTGAAATTGCTTTGTTGGAAACATTTCATTTGTTTCATTTTACATTCATTTCGGTTAATTGGGGCAGCCTCTTAGTTGGGCCAAAAACTCTGGAATCAACTTATTTAATTTAGTAATGAAAATGTGTATATTAAAGAGTAATTAATAATATTTTAGGCAGTGACAGCACTAATTAGAGATGTTAAATATCACACCATCAATGCAGATGAAATGAAAGCTCTTCTCCTTTACGCTGAACATGACATAGACGATTCGGAAAGACAAGCCACGGCATTTTCTTTAGTAAAGACTATAATTAATGCCAAATATAGAATACCAGAAATTCATGTTATTATGAAGAAAGTCGCCAATATAAGTATTCTTAGTGAAAATCCCAGAACAAGGTATGTTTTGCTGCGGTACAAGATATTTTCAGGTTCTAAGTAAATTGTTTAAAATTACATTATTAATTGTAAAACTTAAAATTTCTTGAAATATATTGCTTAACCGGTCGTGTGCCAAAAAGCAGATCTGCGTGAAAACTTTTGTACCCTCTGTGTGCCAAACCGCAGATCTGTGCTCCCTAGACAGGTATGCGAATTCGGCTTATTTTGCCTGCGTTAATGAGTTTTTAAAGCTTATTCTTTGTTGTATCTCAAGTTTCTGAATGAATGAACCAGTTCTATTTGTCAAGTAACCTGATTTGCCGTGCAAGCCGGACAAAAAATCATTCCAAATGTCGTCTTCGAACCGCGCATTAATTGTGTTATTTATCTGTTAAAAAAAGTGTTACAATTAAGTATTTTTATATTCTTTGATATATTTAGAACGAAAATATTAAAATATGATATCTTTAGTGTTATTGCTTCCATGGTTTTATTCGATGAACACGTGCGTACATTTCTGACAGTAAATTCTTTACTTATTTTCATAATTAATGAATAAGTAATTATTAAAATATAAGTATTTATTTAAATCTATATTGAGAAACCAGAAACTGCAACTTTTTAGCGATTATTCAGCAATCGTGTGCGAAATTGCGCGACAGACAGGGTATATTCCGCATTACGCACGGCCGACACACGACCGGTTAATATATATTATTTTACCTACTATGTAGATGCTTCATAAGCTATTGTTATTTGTCAGTGATTATTCTGTCAATGTTAAATATTAACTACTCAGATTACTCTTTCGTTGATTATTTTTCAATTTAACTTTCAGGGAGGAGGCCAGAATAGTTATGCTAGTCTTCATAATGAATTATCCTCTGCAAAAAAAACTTATGCATCACATACAGTTCTATTTAACCCAGTTAGGGTATGAGTTGGATCATGGAAGGATTTCTGCCATCAAAATGATGCAATCCATTATTGAAAAATTTACTGTGGTAAGACTTTTACTTAGAATATTTTCTATTCTTGTACATAACTTTAATATGGTTAAGTAATGTATTTTTATTTGTAGGAGTCTTTATGTGAACATGCTCCGATGATTTATGTATCTATGGGTGGAAGACTAGTGAACGATCCTTCTACTGACTGCAGAATTTTGATAGCTGAATGTTTGGAACTTTTATTACAACGTATCACGGCAGATAAAAGAAATGAGCTTTTCAAAATCAATATAACACTTTTAAAACATCCTAAGGTAAAAATAATAAGTTTTGTATATTTCAAATATGTATTGAAAAATTCTCAACTGATTTTGATAATGTACATACCATAGCTAACTTTAACTTAGAATCATCGCGTATATACCGAGAAGCGATAGAAATTTTCATTCATAAAAATAACATGAACAGCAGAGATGATTCCATAAGAATACCAAATACCTGGACTAATATCTTAGAGACAAACACATGTAATACTGCAATTCCTGGAAAAAACCCAACTTTGAAAATTAATCCACAAAATTCAACAATAATAGAAAAAACAATTAGTAAAGTAATTACCCATTCCCAAAGTCAGCTGTCAGCTATTAAACAAATAAATAAAAATCAGTTATTTTTAGCACCCATTAGGATTTTAATTCACTTTTGTTCTGGCTCTTGCCCCGAACAGTTGGGATTACTCCTCCAGTTTTGGGCAGGACTCAAAATAAGAGGCCCTTGAGAATGAGCAGTGTTACCTGTTCGAAACGTCGGGAGTTTAAAAGTCTTACTACCAAGTAAGGTCTGGCAAGTCAAAATCTAAATTTGGGTACTTCGGTCATTATTAGCCTTAATGGTTTTTGGGAATTTTGTATTGGATATTGGGTATTCCCGGCCGTGTTGGCCTTAATGGCATTTGTCTGGCTCCTTGTGATGCACTTTGTACTCAATGTTGCTCCTAGAAAGAAATTAATACTAACATTTCTAACACCCGTGAAAACCTTTATTATAACATGTATACACGTATATATATGTATACCAATGAGGCTTATTGGTGGGAGACTTTCATGTCACCCGCGAATAAGTACGGCTAGTTCGTAACTTTTGAGGCCTTTTTAGCCTTGACAATGGCAAGTGATATCGTGTCGAAACGTCGGCCTAGGTCTTCTCAGGGAGACTATTTACAGGAAACGTGAGATACTCCAGAAACTACTTTTGTACCGTATACATATATATATATGTTAAATCAAAAGCTTTCACGGGTACAATATGTGTTAGTTCTAACTACTTTGGGGGTAACCCGCGTCAAATTCTGGTCGTCAGGACCAGTCGTCTGCCGACGTTTCGAACAGATCTCACTGTTCATCTTCAGGGCGCCTTGTCGATGAGCTGCTTCTCCAAAAAGCATACAACCATTTGGGTCCGGAGCTCACCGTCAAGTGAAAGTTTTAAAAATTCTGCGTCAGGTATTTGTGGAGGAGTGGGTCTCTCCAGCGACGCCGCTAATGAGTTTTGCTCGGCTTCTAGTAATCCGTATATTTACTTTACTATCGTCATTATACAATGTTGAAAAGGTTGCATTTTCTAATTGCTTCGGTGTTTCCGTCGTGATATGTGGTTTATTATTATTAATATTATTTGTATTAGAAATTTGATTATTCAATTTGAAGTCGAATGCTATCGTCTCTGTTGTTCATTATATTACTATTTCTTTTATTTATTTCAATTGCCTCTCTGTAGATTCTAAATGTTTCATTATATATATATATATATATATATATATATATTTGTTAAGCAATCGGCTATCTAGGCCGCTGCGCGGCCGATGGTAACCGCTGTGCAGCCATTGCTATTTGCTCGCTGCTTGACAATGTGGTCGACTATAATATCCGCTTCACGGCTAGTAGTGACTGCTGCGCGGCCATTGGTATCTACAATCGGCTGTCGCCAATGGCAGATGCCAATGGCGACGATGGTGGACGATTCGCAGCCAATGGTGGCCAGTGTCTGCTTGCTGCAAGGCCATGCTGTCGGTTATGGTAGTCGCTTCACGACAAGTGATAGCTACTACGCAAATAGGTCTGACAGGTCTTAATGGCGGTTATCTACAATAACTAATATACAATGCAAAGAACTTATTTTTCATGTTTAAATTCATTCACCTGGAGGTAATGATATAATAAACTGTAGATACGTTACAAGTGTGAAATCTTGGCAACTCAAAAGCAAGGTAATTGCCTTACTTACGTATTCGTTATCGAACGGACCTTCTTTGTGATCGGGCGCGACGCTACACGACGGAAAAAAGAACAGAGTATCGTACACCATTGTAAGAATGAGTATGCGATTTTAGTCACCGTGACTTCAAATACCTGATTTTTCTGTCTACACGCAGAGCGTTTGTGAAATAAGTGTGCCGAGATTTGTTGTCTCTTTCAATGCAATATTAATTTGCTACATAGGAATAACGTGTCTATAACATAATACATCAATGATTGTAGGTATTTTATTTGATTTTGAAACAATTCACAATATTTTTGAGAAGTTTTATCATATATTAACCTCAAACATGTGCATCGTAAACTTTTCGCCACTTGGTTGTCATATTCTGATATGTGCACACCAAATCTTACATGTGCAAAAAAATGCTTGACAAAACTTGTTAAGTGCATATCAGGCACATGACAGTTTTGTCAGACATGATGAAAGCACATAAAAGATATGGCAAATTTTGTTCTAATAGGTATTTTCGAATTAATGTTTTTGCTAACGACGCGACTATAAAAATTAATACCGTCTAACGAAAAAAATTTTTTTCTTAAAAATGCACATATAAGGTTTGGCAAGCGCACCGACGATATTGAAGATTTATTAATTATTTTAGTATGGTATCACCATAAAGCCACGTATTCACTAGGGGACAAATTATCCCTCAACATCACGCACAGCATAGAGTCTACGTGACGCTGCAACGTCGCACACTGTTCCGCGACATCGCGCGCTATATAGTGCGGTGTTACATGCCGCGGCAACGTTGCCATGCGCATGGTTCCCGAGCGAGCACACGGGGATGTCGTACCGCGCGTCAATACCACGTGGTATGTTGACAAGCTAAGACGCATGCGCTACAGTTACATATCGTCGCTTAAGTTTTAACACCGCTGAAGTCAAAAAATGGTTGAAATGAGTTATGCATGTCACTGGATAGAGAATCGAAAGACGCATCGTTTGACCAATCAAAATCAAAGCGATTTTAACCAATAGTGATGCGTTATTCCAAAAACAAAAACAGATCGTATATCAATGCAGACTGCAACGTTACGTAGCCAGTTTTTTTGGTCTCCTGAAAAGCTCACGATTTTGAGTTACGCGATGTTAGAACATAAGCGACGAAATATGCTATATGATATAAAACAGCGTTCCGTAATATGGTGTCTTCCTTGGCTATGGAAGACCCGATCATTTGTAATAAATTTTCAAAATCAGTTGTCATTTGAATGAAATTGACAACTGATCCGTCCGACATTCGAAGATCGCATAGAATATCCATCCTTCTTTTCCTTTTCAGTAAATACTTTCGTACCCACCACCTTTTCTGCTCTTACGTTTCGATAAACTCGTTAGAATAAATAGATACGCAGCACTAATCATCATAACCCTTTTGGGCGATATTTCCGCGACAACTAATATGTGAGACCCGGTGTGTGTGTTCGGGGACAATGACGCATGACCGCGTCATTGTCCCCGAAACATGAGCGTAGATGTTGATGCGATATGCCGCGCGGAATGTTGCGCGATTTGTCCCCTAGTGAATACATGGCTTAATTTTAGCTTTACATTCGTAAGAAAACATTCTGCATACATGTAAACATTCCATAACTAAGGGTTGATTTCTTAGACACTGTGTTAGCGCCATAAATTAATTTGTGAACTAGGAAAAAGGTATTCCCTCTCTCCCAGTCCCTACCCATTCCCGAAAGCAAGCAAGTACTAAAGCCGCTCCACTTTTGAAAATCGAAGCCGCCACAAGACGGAAAAAACAGCTGCAATTGCAATAGAAAAAAATGTCGGAAAAGAAAGTGACCGCATAATTTTCCGCTGTGAACTACCGCAAATTAAATCAAAGATTTAATTCTTGACGCGAGTGTTTTGCCTTGAAATTAACGGGAAACACCTCGCCGCTAGAGGTTTAGGAGATAAAGAAGAGGCAAGAGGAAAAACAAAGAATCGAAGGAAGAAAGGTGAGTGCTTGCCTTGTTCCCAATTACCCATCACAATATCTCCCATCCACACTGAAAACAAATTTTATCGACGCAACCTGTCAATTAATGCTTATATTTTCTTAATTATTATTAATAATGTTCAATTTATTACTTTTATATTAGAACAAAGCTTCTATCTAAGTTATCATCCTAAAAAATTGTCATCTAGCATGTAAATTGTCGGTACTCAGTCCCTACTCCAGGATCTTGCAGATCTTAATGTCCCTCTCCCTACAAATATCCAGCTCTTGCTTACAGACTGCCGACGGGAAGTATTGAAAGTGTTACTACGATTTTTAGAGAGTAATTGCATTGAGCTGTAATGTTTATGTCGATGACCTATTGACTAGTTTTTGGCAATAACATCCTTTTACTGGGTGACAAGCCATTAAATTTAAAAAAAAAAAAAAAAAAAAAAACCTGTCAATTAATGCTTATATTTTCTTAATTATTATTAATAATGTTCAATTTATTACTTTTATATTAGAACAAAGCTTCTATCTAAGTTATCATCCTAAAAAATTGTCATCTAGCATGTAAATTCTGATATAAATTAATAGTAAAAATGCACATTTTTGAAAGTTCATTTGCATTGAATGTGCCGCCTTAATCAAATGCGAAATTAACAGTTTGGGTCTTGTGTTTTTTGAAAATTTTGAAATAATATGATGTCTTTTTTTATAATTTCAAATTAATGGGGTTTTAATGTAGAACAAATAATATTACCCTTTGTCTACCTGGAACTTTTTTCATTGTCCTAAGTTAAGTTAAATTCAACATTTATTTTCCCTGCGAGATTCCAAATAATTTTTGTTTTTAGCCGGCGCATGTGGATATGGCAGCTCAGTTATGCTCCAGATTTGTTAACACAGAAAAACAAAACTTTAAAACCAGACTCGAGACGTTACTCCCTGAACTGAGCGCCCAGCTGTATGAAGAAGATCCAAATGCCGGTCGAGGTGTCAGAATAAAGGCTCCGGATAATATATCCGGTGAATCCAGGGATAATAGCTTCATACAAATTCTCAACCTTCTCAATAAAATTTGTGCAACTAATCCCTCGATGCTAACAGAAATAAAATATTTGAAGTACATGGATGAGATAGCGGTTAATTGTCAAAATTTACTGGGCCACTCCCATTCGTGGGTGAGATATAACGCGGCAGTGTTCTTGGTATCATTTTTGGGCTCTTTGAAACTCGATGATTTTGCTCTTATAGTAAAAGGGAAAAAAGAAACTGAGAGACTCATTTGCCATACAGTTGATTCCTTGAAATCTTTGACGCTAGATCTATGTTCTCAGTTTATACCTGGGGTTGTGACTGCAGATATGGCAGATGTGGTAAGTTTTTACATCAAGAATTTAAATATTTAATTTATAATTTTTCCCAATATTTATTCTATAAGGAAAGAAAAACATGTTACACGTTTAATGAAAGTTGGTCAAAATCACCCAATTCTTTGAAAAAATATTCCCAAGTCAGATAAAAAAAAACAAAATATCAAATTATGTTTGTATATAATTAGGTTTATTGTAAATATTTGTACTTAAAAAAAGATTAGACATCATATTATTTATGCTTTATAAATTTACAGAATATCTAAAAATATATTTTTTAATTCAGTGAGGTTTTTTTTGCTGCCAATTTATTTATTTGTTGTTTATAATTGTAATCTTTACCAAAGCGATTTATTACTTTCCCGTTTCCAAAATTTGTAGTTGAAAATAGTTTTAATAACCAACCCCATTTCCGAGTCTTCAAATCGAAACCAATTGAATAATTGGTTGGAAATGAAGATGTACTAGGTACTCAACTTAACCGCCTTATGCCTATGGATGCATGTGCCAACAACCAGCAAAATACTGTTAACCCTTATCTCGTACGCGGCGGCAGGTGGCAAAATAATAGAGATCATAAAAATATTTTGTCCGCCGCAGGTAGAGACTGCCTCGACAAATGTTTTTCTACCCAGTTTTTATTGAGACTGCTTTGTATGCATATCTCTTTCTTTTTTCCCAAAATTTTATGATTTTAATTTCTTGCAATATTTTGTTTAAAATTGTCTACTTACTTACATTCATTTGTTATATTTATAAATATTAGGTCCTTACATATGAAATTGGCGTTTAGTATGGGAGGAATATAAAGCCGATTTTTTTTTATTATAATATATTTATTTAATCAAAGTATGTACCATTGCTATCTATGCATTTTTGCCATCTCATAGGTAGTTCATCGATCCCTTTACTAAAAAAACCATTCGGACAGGAATCAATAAAATCTTTGAAGGCGGTTTGGACTGCCCCATCGGAGTTGAATTTTTTCCTTTGCAAGAAGTTATCCAAATTTCTAAAAAAATGGTAATCTGTTGGGGCAAGGTCCCGAGAGTACGGTGGATGTCTTAGACATTCCAATTGAAGCTCCTCTAATTTGGTAGCCGTCTGTTGTACAGTGTGTGGTCTAGCGTTATCATGAAGCAGCAGTGGCCTAGAGCGATTAACCAGCCTCGGTTGTTTAGCAGCTAGCTTTTCCATCATGGTTTGCAGTTGCTGACAATAGACATCTGCCGTAATCGTCTGGCCAGATTTAAGAAAGCTGTAGTGAACGACACCAGCACTAGTCCACCAAACGCTCACAAGTAACTTTTTTGGAGTCAATTTTCGCTTGGGGCATGGTTTGGCTGGTTCGGCAGGGTTTCAGCCATTGCGATGAGCGCTTCCGATTATCGTACAGGATCCACTTTTCATCACAGGTAATGATTCGATTTAAAATCCCTTCATTATTGTGCCGGTTGAGTAATGCAACGCAGCAGTCAACGCGCGTTTGTTGATTTGCTTCACTCAATTCGTGAGGTACCCACCTTTCAAGCTTTTTCACCTTACCAATTTGCTTCAAGTGGATTAAAACAGTTTTATCACTAACACCGCAGCCTGCAGCTAACTCGGATGTGGTTTGCGATGGATCCGCTTCCACAATAGCCTTCAATTCTTCATTATCAACTTTGGTCTCCGGCCGTCCACGGGGCTTGTTCTGCAGGTCGAAATTTCCAGAACGAAAACGTTGGAACCAAAAACGCACTGTGTTTTCTTTTGCGGCACCGTCGCCATACACATCATTAATCCTTCGAGCCGTTTCTGCAGCACTGGTGCCACGTCGTACTCGTGGTCGTACTCGTAAATAACGCGATATTTCAAGTTTTTCATTTTGTAAACTGAGTGACGCAAAGAAAAAAACAATTGAGGAAAAAACAAATGGATTATAATTTTCAAAACACAAATACATGAGTAAATAGCTGTATAAATTTGGATTTGGAATTCCTAACCAAAGAGAAGATATTTGAGATCAAATTTGCCAGTACGGCAAAACGCCAATTTCTTATGTTAGGACCTAATATTTGTTTATTTGGTATTTGAAAAATATGTTCTTTGGCAGTATTTGTATCTTTAGATGTGCTTATTGTGTGGTTATATATTTTTTAAGAGTTTACATTAGACAATTTCATATTTGGAAAACCGTATGTTGACCACCCATGATATTGCAAATTATGACATAAACATATCTGGAAATATAACATTTTTACATGCTTGTGTAAAATATCCTCCGGCAAAAATTTAATTTAAAAAATCTAGACACTCGAAGACGCAGGAAGAAAGCAGATCGAGTGTATGCTCCACTTGCTGTGTTTTCGAAGGGCTTAAAACGTTGAACCTTGGATACATCGTGTTTTAGGTACTGCACGGTGTCAATCTTCCAAAAGAGAAAAAAGACAACAGAACACCGTAACTCTATTGTCAACTGGTTCGGCTTTTCTTCAGTTTCACATCCTGGGCAGTGATTGGAGCAGAAAACTCCGAGTGCCAAATCGGACCAATAGCACATGAATGCGTTTCGGTGGTCACGAAACAGCCGGCATGATTCAAAAAACGCTTTTATGTCCCCAAATGGACTGTTGTCAAATTGCTTGATTTATTAAATAGTCAATGATTTTTAGTAATTCGTATGTTAATGTGTATTTTCTCTTCAGGTCTGCAAAAATATGGCAATACTTTTCAAAATTGTGAGTACTCTATCTGAAGACCAGAATGCGAATCATGACAACAACGATTATATACACCAGTACTGGGTCATTAGTAAACTGAAATCTGCTATTAATTCTGAAGTTACCAAAGCACCAGGGTCCACAATTGTGGTAAGTTTCACTTCATGTTACAGTCTTTACCTCTTAAAAGACTGTGCTAAAAAATACCTTCGGGAACGGTGGTGTAACACAGCGTTACCTGATTAAAAATCGGCATAGTTTTTAATATGTGATATAATATACATATATACGATACACATAAGACTTTTTAAAGGTCCCTTTATATAATTATGTAAGTTAAACATATATATTTGCATTATTTTAGTAAATTATTATAAAATCATGGTGTAACGAATTTGCGTGCACTTCTGCTGACGTACCATTACCAACTGAATTCAACGACGCGGTCGGCGGTCGCTAGGTCGCCTGCACACTCCGTCTTTGTCTAACATGTGTTATGCGAATCTACCATACTCTTTCGATATTGTTTTCGCTTTCACCGAAACCCAAGCAACCGCCATCTCTGTTCTACATGAAATGTGTGGTATTATCATGCTCTCTCTTGCTCGATTTAACTGCGATGTGCAATATTCGGCTCTCTTTACACACTGACCGAAAATACGAGCGTAATGAATAAATATTTTTCAATTAAAAAATCCGTACATTGGTAACAGTTTAATTTAATCATTTTGGTGTAAAAATGTATATTCGATGATTACAAAATATGTGACATTTTAGTTTTCGTAAATAAGGTAGATATTTCATATTTTCTATGACATGTAGACCTACGTTACATCACCGACACACAGGAGTTATAAAACACCTGCACCAGCAGATTTGTATTTTAAATTGAATTTTTGAACTTTTTCTATATCACTTTTCCTTAATTTACAGAGAATGAGTATTTTCAAAATGCTGGAGGAACTGTTAGCAGATCTAGATCAGGAGACAGTGTTTTCCATAGCCAAAATGCTTATGCCATGTATAATACGTGAAATGACCAAAACTGATGCCTTATTTGAGAACCTTAAAAATCAAGCTGATCTAGTGGGATTGAAAATCAGCCACTGTCTGGGGGATGTTGTTTATAATGACCTTATCGCCCGAATCACTGTAAAACTTAGCACGAAACGGAAAGAACGGAAACAGGTAACAGCCAAAAACATATTTGTATTTATTTAACTGTTTTAGTGCCTCACATCATTCTCCTGTATCCCCTCTAAAATTGTGGCAAGCTCGGTGCTGCTCTCGTCAGTGTGTTTTCGCACGCAAGTTAGATGGGTTGAAAATATAAACTTCGCGAGTGTCCGCAAAGTTTATATTTTTAATCAAATTTATAGTTTTATAATTTATGTGCAGCTATTTTTCCTATTGTACTAGAAATTAAAGAAAATGGCTCAGCACTAAAATGGTTAATCACCCTTAAGATTTATTTATCTCCTTTAACCCTTTAAGGGGCAAGACTCTGGGGAACTTTGAAATTATTTTTTTAATACTTATATGCGTTCATATATCATTATATTCAATGGTTTAGAAGATTTTTTTTCTATCTTTCTTTTGGAAAAGGAAATATATTGTGGTAAAACGTTTTACCAGAGAATGTTTGAAGAAGCAAATTATCACTGTTGATTCTTTGGTAATATGTATTACCACTTTATATCCATGATTAATCCTGTTTTTTTCTAATGAAAATTGTGATTAATTATGAACTATCTCTTAAATAAGAAAGTTTAATAAATAAATTACATCAAAATTGAGACATTTAATATCAGAAACTTTATTACAGAGGCAAAAATCACTCATATTTAACAATAAAAAGTAATGAAAAAGCACGGCAAAGAAAATAATGTAAACTCAACCTAAAAATTATGAACAACACATAAAAATTGAGACATTTAGTACCAGAAACTTTATATCACAGGCAAAAATCATTCATATTTAACAATAAAAAGTAATGTGAAGTTCTGAGTGCTGTTACTTTCATCTGCACTATCACTACTACTGCTGTCCTCGATTCCTTCATTTTCCGGGCTCTCATTGGAACGCGGAATGCTCGTCGATGAGGACAGAGGACCCAGCATGTTGTCCTCAGCATCTTCATCCCCTCTGACATCAGAGTCAACAGCCATTTCATCATCGATAAGCTACAAAACTTCTGCGAGATCATTCAGAACATTCATTTTCAATATTCAAGTTGTGTGGCTGCATCTGCATAAAAAAAATGTGTATTAATAATTTTTAAAATATTATAAAGAAAAATAAAATGCTGTGATATGAGAGAATAAGTATGGAAATAGGGAAATATACAAAAAATAAATCCATTTTCCGATCAAAATAATATGAATTTATATTATTGTTATACAAACTCAATTTTTCTCCCGTAGAATTCTTTCATAAATAACATCTTTGCGACAAAAGTAAAATAAAATGTCTAAATGCAAAAGTTATAACAAATAATGTATCTATATGGAAACACAATAATTCACGGGATTATTTACAGAATAATGGCTTGTTTTATTAATTTAAAAGTGACTAGTTTTACATATAAATTTCACGCTGGAGACTTCACGCTTTTTTATCAATCATAAAAGTATTATAAAATTATTAAAATAAGTATTTTGTATTATAAAAATAACTAATAATGTTACAAAGATTTAATTACTTACATGTTTTGTCTTCAATTAACAAATAAAACACACAATAACAATGTTTAAAGTAAAGCTCTCGAAAATGCAACTCGACAATTACCACTTTCGAGTATTCATTTATGAACTTTATTTTACCCTTAAGGGGTTAAGACAATAATGGTTTTGATTTATGATGTGTTCTGAAAAAAAGTTTCATTTTTCAGTGTAGTTCTGAAGTTTCTCTGCAGAGATTATTGAGAGTATTGAAACCCATGATGGGAGTCAGGGCCAGTGTCACTGATGGGATGTATTAAAATAAGACTGAGGCATCTGAAGATGATCGAAACAGTGGAAGTGACTGGCAAAAGACCAAAGAAAGTGGTTTCATCCAATAACAAATCACTGTCACTCCACCCTTCACCACCCCTTCTTGATATATAATTCTATTTGGCATAGTCTTAAGAATTCCTGTTCATGTTGATTTGATGTTTAAATTTTACATTTGATTTTACAAAAAAAACATTTTTAGTTTAATAATATATCATTTTTGTTGTAGAAAATTGCACAGGACAAATTGGTAAATCCAGAAAAGGCTGCTAAAAGAAAATTGACTATTAAAGAAAAGAAGAAGGATTATAAACGCAAGAAAGTGGATATTCTCAAAGGAAGAACACCTATTTCAAGAATAAAATCAAAGATGGAGTCCATGGATGTAGATTAGTTATTTAAGAGCACGAGAAAGCTCTGCAAATACCTACATATGTTTGGATAATTTATTTTTTATGTGTTGAATTACCTTTTATGGCATAAACAACTGTGATAACATTTATTGTGAATGTGGATTTATTATTTTTAATATAAATTGAACTATGTACATTTTAGTTTGTTTCATATTTTTACACCTCTAAGATATTTTGTCAAAATTTCATTATCTGAGGTATAAAATGGCTCTGATAAAAAAAAAATTCATTAAGTCTGACCTAACAATCAAACAGAGAACCCAACTGAGAGAGCTATCGGAAGAACTGAAGTTGTGTAGAGAGAAGGGTGAGAGTGATACATATTACCATTAAGTATATAAATAGAACACCTAAGATTGTTAAAATACCTCCAAAAAACATGTAGTATCACAGCTGATGGAAATCACTCTCTTGTATACAAATCTAAATTCCCTGATGGCTAAATTCCATGAGTTTGCTGTGAAGGTTGATAAATGTAAACCTGTGTTTGTAATAGTAGTTGTAATAATAGAGACGTGGCTTAACTGTGATATACCTAATGTGTTGGTGAATATACCTGGCTATGTTTTACATAGAAGAAATCGGAAAAATAGAAGAGGAGGGGGAGTTGCTATATATGCTTCTAGTACGCTTAGTAATTGTCCAATACAGATAGTGGAAAACAACCCTCTTAATATCGATAACATTGAAATTGTGACCTTACATGTCAAGATCTGTGATGTTTCATTTAATCTAATCGGTGTATACCGACCTCCTGATACATTAAGAGTGGATAATTTTAACCTGATAGCATACATTAAAGAATTATCAGAGACCGACTTAATTATCATTAATTATCATAATTATATACTCTAGCCTGCATTGGCCGTTGGCCGAGATTGGCTCTGGAAATAACCAAGACAATGATTTCGCTAATATGTTTACCGAGAGTAGCCTTTTCCAATTTGTTGACCAGCCAACGAGATATAGATGTAATAACGAACCTTCCCTGCTGGACCTCATCTTCAGCAATGATGAAAATATTGTTACTGAAATTGTTTACCTTCCACCGGTGGGTGTGAGCGATCATGTCATATTACTTGCTATCATGCAACTTTATAGCGGCAAAGAAATGCATGATGTTGAACAAAAGTATAAACATAATTTCTGGCGTGTGGACTTTGATAGAGTGAATGGTGTCCTAGCGGACCTTAACACACCCCATGGCTATTCCAGTGGGAATACAGATAACATGTGGGACAATTTCATGGAAATTTTTCGTGACAATATAGAATCCTGTGCCCCACTTATCTTAAATAAAAATCGTAAGTCAAAATGTAAACCGTGGATTTCCAAACAAATAGCTGATTTAATCAAGGAAAAGAGGAAACTGTGGAACATATATAAGAAGAATCTGAACCCGGAAGATTATAAGAAATACAGAGTACTGAATAATAAATTAACTTCAGAAATAAGGAATTCTAGGAAAAGTTATGAACAATCAGTTGTCGATAAAGGTCCAAAGGCATTTTATAGTTATACTCGTAGACTGTTAGCATCAAGATCTACAGTACCAAGAGTCTTGCATAATGATGAGTATGGCTCTATAGTTGTGGACCCTCAGTGTGTTGCCGATTTATTTGCTTCACAGTTTGTCAAATCAAATGTAAAAGAACCAGGCGGAGCACTGCCGGGAATGGACTATCCCCAGCGTTCTGCCAAATTGATAACGACAGTTTCCATAACATCGGAACTTATTGAGAAACAGCTGAAAAATCTTAAGGAGGATGCAGCTCCTGGTCCTGATAATATTCCTTCTGTTGTATTGAAGCGTTGTGCTGGCCCCTTGAGTGCCATTGTTGCCCCCATAATGCAAAAGTCTCTTGATGAAGGAAAACTACCTGAGGATTGGAAGAGGGCAGTGGTAACTCCCATTTATAAGAAAGGATACAAATTAAATCCAGCCAATTATAGACCTATAAACTTAACTTTAGTTCTGTGTAAGGTAATGGAGAGAAGGACGCTGAGGACTTACGAAGATTTATGGAAGACAACGGCATTGTAGATTTGGATCAGAACGGATTTGTGCCTGGACGTTCCACTGTGACTAATCTTCTCACATGTCTTTCTAGACCTTTCTAGGTGGACCACTAGTTTTGATAGCCATGAACCTATAGGCATATTTAATCTAGATTTTGGGATTAGGGAGTGTGCTGGGACTGATTCTCTTTATTTTGTACATTTTGCTGCTGTCTAGTCCACTGTGAGTTTCTTTGCCGATGACACAAAATATTTCAGTAACCCCCTTACTGACCATGAGGTGTTACAGAGAGACTTAAATCAATTATCGGAGTGGACAAAGCAGTGGCTCATATGTCTTAATGTTGACAAATGTTGTGTTCTCCATGTCGGCAAGAATAACCCAAATATTGAGTATACCTTAAACGAAAGCCTGATTAAGTCAGTGGTCTCAGAAGGATCTGGGTGTTACTATTACCAAGGACTTTAAGTGGTGTGAGCACATAGCGAGTGTGGTTAAGAAGGCTAACTCTATTTTGAATTTGGTGAGAAGATCATTCCAACATCTGACGGTACCGCTATTCACAACTATTTATAAGATATATGTGAGG
The DNA here is from genome assembly GCA_016648135.1 of Agrypnia vestita. Taxonomy (NCBI): domain Eukaryota; kingdom Metazoa; phylum Arthropoda; class Insecta; order Trichoptera; family Phryganeidae; genus Agrypnia; species Agrypnia vestita. Next base: position 277,538 of record JADDOH010001010.1, on the reverse strand, counting down.
CCTCTCCTCGAATATGCCTCTCAGATCTGGAATCCATATTTTGCTAAAGATATAGTTTTACTGGAAAATGTTCAGAGACGAGCCACAAAATTGCCCTTGGGTCTTAAAAACCTGGAATACGCGGAAAGGCTGAGAGTATTGTAACTGCCCACTCTTCAGGAGCGACGAGCAAGAGGTGACCTCATCGAGACATTTTATATTCTATCGGGCTACTATAATATTCCTAATATGACAGATACATTTGCATTAAACACTAATGTGGGCCTTCGAGGACATCACTTGAAGTTGAACAAGTCTCAGTTCTCATGTAACCCAAGAAAGCATGCATTAAGCAATAGAGTGGTCAATATGTGGAACAGTTTGCCTGAGGGCGTTGTGTCTGCAGACAGTGTCGACCAATTTAAGAATAGGCTGGATATTCAAATGAGAGACTGTGATATGGGCCTATCAGCTTAAGCTTCCTGCTCATTATCAATAATAATAATAAAAAGAAATAAAATAATTTATTTTTATATACGTAATCCCACCTATCCTTCAATCCCTTAAGGTACATATACACATGCTACTTAGTGGCATGCTCATAAATCAACCGGCGGTTGTATGGCTAGTGGCATGCTCGTTACTAGCAATGTGCGTACACACATGCCACTAATAAGCAAGGCCTAGAGAAGGTCGATACTGCGCATGCTCACGTGCCACTAAATAAGCATGTGTATCTGAGGCTTTACTCTTCTATTTATACTTCTTCAGGTAAGCTTTTCTGAGTGGAGATACATTTTGATGTATTTTTTATTTAGGTTTGCAAATGTTCCGCACAGAAACACGCAAAAGATTATTTGGTTCCATTTGCCCCAACTCGAAGAAATGCACCGAAAGTTTCAGATGGCCAAGTCGTATGAAATCCTATCAGAAACACCGGTGTAGTAGAGTTTGCCTTGAAAAAAGCAGAGAAGATCCAAAGAGAGTCCAAGTAGTCAAGCAGGGTCGTTGTAGGTGAAGAAATAAAAAGACTGGTAAAAGTGGTCCGATAGGCTCTTAAAGCGCCTTCAGGAGTACAATATTTAATTTTGACTATTATTGATAATTTTGACTATGATTAATAATGACCATTATTGACATGGTACCGCGTAATAATTTTGACTATGATTAATAATGACCATTATTGACATGGTACCGCTCAGCTGGTGCCGCCGCTATCAGCGATCGTCGCCCGTGTTGAGCGTATTGTTAAAAGCCTTTTTCAGGGCCGCCATTTTTTAATTCCCCTTTTTATGTTTTCTATGCGTTTCTCGCCTTTTTCTGTATTTTTTGACAAAAATTTTAATTTTTATATTTTGTATGTCCAGTGCTCCACGCACTGCTTATTTTACCAAAAATGATGCTCCTCCGCCATTCTACGTCCAGGAGGCCGAAGCACTCGGTCTTGTGCGACAAGACTGATTCTGCGAGCTGGGTCCCCCCCCCGCAGTTCAGATATAAGCGACTTGGAGTAGAGGTGCATTGTTCGTGAACGAACCGGCTCAGTGAACCGGATCTTTATCAGCTCAACCCTCAATCAAGATCAATCAGCTCATCATAAGGTCAGAAGGGGGAAAAAAGTTTTTAGCGACCAAAAAAAAAAAAGAGGTCGCCGAAAAAAACATAACATATTGCTCATCGTTCAGCTCAGATTCAGATCAGCTCAACTCAGATTCAGATCAAATTGAGCCGGTTCACTGAACCGGTTCAATTTGGACGATTGAGCTGATGAGCCGGGTCAGTCAGGTGAGCCGGATCGCCCACCACTAACTTGGAGGCGGTCGGTCTGCAGCCCGCCTTTGATCTTCGCCGGGCCAAATACCAGCCGGGCGCACCCATATGGCTGGTTCTCGGAATCATACCGACCATACGTCAGTCTCAGGAAACGAGATTATCACGCCTCCTAAGCGGTTTGAATCCAGAAATATTCGAAAATATTTCCATAAAATGCCGCGAACGGTCAATTATCCGAGATTATCACGCCTCGTACGCGGGTTTCAAGGTCCAGAAATATTTGGAATATCATACTGACCGTATATAAATCCGAGAGTATCACGCCTCGTATGCGGGACAAATCCAGAAATATTTAGAAAATATTTTGATTTCCATACTGGCCATATGTCAGTCGAAAATGCCATGAACGGCCAATTGCTTCGAAAAGCGCTTCATCCATCGCTCTGCAAGCGATTTACTCTCTTTATTAAAAATAAAAGATGTGGCAACAATCCATAAATATTACATTGTACATGTCAATATTTAAATCCCACTATAATAATTATAACATTATTCATAGAGTCCAAAAATAGTGTGTCACATAGTCTTTTATTTCATCTGTACATAAGCACAACTTGCATCGTTTAATGATGACGTCACTGTCTCACGGAGATCGTGTCAAACTATTGAGCTCGCTTTCGTTTTTCAGGGCCAGCATTTGTGTTAATTAATTAGTATAATTAACCAGCATTTGTGTTAATAAAATTAATTGTGAAGTAACTGTAAAAATTAATTTTACTCTTGGAAAGCTGCACTTTAAGCCCTGCGGAAATGTCTCGCAGATGTGATAAAGATTACATTCAATTAATTTTTTTTATTATTAAATAAAAAATGAAAGATTTAAAAAACTTAAATAATAATTGAGGAATATATACTTACACAGTTATCAGAACTTTAGATTTTCAAACTTATCGAAAATGATCGAAATGTTTTTTTTTTTTTTTTTTCATATTTTTAAATATTATTTGCAATCTTTGGTGTGCTCATTTGACTAAGTGGTAAGGTCTGGTAAGGTCCTTCCATAGTGACTAAATTGCTTAAGATTTATAGTGTGGAGTTGGAGTGTAATGGCTATTCTCTACTCTCCATGTCACAGGACTGTGTTCCTAATTGTCTGTATAATTCTATTTCCTAAAAAAAAAATTGTTTCTAAATAATTCAGGTTCACTTGACACTTGAATAGAATAAATAGGCAAATAAATCAGGGGTAATTACAGGATTACATCTGCATTAATTTACTAATGATACATAATATAAATGTAAAATACAGTAAGTAAACAAGTATTTGCGGTATATTGTGTGAGTTAGCGCACTCCATCTCGACTGCGGGTGGGCGAGGGAATTGCGAAATTTTTCATAAAAAAATCACTTTAAAACGTGTTTTTATGCTAAATTTGACATTAGTTCAAAATAATACCATGTTATATATTCGAAAGCAATCTATTCGTCGCAGATAATGAGTTTTTTTTTAACTAGTTTGATATTATTTTGCTTTTCTACTGATAAAATCACGTTGAACTTGCGTCATGTGCGTGTTTTGGTTACCTTGCAGACGGCGGTATATTCGCGAAGATATCATTGTAATTTATAAAGTCAAGTAAGATATTAATTTACGACATAATTTTTAAAATATAGATTAATGGTTGTTAATTTTCTTTTTAATTCAATACATATTGTTGGAGTAGTTTTTTGTTTATTTTAGATAAAAAAATATTTGAATTAAGTTTAATTCACAGGTGTTTTGACATTTCAGTCGGAAGTCAAAATAATATCTAAATCTGCTTATGCGACATAAGTTTTAAATTAAAAAACAGTGATATAAGAAAAATTGTTTACTATTTTTTTTATAATACATAAATTATTGGAGAAATATAAATACGCTTTTGTAAATTCTAGACTTAAAACATTTAAAATTCTAATAATAGTGCGCGATCTTGACTTGCGTTCCCACATATTTTATATGTCGGTACTCAGTAGGGATGGGTCGTCGACGTATTTACCGTCGACGAAACGAGACCGTCCACGTCCATCCATCGACGAAACGATCAACTAGTTGAATTCGTCAACTAGTTGACGCGTCAACTTCGTTACGCGGACGTCGCGGACGTTCTATCTAAACATCGGGACGATGGTCAACTGTCTACGGTTCAACGCGACACTTCTCGACGGCTCAACCGTTGGCTATTTTTATGACGTTAATTTTTAAAATTTAAAGATGTTCGAAGGAATATAGTTTCGGGGAAAGCAAAACCGCTACTTGTGCTTATATGTAAAAAGAAATATTTTATTATTTATTTGTTTACGCACATTATAGGCTTTTACATATTGTTTTATATACTTCTTTCTATATATAATAAAGAAAGAAGTAGGTGTACACAACAATATCAGGTGTAAGCAGTAAAATATTAGTTCAATAAAAAATAAAATAATTAAACAGAATTGTTTTATTTTATACAGCGTAAAAATGGGAATTCACCGAATCGTCGCACGTGACATCACAAAAAATCAAGTAAAAAATAATAGATAATAGCTTATTAAGCCTATCTCGCCCTACGCATGTATTCAAATTTCAAATCTCTAGTCATAGTTCGTGTACACAGATCTGCACTCTATGGTAGTGTACTTTAGAGTTGAAATGAAATTACCCGTCGAGCCGTCTATGACGTCATCTACAAGTCGACAGCGAGAGATGAGAGAGAAATAAACGGAGACGTTTTGTCTTGCTCTCGCTCGTTGCTTTGCATTGCGTTAATCTCGAATCGTCCACCGACCACGGCGTCCGCTGTCCACCGTCTACGAATTCAACTAGTCCATGCGATAAACGTAAACGGTCGACGCGTCGATGCAACGTCAACGCTTGATTTCAACTAGTCCGTCCATTCAACGCCCATCCCTAGTACTCAGTACGGTTGTCTCATTTCCTCGCAATCTTTCTGTCTTGCATGACATGTAAATAAATATGCTCGTGCAAGGTTTATCTGATATGACGTTTGTTCATTTCTCGATCTCGTATTGAAGTAGCATGATCTATCGATGCATATCGCCGCTTTTGACAGCTTGAAAATTGTTTGTCCCGCCTTAAGTACACATCATCCAGTGACCAACACCAAGTGAATTACATTTGCATGTTGTTTGAAATCCATTCAAATGAAAATAATAATATTTATGCGACGCTTATACATCTAGGCAGTATAATGATGTCATAGGGCTTTCTTGAAATTTTAACTCCTTATCCCCCCTCCCCATCCTATGTTACACCGTACCAGATCTCTCTGTATGTCATGTCACAAAACTAAACTTTTGTTTTAATTTCAATTAATAAGAATACATCAGGCTTCCTTGTGAAGAAATTAGAGATGTCACATTTTCTAAAAAACTAGATTGTCACATTTCCACTGACTTCCCCGCCCTGCTAAATCTGTGACATCTGTTATTGAAGGCCCCCTTTTGAAAAATCTTCCGGAATCAGGAACCATGGAATTGCTCGTCACTTTATACCAATGTGAATTTTTTGTTCTCCCCTTTTAGATGAACATAAACAAGATACAATAAAAGGTTTTTATTGGTATTTGATGTTCGAATTTCACTAAAGATATCTTTAAAATTATATGTTTTTTTACGGTAATGGATGTATTATTCCGATTTTTCTTAAGGGACCGTGTTCAAATGTTTAGCGAAATAAATCATGTGAACAATTTGCGAAATGTAATATGAACAAATCAAGTTTTACGGTTGATCTGATACTTTTTTATTAATTTTATCAGTTCATTATATCGAGGGTATACTGACAGAAGGCACTAAGTCATGAAAATAAGTTCTGAGATAATCGCATCTAAAGAGATTTGAAATCTTTGAAGCAGACAAAAAAAAATTGTTTCATTCAGAACTATCTTTTGGGCACCCACTTTATAACATTTGCCTACATACTTAAAAAAACTTTAATAATGTGTGTATGAGATGTATTATCAATACCTATTTCATATCTCACAATTAAATATATCAATTGAGCATTTGTTTAAATGTAAGTAAAGCATTTAAACAAAATGTAAAACGCTAATACAGTAGCCGGCAAACATCTTGAAATTTTACGGCGTAGTGGGGGGAAGTTTGCGCATATACCTTTTCACCAAAGAGACCCAAATTTTGCCTTCTGCGCATTCCCCCACTACGTCAAAGAATTTCAAGAAGTTTGCCGGCAACTGTACCTATATATTTATTCATTTGTAAATACAAGCAAAGAAAATGTATGTGGATTTATTTATTATGGAATTTTGCCGCACTAGGTAAGTACCGTATATCTACATACGCATTTTGTAAAGAAATGTATTTGGTCAATTATGTTTTTATTTATTTTCATAGATGGTGGTCTCGTGCCACCATACATATTGTATGAAAACTTTGAATAAATATTTAAAAATAATCATATAAATTACATAAAATTTGAGAATGTAAATCATTAAGGGTACTTATTGTTTAGTTTAATGTAAAAATGAAGTATTTATTGGATAGTTTCGAGGATATAAGCCAATATATATCAAAGTTACAACTTACAACATCCACACGCTTGACACCAGCCACATAACATGTGTACAAAATCAGAAGCATTGGCTGGTAGTGTGCGTCTTCGCTGTGATGGCACTTGCTCGACATTGATTTGTTTATAAACGATGTTTTTTTGTCTATCGCGCGCGCTCATTGGTTAAATGAAACGGCGGGCGTCTTATTTCCTGTAACGCATTTCCGTCCTTTTTCACGAAATCACTGCCACAGATCGCAGGAAAGCGAGAAGAAAGATGTTACACATTAAAAATGCAAACTTTGAAATATCACATTTCCATAACTATTGATATTAGAGTTGCTTTAACATTTTCGTCTCACTATCAAGGCAGGAATGTACTATGTCGTTTTGTATATTTTAAATATTGTCTCATAAATAGAAACCTAATTATTATTTAAAAAATATATATTTACGAAAAAATATTTAATTGTAAACATTCTTTTACTCATACATAAATCATCTTTATTAAAGATTTGAACAGACCGTAGTTTGTAGTGTGTGTAGTTTGTAATGTGCAGTTCACTTTCAAACGTGTGAAGTGTGCGCTTCAGTATAATGTAGTACTACATTGAAGTACTTATTACAGAGCAGACCATCGCTAGTCTCAAATGTATATTATTTATCTATGCTCTCATATTTATTATTATCTATCTATGCCCTCAACCCGCATTGTTTTTTAAGGTTATGTTTTGTTTGTTATTATTTATATTTCACAAACGTCAGTGCCGTTAGTGATTGAATTATTTTTACTGTATTAATAATGTCAGAAGTTTATAAGTAAGTATATATTTTTTTATTCATATGAAGAGAAACTAAAATGATCATTCAACTTCGAGATGACCGTATTCCTCCACCTGAAATTTATCTGTCTCAATATTAATTAATTTTTCAGAGTTCTCCAACCGGAAAAGTTTTTGAGAGAGTATATTTCGAGAGAATTTCGACCTGATGGACGAAAATTCGATAATTTTCGATGGACTGCTGTCAATCCTGGTCCAATCAAAACAGCCGATGGCTCTTGTATTGCAAAACTTGGCCACACTAAAGTTGTGTGCGGGATAAAAGCGGTAAATACTTTGATGTCAGCAGCTTTTCTATAATACTTATGCGAAATTAAGGGCGATTTCGTTTTGTTGCTTATTAAATTTTAAGTTTTTTTTATTTCAATACTTTTGAAGATTAGTAAGTGTGTTCTCATAAATACTGAGTCGGTAAAACTTACAAATATTAATCTCATTGTTGAAACCTTATTTTTATGTTTCACAACCAAAAATATAAGACATGTAAATGTGTAACAGGCAGTAGTAGTAGTAATTATACTACATCTGTTTCTGAATGTGAGAAAGTAGTATTTTAAAAACTGTGATAAATTGTATATTTTGTGACAGCAAAGGATCTTTGTTTATATAATAATAAGTAGTTGGAAAATATATTGTATATCATTGTTGAATTGTCAGGAGCTCACAACCCCACACCCGGAATATCCTGGAGAAGGATTTGTGGTAACCAATCTGGAGCTACCCCCATTGTGTTCTTCCCAGTTCAAGCCCGGGCCCCCGGGGACGCTGGCCCAGGCCTGTAATCAACTAGTAGCAGATATCTTCAAGGACTCACAAGTCATCAACCTATCCGACCTATGCATCGCCAAGGATAAACTAGTTTGGGTTCTGTATTGCGATATGGTCTGCGTAGAGTATGATGGCTCTATCATAGATGCTTGCTTGATGGCACTTATTACAGCACTTAAGACAGGTATGTCGGTCTTATTCATATCATGTTGAAAAGTTAATTTACATTTATTTCTTTAATGCCATCCATTATTTACATTTATTTTAGGTTTCATTTTACTACGCCTGTCTCACTAGAAAACTTTGTGTCGAGATTGGCAAAGTTTACAATCAGAACTTAACCTATTCCAGGCCCAAGATGTATATATACATCAGAGCACCTCTTGAATGCACGACTTGGGCACAGACTGTGTTAATTAAATGCAAGTACACAAAATACAAATCGGTTTAAAAAACTGATTATTCGTCATCTACACTTTGTCACAAATAAACATAGTTTACTTGGAATCTTGATTACCTTAACATGATACGTTACGTGGCAAATGACTTTAAAGTTGTCAATTTCGTTTGGATGAGTGATCAGCAAATGGTCGACCCATCTCTTTAATCCAAGTGTTAATCGTTGTACTATTGTATTTTGCTATTACTTTGTGGTTATTCATCAGGGGCGTGCAGTGGGAACATCGCAGCATGACTTTTACGTAACCATGAAAAAAATCGGAATACATCATATATTTGGTAATATTTCTATCACAATTGTTATCATAGTATTTCATATTTTGATATATCATAAAAATCTGTAGCATAAATATTTGATTTCTATTTTTTTTCCAAAATATACGTTTACAAAAAAGTCATGCTCCAATGTTCCCACTGCACGCAGCTGTTATTCATTATGAATATAATTAAACAAATTAACTTAGTTTATCACCACTTAATTTATTAATTAAGTGGTCATAAACTATGTTAATTCATTAGTTAATTTAAAATTAAGCGGTGATAAACTAAGTTAATTTGTTTAATTATATTCATTAATCATTGTCTTTAAATTAACTAATGAATTAACTTAGTTTATGACCACTTAATTAATAAATTAAGCGGTGATAAACTAAGTTAATTTGTTTAATTATATTCATTAATCGTTGTCTTTAAATTCTTTGGATACTTAAATTTTGATGCACTTTCCAGCTTTGTATTTTACAGTTTAGGGCCTATGTGTCAAAAATTTCTTTGTCTATAAGTGGTTCACACTCTTGGGATTTGAAGAGAATCTTTGTTTCTGCATGTAGGAATTGTGTTTTGAGTTTCTTTGAAGTGTGCTTGTGTAGTGTATTCCCGCCTGGGAATGCAGTGATGCGGTTTTAAGTGGAGTAATACATGACACTAGTAATTACTCCAGTTTATTACAACAATATGATTTGCTGCCGACCGAGCGTATTAGAGCCTGTCTATCGTAAGCGTGATCCGGGAATTGAAGAGCCCGGTGCGCCCGACTGTCCCTGGTTTTATGCACTCGCCTCCCCCACTACTCCTGCACCTCGGGCCGCGGGTGGCGAGCACACAAAAACACTACACTTTCCTCCCCCAATGGGGAGAGTGGACACGATGCCTATCTACGTAAAAAATAAAAGAATTTTACCTTCCATTAAAATTCCTATTTTGTTTCCATCGACGCCTGGAATCCATTATGAGAGAGACAGCCCGCTGTTTCTGCTCTTAGACACGCGTTCCTTCCCCTTGATTTCCCTTTTCGCGACATAATTTCTTCTGCTGGTATCCCTGTGAGCGTCTTCCGGCGGCGTTGGTAACAGTTTATTCATATGACTCATAATGCACCAGGTAGTGATTACCTGGATTCCAGGCTTCGATGGAAACAAAATAGGATTTTTAATGGAAGGTAAAATTCTTTTATTTTGTGTTCCATGTCGACGCCTGGAATCCATTATGAGAGATCTGTTTCTTATCACCTGGTGGCCTGGTGGTTCGGCGTCATATGTGATCGCCTATATTGGCGTAAAGAGAGACGCTAATGAGCTCTAGGGGGCATTGTTGCTTGGAGATATCTATTATGCATGCTTTAGTGATTTCACTCTGCCAGTTTCCTCTTGACAAGATTTCTTCTGCCGGGTAATTCTCCAGCCAATTCGAGGAAGCTACAGCAGAACGAACACTTCCTGGCATTGCTTCCCTCCAGCCTCTCTCAGGATTGACTTGATCCAACCCCCTACTATTGCCCGTAAATCGGCTTTATTTCAGCTGCTATCATCACAGCTCGTTCCTGCCCGGCTTTCATCTCGGTCATGAGAGTGAAACCAGCTTCCGGATCCAAAATAAGTTTAATGGTGTAATGTTTCTCTCATCCGATGCGTTCAACTTCCATCCCAATTGCTTGTACTTCACCGTGTCAGTCTTTGCTCCGAAGGCCGGCCATAGCGTGATGGAGTCTCCCTTGTTGATTAGTCGGTTCGGAGGGATTCTGAAAAGCATCAGATCTTGCACCCTTCGATCTGATGCCATGATGAGCAGCATGCCCATACTTCTTGACACATCACACAGGCTGATCCTAGATGGGTTCTCACGTAGCCAATCCACTTGTACTCAGGGATTCCAGATCAGGGCCCTCTCAGTGGGTTCACCAGTCACTGAGATGGCTTTAAGAACATGTCTGACGAGGAAGTTTGAGTCAATCCTATCTGCATTAAGGGCTGGGCCACAGAAGGAACAATAGCCAATTTGTGGATCAATATGGTTCGAGAGACTAAACCCTCGTGAATGAATAGGTTGGTCAGATATCTTGCAACCGTTGCAGGGGGAGGGTTATGAGGTTGTACAGAATGCGTGATACACCCTCGCTGGCCTGTAAGTGTTCAGCGTCTACCCTCTCCAGCCAGACCTGCTTCCCTCCACTACTATTCTCCAGACTTATAGTTGGAGGTCCAGAACCTTCAGTGGGAGAACCCTGTTGACGTGTTGATCAGGACCATTTCCAGGTTTCTTACGCTTATTGGCCCTCCTTCTGCTGGTTGTTTGATTTCGGTTCTCTAAAAAAAAAAGTTCTCTCCCATCTTGGCACAACCATGAGGAAGGTGCCTCTTGCCCAGTCCAAGTGCGCCAATACTCTTGGGGCGAGATTTGGTGGCGGAAATACCTAGGCCAGCTCGTAATCCCAATGTCGACTGAATGCATTGGGATAGAAGGCTGAGTAATCGGTTGAGTCTAGCGACATGTAGGTTGGCAGCACATGGGCGGTGGCCGGTGCAATAGGTCGATCTGAGATCGCCCCCCGTACTCAAAATATTCGTTCTGTCGCTAGTTCTAGGAAGTGCCACTCCGGGAGTGGTGTTCCCCAAGAGTCGGTCCGCAATACCGTTGTATCTTCCTGGGATGTACTGCGCTGTCAATGATATTTCTTGCTGGTCGATAAACTCTAGGGAGTCTCGAGTTATCTTCAGAAGACCCAATGATTTTGTATCCCCCTCCGTGTTGACGTACTGCCTTGTTTTCGTATCTGTTACGTTTTTGCAGTAAGGTTTTTTGATCTCCTCAGCAGATAAGCATGATCCCTGATCACTGCGTACACAGTTTTTGGTTGGAGTGCCACAGAATCTGCTCCGGGGCCCAGTGGCTTGATATTGTCTTGTCGTCCACTTGGCCACCCCAACCTGCGTCTGCAGCCAGGAAGCGAGAGAAGGGGACTTTGTGTATCAGGCAGGACTCTCCTATGGCCTCCAACCACCACTGTAAGTTTTGCAGAACCGCGGCGGGAAACTCCACTTGTCTGGATGGCCTGTGCCTCTGCAGTCTCCGGCAATACAAACGAGGGGTGGCAAAGTTTGCAAGGTTGAGTCTCTCCAAGAGGCCTAGAACCTGCTTGCGGGAGCAACTGCCGGCCTCGATCGAGCGGCGCAATACTTGGCGTAGGCCAGAGCACTTACGTAGGTCCGAGAGAGATTTCTGGTTTGTTTCAGTTACCCAAGTTATGCCCAGAGACTCTTTACGCTTTTGGGTAGGGATAAGGACACACTTGTGGTTAATGTACCGTTCCAGATGTTGACGGTATCCACTGCCTGGTTCGTTAGAAAAACCTTTGACCGATTGGCTAGAAGGAAGTCGTCCAGGTAAACTATGGTCCTTATGCCGAGGTGAAGCTCAGAGAATCGCTCCCCAAATGTCCTCCCCAGAACCGATTTTTCTGCCTCGCGTCATCTTCTATCTCTGTGGCAATGGTCACCTGTGGGTTTTTGACCGTGGTCTGTCCTGCGGTTAGACTTCCTGTTAGGATTTCCTGGGCTTCGTTCCCTGTGCCTCGGCTCCGGCGGAAAGGGCCTACGAGGCTGGAGGTTCGCCTGATTTGGAGCTCGACGAGAACGTTGTCTGTTGGGCTGAGAAGTCGATGGTTGGGTCAGGTTTCGAATTGCGGGGATAACCATCACCTTCTCCTGGCCCCCGTTCGCCGACAGTTCGTCCTTGAATCCTTCCACGGAACCGAAGAAAGGCCATACGGCCTTTCTTCGGTTCAGGATACACTCTGTCCGTCTGCCGCACACAATCTGTAGGATTTCCTCAGAGATCTTACTGTACAGAGCATCACTGGTGAACACCAACTGTAGTATTAAAAAAATGTCAACCTGGAGACGATTGAGTAGGACCGATAAGGAAGCTTTTGCTTTTAGAACGGTCCTGGGTAAGCGGTGGGCACCATTCACTGTCCTGGTTTCCGGTTGAAGAGAGTTGTGTCGACAAAGTTGAAAGCTAGTTAGAATCGGTCTGTCAAATTGCAAACAATGAAGGGGGGCCGGAGCTCATAAACTATATCATTGAGAATGGGGATGTCCCCGTAGACATTAACGGGGTCAAAGAGGAGTTGCGGAACGACGAGAATTTACAGAAGGTTAGAGAATTTCTGAAAACGGGTTGGAATGAAAAAATAAAATGGAATGAAAAGATAAAGTTTAGGAATTATGGTATTTGTGGAAGATCCCGGACGAACCGTCATTGTCAGATGATTGCGTTTTTTGGGGCGATAGGTTAGTCGTTCCAAATAAATTACGGGAGAACATCCTGCTGTTCCTCCACCGTTCACATTTAGGCATTTTGAAGACTAAAGCCCTAGCTAGACATTATTTTTGGTGGCCGAGACTAAACAAGTGTGTCGAGAATTTAGTCAGTGGTTGTGCTGAATGTGCGCAAACAGTCAGCGCATCCCAAGGTCGAACAGTCGAAAGTAAGGTGTGATCCAGAGTTCATGTAGATTATTTCGGTCCAGTTGGGAATAAATAAAAAGTGTAGTATTTTGCCTGCCTTGCACCTGCGGCCCGAGGCGCGGTGCAAGGCCGGAGTGGTGGGAGAGGCGAGCGCATAAAACTGGGGACACTCGGGCGCATTGGACTCTTCAATTCCTGGGTCACGCTTACGATAGACAGGCTCTAGTACGCTCGATCGGCAGCAAATCACATCGTTGTAATAAAGTGGAGTAATTACTAGTGTCGTGTATTACTCTACCTGAAATCCCATCACTGCATTCCCAAGCGGAAATATACTATAGTTTGTTTGTGCTTTTATAAGGGCTGGTTGTATTATAGTAATCTTTCAATTAAACCATTGCATTATCTGCCAATCACACAACCTGTTTTCTTAAAAACTATGATTTTTACGTAAAATTACTTTTATCTGATACGGACCGGATTTAATACAACCGGACCTAAGTAAACTAAAACGGTTTTCTGTAGATTTGTTTCACATTGAAAACATCTAATTTATTAACTTGTTGTGGGCTGTAAATTTTCGGAATTTTTTGTGATTTTTCTTTTTACGAAAAAACCATGAAAACATGCGTATATTAAAAAAAAAACACACACATTCATATTATTTTATCGTAAGTGTCGAAACGCAATGATTTTTTTATCATTTAAGTAAAAAAAATAATCTTTTTTTGAATTTCCATAATGTTGCCAGCGCAACATTTTCTGAAAAATAATAATAATTTTTTTATTTGTTTATTAGAGACAACACTACTATTAATAATAATAATCTTCTTCTGTGTGATATATTTTGTTGCACGGCACGGCACACGACGGGACATCGCACTCATAACACATAAATATGATACACTTTCACATATTTCAAATAAACGCAACAAAATTGCGTGTATTTTTGTTAATAAATCACTATTAGTATTCAATTGAATCATAAACCAACAAAAACTGACAAATATCGCAAAACATATCGTATATATTTGTATATATGTGTACAAATAAATCGAAAATCGAAAAAAAAAAATCGTATTTCCCGCGCACATTGCGCGTGACCTTGACGATGGAATATTTGAATTTCGATTGCACAACACGCGATCGGGGCGACATCTACAACTTCTCTATACGATTTTGACGGCAGAAAAACTTCCGTTTTGATTGTTGATTTAAAATATAATCCGTGATGTTTTTGAGTTGAAAATGGAACGACAGGTCACAACAGGATTTCTCTATTGGGAAAAAATTACGTTTTTCAAATTCGATACGCGGCCGTCGATAAATAAATTATTTTGTGCCTGTCGGATATATCCGACGCGGCCCAGGGGGGGTTAAATAACTTATCTGTCCTTATGTATCTGTAGTTATTTGTGTTTTGATTATTTTTAAAATTGTTTTCTGGGCGGTAATCAAGGGGGTAATTGCAGTCATCGTCGCTCCTCCCCATGCAATCACTCCATTGTTCAATGATCGAATGATAGATAGCGTAGTAAGGTGTTTTTAATAATTAATATTGAGAAAATCTATATCTATAAAACTCAAATTCTGTCTGCAAATATATATAAATCTATACAAATCAAATTTACACCGTTTGACCGGTCTGTCCAAATTTTTCATACTTATTCTTTAGGACCCAGCAGATAACATAGACATTTCTCCTCTCCCCTTTTACCCCACCCCGCAATATATTTTCTATACAAATCTATGCCGTTTGACAGATCTAACCCAAATTCAGCACAATTACTTATTCTTCAGGACCCGGTTAACACAGGTCATATTTCCCCCTCCCCTTTCCTTTTACCCTCTCCCTTAACACGATATATTTTCAATATAGTGGTACCTCGACATACAAGTTTAATTCGTTCCGTAATCTTGCTCGTATGTCAATTGGCTTGTATCTCAAATAAATTTTCCCCATTGAAATTAATTGAAATACCATTAATCCAATCCAGTCCCCAAAATGTCACCCCAATTTTTGTTATGTGTTTTAGAAAAAGAAAAATATATTTAATTGATTATTAAAAATGAATTTATTGAGTAATAAATGACAAATATTGTATAAAAATATAATAAAAGAGAATCTAACGAACTAAACTGGTTTTATAAAGTGTTACTTTCACTTAATTTTCGTCACTGTTTTTCTCTTCATTGGTCTTTGTCTTTTTCGCCACGCTTTCCTCACTTTCACCTGCTGGCCGTTTTAAATAAAAACATGTTCAAGGAGGTTTGTTTCTTCCTCCCTTTCAGAATGTTGCGGAAATGAGTTAGGCAAGTGTTATAAAATAGTTCCGATGCATGTGTTTCTTCTCTACGAACTTTGAGATACGAGTACGTGGGGCGCACTTGTATCTCAAAAAATTTGTATGTGTTAGGGCACTCGTATGTCCACGTACCACTGTACTAATAAATGTACACCGTTTAACAGAACTGACCCAAATTTTGCATATTATTCTTTAGGACCTGACGGAAAACATAGGCCACATTTTTCCCTTTATCCCTGTTCGATCTTTATGAACAGGACCAAATGTCACTGAACGCAACCACCTTCCTTCACCTTTTCATAGTGCACGCTCTACCAAAACCCTTTATCTATGACATTACACATTCAACTTTAAACTGTCTTGTTGGCCTGACGTTTTTTGTTGAGTTTTGTGTGTGCCCCGTTTACGTGAGCGTAAGCCTTCGGATAAGGATTAAGGTGCCATCCACAAGATTTTCAGCTACTGCCCTTCTGATAAGGGAGAAAACCAGCGTTGTTCCTTCGACCTGGACCAGAAAGACAAAGATAAGGCTTTCCTTCTGATCTTTATTTCCTTCCAGAACCCGTCTTTCCCACATCTTAACTTATCCATTTCAGATTCCGTGTTCAAACAATCCCTTTTCCCTCAATTATATATTCTCTAGACAAATCTACACCTTCCAATAGATCTGACTCAAATTTTGGACACTCATTCAGGACCCTACGAAAAATATAGGTCTTTTCTTTCCCCCCTTTACCTATATCCCCCCCTCAATATATTCTCTATACAAATCTACAACGTTTGACTGATCAGACTCAAATTTTGCATACTTATTCTTTAGGACCTGGCAGGTAACATAGTTGACATTCCCCCCACCTTAATACACCTCTCCTCCCAATATATTCTCTGTACATATTTATACCGTTTGATAGATCTAATCGTTTGAAAACACATCATCATTCCTCTCCTCCTTTACACCACTTCCTCTCCCAGATTTAAATGCCTTCAAATTAAATTTATTACTATTAATTTAAAATTTAAAAATATCATCCCCCTCCCTCCGTTACATTATCACTCTCTCCCCCCACCACGCGGTTATAAATTAAAAATTAAAAGGAATGCAATTCAGTTTTTTTTTGTGTCTTATCGAGAAGTCCTGTTTTCGTTTTAACCCAAATGGGTATATTAGAGGAATATTAAGTTTGTCTGCTTTTAAAAAACGCCTTCATTTTACCTTAGTATCCTAAATGTTTCATTAAAATTTTTTTTCTCCACATTATTCTTGACAAAGAAATGAACCATTTTCTGTTTTTGCAATAGTTGTGTTCTCTTTCATTCTATTAAATAATCTTTCACCATTCTCCTGAACATCCCATCCATATTCTGCCTGGATTAAATGGAAACATTCGTTATCACTTAGAGCCTTTGCAAAACAATGGAACGTTCAACCCAAAAATTTATTTTTAACAAAATCTTTTACCCGGGCAACGCAGGATATGGACCGCTGGTTTCTTATGAAAAAGAAGATTGTTTTTTAATTTTATTGGCAAGTCATGGCAGGGCATAAATTATAAGTCCATTTAAGATTAGCATTAATGATGAAGCCTAGGTATTTTAATAGTGCGTTCAATATCACTGACAATTATGGCAAATCACATTTTTTATAATGGTTTATTATTATATATGTGTGATGATAGATCAAATATGTATTTACTTCTCAAATTTAAATTCACAGTCAGACATATTCTTAAAATGGTTTAAATAATAATATAACATACTACAAGACACGCCACCTGATCAATAAACAGATAATGAATATTATTTTCCTACATTTTGTAAAGTGTGTAAAACATACAAATCCATTAAATTTGATAGTTGATGTGTAGCAGTCATTATAAACAGTTACAAGGTCGCACGAGGCGACCCAATAATAAACGATGACGCTACCGCTTTCTTCAAAAAATCTACTCGCTGAGGAAAACATTGACAAATCGCGGACGAGGTCAGAAACCAATTCGCTGATAAGGCGATTTTCTCAGACGACAAAAGAATCGAGAAGTATATAAGCTCTGCCCTCTTCATACAAAAGATCATTCAGTTTCCGATACTGTACATAGTAACTCGCAGGGTTATACCGACCAACAATTTGCTGCCGGTAGAGATCAGTATCTATGTCGAGTACTGACCTCCGCCAACATTACAACAACGTCCCACTGCACATCACAATCTACGCCATGACATCACCTCTGCTCGAGTGCCGAGTAGCGACAAAGCAGAGCTATGCACTATCTGTCTGGATCTTCAAGAAGCCTCTACCACCATCATCAACTTGGAGTCTACACAACATTATTCACCCTGTGTATTAGGGGTGGGGTGAATAACAAATCAATAATAAATAAATGCGTGGGACATAAAGGCTGAATAAATCGATCATTGGAGACCACTGTCATCATCCCCACACACCTCACAAGCATCCCTAAAGATATATTTTTTCTCAACCTGTTCCCTGTCCGCGTTGTGCACACGGGTTGCGGACACGGGTTAATTGCAATAAATACGACAGCAGCTCGGTGGATTCTTGCATTTGTAGTATATTTAAACCTATTGTTTATGTTTAAATGTAATTTTATTCTAATGCCACATTTGACTTCTAAAGTGAGACTGCCAGCAGTGGAATATAGCGCAGCAACTGGAATGTGCGTAGTGGACGAGGATAAGCGGAAAGAAATTAATGTTCTGAAGATTCCTGTAGCAACCACATTTACTCTTTTTGAAAGGTATGTAAATCATTTATGAACTTAAACTTAAATATATGAATAATAATTGGACATAGTTATGCAGAAAGCAACCGACCTAAAAAATATGGAATTGAGAAAATGGCTTCTAAAAATTTGAATCTACAAAAACCTAATACGTCGATATTTAATTAATTATTGCATATTTTTTGAAAAAGCTTAATTGTAAAGATATTTCTTTATGGATTTTTAATGTAATTATAAGAAAAAAACTTTTATTTATGAAGATATGATGCGTATTACGGGTTGGATTCTTTCTACAAAATATCTGATTCTTTCTACAAACAGAAAAATACTGAATTTACAAAAAACCATAGCACTTATACCTTGGACAATTTCAGCACATAAAGATATCTTAGTGAACTGTCCAAAACTGTATATAACTCATTTTTAGCATTTTGTGGGCTGGTCGCTTTCTGCATAACTACGTCCAATTGCTTTTCAGTTTTTTTTTGTCACATGGATAATAAAAAAATATTTTCATCTCGCAATGATGCATTCAACCAGCTTAGTCAATATAATTGTCACATTTTCAGTTCTTTGTTCAGCCCTTTTTAACCCACTTTAAAATGCTACAGATGTACACAACACATTTTGCGGTTCCACACAATTATTGTGGAAACTTTGCTACATATTATCCAAGCAAAATTTTGCTCAAACTCATAGAGGTTATCATTTATTACTCCTGATTATATGTTACTCCTGAATTTCAATCAATTCACTGTTTAATTGAATTTATAAATAAGTGAATAACACAAAATTAATTTTCACCATTCACATTGTATCTTATTGGTTGAATTAATTAGGGATTTTAAATAGCCCACATGAGTAATATTATATAAGTGAGCAATATTTTTAGTGTCACCTAGCTCGCAGGCTGCAAATTCAAAAAGAGACAATTTCAAATTCAGTGATGCTATCTATAGCCCAGGCGCGTGCAGTGGGAACATTGAAGCATGACTTTTATGTAAATGTATATTTTTGAAAAAAAATAGAAATAAAATAATTTTTATGATATATCAAAATATGAATGCTATGATAACAATTGTCGTATAAGTATATGCTATATTCCGTTTTTTTTTCCAAATAATTGGTTACGTAAAAGTCATGCTGTGATGTTCCTCTGCACGCCCCTGCTCTAACCATATAAAATCAAATGCTAGGTCACAATTTGATAAAAACCAAATGTACATGATTGCATTATGAATTACTAACATTAATAAAAAAAATTGAAATTTAATTTGTTAGAAGATTACATATTTATTTCACATTTAATTTTCTGTATAGAAAAACAAACAAGGTATCTTATTTATTTTGTGCCATTTCAGAAGATTTATCAATTTATTTTTATGTTATGTCTAATTCTTTTTCATTGAAAATGAAATTTTCCAGCAATACAATGCTTGTCGACCCAACCTCCGATGAAGAAAGACTGTGTGGCGGTCCTCTGGGAGGACCAACAGTTGTTCGCGGAATGAATTGTGATGACGAAGGAAAGAAAGCAAACACAGAACTATTACGAGGAGTCCATCGATTGGGTGGAGCCCCTTTGTCACCCGCTACTTTGCAAAAGGCTGTTTCACTAGCTACCAAAAGAGCGAAACAAATACAAGATCTCATTTTCACAGCTCTAAAGCAGATGGATGAAGAATAACTGTGATTATATGCTGTTAGGTTAATAAAGACAATTATATTATTATATTTTTTGTAATAAAATTATGTAACTATGAAAGTATATTTTATTATAAATCATCTTTATATTTTTAAATACATTCGTCATAACGACTCTCTATAACGAAATCCAAGAGACCGAGCAATTTATTTTGTTAAAAGGAGTTTTCATTATAAAGAGTGATGAACAAAATAAACTTTTATCCGTGTAAGTAAAGCATAAATAATTTATCTTTAAATAAAATAACTTTTTGTTTAACACCACTTTATTGAGCTTAAACCAACTAATTTCGACTCACAACTGAGTCTTCATCAGGGTTCAGATATTAACTAAATAAAAACAGAATTACAAACAATTAAGAAAGCATTAAGGGAAGAAAGAGACAGAACGTCAACTGTGGTGGAGTGAAAGAGAGTAGGTATGGGTGGGTGTAGTTAATTGGAAGGGGAATATATTTAGAATGAATTGCAATTCATTTAATAGAAAAAAACCACGCATTTGTCCAATCTTTGGGTGTAGATAATAATAATAATAATAATTGGATAATTTGTATAGCGCCGTTTTCGCGAAATACTCACCTCAAGGGCGCTTTACATAGAGAAATTATTATCTTACAAGACAACTTACTGCTAGAAAAGAAAAAACTTATTTACTATTACTTATTCACTAGGTGGCATACAAGAAGTGGAATTAAAATTGAGTACTATAATAGTTTGTGAGTCCCTGAAAGAATTATGTGTTTTCGCGGAGTGCACAATATGAGTGGAAAACATTAGCTAGCGTTGTTGTGGTTAGATTTTATAGGTTTTTATAGGATTGTCTAAATAAATGCGTCTTAAGTTGTTTTTTGAACAGTGGTAAGCTGTCAGTTTGTCTCAGTTTGTTAGGTAGTTTGTTCCATAACTTTGGTCCAGCCACCGCGAAAGCACGATCACCGAAATTAGTTTTGTGGACGCGATTTACTTCAGCTAACCTATTTGTATTAGATGTTGATGCTGAGCGAAGTGTTAGTTGTCTATTATTTGCGGAGAATGGAATGCAGAAGTCGGTTATGTATTGAGGGGCCATGTTGTGAATAGCCTTAAATATTGTAAGGCAAAGCTTATATTCAATCCTCTCTGGACATCTAAGCCAGTGAAGGTTTTGAAGATGGTTTGAGATGTGCGCAAACTTTGAAACGCCGGTAATGAGTCTTGCGGCGGCATTAAATACAGATTGTAATTTGTTTATTTCCTGTTTCGGGAGATGAGCGTAGATACCATTACAGTAGTCTAAGCGAGAGATAACGTATGCATTTATTAGTGATTTTGTTGCTTCTGTTGGGATGCTTTTGCGAATAGATTTAATGCGGCGTAAATGATAGAATGCAGAGCTGGTTGTGCTATTAATTTGTTTACTAAGAGACATGCTTGAATCCAAGTAGACTCCAAGTAGTTTGACATTAGTTTTAGGAATTATGTCAATATTTGAAATAGAGAGTGGGAGTTTTTCCAACAGGTGTTGGCGTCTTCGGGTAGCTGTCCAAAGGAACTCAGTTTTGGTCGGGTTAAGTTTCAGTTTATTCGAGGACATCCAAAGGTTTACGTCATTTATGCACTGATAGATAGATTGTTTTAGTATGTTTGTATCGTTTGGAGAACAATGGAAGTATAGTTGCCAGTCATCAGCATAACAGTGAGCTAGAAGTCCGTGTGTGGTAATGATATCAAATAAATCTTTTGTGTACATGATGAAAAGTAAAGGACCTAATACCGATCCTTGTGGAACACCTGACTTCATACAAGCCGGTGCTGATTCAATGTTATCAATAACTACCGTTTGGAAACGGTTCGAGAGATAGGATTGGAACCATTTAAGCGCTGTACCGCGTAGATCGTAAGATACTTCCATTCTTCTCAGCAAGAGGTCATGGTCAATTGTGTCAAAAGCGGCACTCATGTCAAGAAGAGAGACGAGTACTAATTTGCCCGTATCTATTGCGAGTATGATGTCAGATAAAATTTTAAGGAGTCCGGTTTCTGTAGAGTGGTGTTTTCTGTAGGCTGATTGAAATTTACTAAATAAATTGTGTGCGTCCATATATGTCAGCCGCGAAGACACAATTCTTTCAAGCAGTTTAGCGATAAGTGGTAAATTGGATATAGGTCTGTAATTATTGAGGTCTTCTGCATCTAGCGTAGGTTTTTTTAAAATTGGAGTCACTATTGCACTTTTCAGAAAGTCGGGAACTTCTCCAGTGCCTAACGACATGTTGTAAAGTTTACAAAGAAAAGGTGCCAGTTCTTGTATGCAGGATTTGAAAAGCCAAGTTGGTATAGGGTCCAGGGCACAATGTTTGGTTGGAGAGATTCTCGTAATACGTATAATTTCTGCAATGTTAGTGTCTGACAGAGTGTCAAATATAGTGTCACCTGGTAAGAATGATGGTTCTGTACTAGATAATGTTGAAAGCCTAATTTTGTTTATCTTATCTTCGAAGAAGTCTGACATTTTGCTTGGGGTGATATTTATAGATGTATGTACTTCATAGAAATGACATAGGTATTCGTCTCAATAATTTAGAAGCTTTAGAAATAAAAAAATCTTTAAAAACAAATAAAAAATATTTACTTAATAAGCAACTAGATTTATCGCGTAGTCCAATTCTAGATATATATTCCCCTTCCAATTAACTACATCCACCCATACCCACTCTCTTTCACCCAACCCCCAACCACAGTTTACGTTCTGTCTCTTTCTTCCCTTAATGCTTTCTTAATTGTTCGTAATTCTGTTTTTATTTAGTTAATATCTGAACCCTGATGAAGACTCAGTTGTGAGTCGAAACTAGTTGGTTTAAACTCAATAAAGTGGTGTTAAACAAAAAGTTATTTTATTTAAAGATATTATGTCTCACCACAATGTGTTTGCTTTGTGTGAAAATTTAATAAATAATTTATTTTTCTATTCACACTATTGTATTACGCCAGTTACAGCTATTTAAACTTATATAAATTAAAACTTTTACAAGTTAGTCAACCTGGGTCAACTCCAGCCAGACCTTCGCCAGCAAGCCTTGGATGATGTTCCTGTCGACATTGCTTGGGGGTCATCCATAAAGTACGTCACACTAATTTCGTGATTTTTGACCCCTCCCCCGTCCTTGTCACAGTTGGTCACATTTGTGAGACCCTTCCTTCCCTAGTGTGATGTCACATATTTAGCAATTTTACATTTAGAAATTGACGAATAGACAAAATCACCGTGCTGGTGCCGGCTCCATCGCATTGCAGAGAGGGGAGCCGAGAACAGTGCCTGGGACTTGTGACCCAGGTGTAGGTTTGAGGGGCTCCCTTATGATGCATCAGCACTCACCTCCACTATTTCGGTCTCTCTCCCTGCCTAACCAAATCCGATAAGACTCCGTTAGTGCCGTTTTCGATACGCATTCTAATATGGAACTAACGGAAGATCTGGATAAGCCAAGATCTTTCAGTAGGACGTATAGGGCTTTTGCCGATAAACCTTTCGCGCCTACCTCTATTGCTTACAATTGAACTATATAACCGTTTTTATTAAATTGTATTAGATTTTGAAATGTGACATCACAAAACTTAGGACCCCTCCCACCCCTTGTTACACAATGTCACAATTCGTCGACCCCTCCCCCCCTTAACATGTGATGTACTTTATGGATGGCCCCTTGCCTCTAGTAAGTATTCCATGTACCTGGCGGCAAGTAAAGTCCAAGAAACTGACTTTCTAGATGTCCCATTTTTGGCGGAAGTGTACCAATTTTTTCGCTACAGAGAGTGGTAAAGACATTTCGTTATAGAGAGTGAATTAATACATGGGTTCTTATGGAAAACCAAACAAGTCGAGTTCATATTTACGTTATAGAGAGTGACGTCTGTGTGTACTTATTTAAGTTAACCAATATAAGCAATTTTTCCTCGGTTGCAAAATTTTTGGTAAAAATAAAAAATATGATTTGTAAATCTGTTGTCAGATAATAATTGATGCAACAGAAATAGATTGTCATTTTTTATTTTTTTAATATTAAAAAAATAAAATTGCATATGCGGTTGCAGAGCTGGTGTTAGTAAGCAGTCGTCATTTATTTTGTCATTCTTTTTTTGTGGTGAATTTGGAGTTCTGCTTTATTAACTTGATTTATCCCCGAAATGGCCTTTATAATAATAGAAGAAAAAGAAAGACAATTGACAAGAAAGACATGCTTGTATGTGGCATGTTTGTTGGTCTGGTGGTTAAGAAACTTGTCTAGTGGTCGAAGGTTTGAGCTTCATCCCAGACTATCAAGTTAGTCCTATTTTTCATAGAATAGTTTCTTAGCTCAGTTCAAAAAAACAATATTTATGCGACACGTATTTCATGTACGTATGTATTTCTAAGTATGTGAAAAACACAAACATGGTAAAACAATGTCCGATCTATCCCACAAATTAGACACATTCTTAAGAAAAACCAACCAATCACTGCTACCTTGGTACATACATCTATAAATGCACCAATGATTTTCACATTTAAAAATCTATATTAATAAAAATGTAAATGTTTGTTTGTAAAAAATTAATAATCCCTGAATGTTCTTCACCGATTGTTTTGAAATTTTGGCACAACGTTGCATTCGATTACGAGGATGTTTTTGTATACCTAATTTGTTTTCATATATGTACCTACTATTTATTTATATAAAAAAAATGTGAATATTCGATAGTCCGAAATCATAAATCTCCTGTTGTTCTTTTTGACAACGTTGCATTCGAATTCATACAAATTATTTGAAAAAAAAGGCACCGGTACCTACCCTTTCAATATTGATAAATATTTCAATAAATATAATAAATAATGATAAACATTTTTTATATTCAAATTTTTTTATTACATTCGGTTGTCTTTGCTTAAGTAAAACGTTTGAGCCGATGAGAAAGTGCAGCCAATCGTATCGCGATATCTATGCTTATAAAACTCAATATCTGTCTGTCTGTCTGTTCTCTATACAAATCTACACCAGTTTGTCCAATCAGACTCAAATTTTGCATACTTATACTTAAGGACATTTCCCCCCACCACTTTTACCCCATCTCGCCTCTTATATATTTACAATGCAAATCTGTACCATTTGACAGATCGGACTCAAAGTTTGGAAACTTATTCTTTAGGACCCGGCGGGAAACATAGGTGACATTTCTCCCCACCACTTTTACCCTTTCCCTCCCTCATGATATGTATATTTACAATATAATTCTGTAATGTTTGACCGATCGCACTAAAAATTTGGAAACGTATTCTTTAGGACCCGGCGGGTAACATAGATGACATTTCCTTCCTCCACTTTTACCCCTTCCCCTTCCACCGATATATTTAAAAGGCAAATCTGTACCGTTCCACCAATTGGACTCAAAATTTGGAAACTTATTCCTTAGGACTTATTCTTTAGGAGATATAATAATACTTCTATCTAATGTCAAATTTGGCATAAAAATATGTTTGATAGTGATTTTTTATGAAAAACGAAATCGGCTGGGAAGAGACATCTGCCCGTCCCTACGGCACATGGAATTTGTTTTTAAAATTGCGCCATTTGTTGACATATTTAATACTTTTGAATTTTTATTTTAACATATTAATAAATGTGCTTTTAATTAAAAAAGTAACTTTTAAATAGCTCTTGAAGTCTCAAAGTGCAGGAGTAAATACAATATGTATATTGTTTAAAATCTCTATATATAAAAAAAAAGCATTGGAAAATCATCAAAAAACATAAAAATTTATTGCAAATTTAAAAAATTATAACTTAATATTGAACACTTCTTAATTATTTTAGTAAAATTTATTCATTATAATGCTAGATTTTTAAACTCATAAGAAAACATATTCGGTAAAAATTAATCTTATTGCTTATATTTTCTTATTTTTTGTAAATAATGTTCAGTTTATTACTTTTATATAAGAATAAAGGTTCCATCTAAGTTATCGCCCTAAAAATTGTGGTCTAGCATATACATTCTAATATAAATTAATAATAAAGACCCTAATTTTCGTAAAAAATGAGTGGTTTGTTTCAAACTATGAGTGCAAGTGACAAAGGCATGGAAATAACTGAAAAGTTTCTTTTTTACAACAATTTATTTACAGTCAAAAATACGATGAAAACGCAAATATAAACAGTAGAAATGTACAAGAACACACAGAAGTATAGAAGAAAATTATCACAGGTCTCTGTTGTAGTCACAAAACAATGTTAGGGTGATATTCTCGACCACACTTCGCAGATTTGGCGGAGGTTCTTGCCGGAAAAGGCTCGACGGCAAGAGCGATGACAGAAATATCTCGGAGATAAAAACTCGACGAGACTCGAGATTCACATAAGCTCGACTTGGTACGGCCCGGCAGGATAACACTCGACCGCAACGGCGATATCGCTTCCTAGGTTCGCCAGGAATCCCTCCCGGACACCTCCTAGTAAGGCAAGGACTGTTGGAGCCTTCCTGGCTGGAAATATAAGCGTATCGCTTTTATACCCTTTTGGCGACGGTAAGGATGGATTAGCAAACAACCGTTTATTTGCTGTTGCTAGGCGGAGCTCCCGGCAGTAAAATTCGCCGAAAATGTGCCGCTTTCAGAAACTTGATAATTTCACAGCCGTGCGGTCGGGTTTAATGGCTTCCAAGAAATAGCCACAGGTACGGGATTTTCGTTTACTCTCAGATGCACATATCAATGCATTTGCAGTGAATGTGCCCCTGCCACCTTAATGTTCAATTTTCGGACCGATAAATAAAAGTATTATTTTTCATTTTGTATAAATATAAATACTAATTTATAATTTTTCATAAATATTGATATTAATTCTTGAGGTGCGGTCAGGTTATTCAAAAGATTACAATTTTTGTATATTTATTTTGCTTTAGTTTAAATTTTTGACTGCCCCCAATTCAGTTCCTGTGTTGTAGTTGTCATCAGTCAGTTGCGGTTCGCAACCTTGGAGAGGGCAGATGTGCATCATAAAGTATGCTTTTAGGCTACCCTCATAGCTCAGTGGGTATGACACTGGCTTCTCACACCGAGCGTCCTGGGTTCGATTCCCGGTGAGGTCACAATTAATCTATGTAATTTACTCAATTCTGGGTGTTTCATGATGTGTTTCGCTTCTGTAATTAGACCTCTTGGCCCATTGAAGCGTAAAAAATAAAATAAAAACAAAATAAATAAAATTGTGTTGTGGTTAATTTGACTGCAAATCAAACATTTTGACAGAAATAAATTAGACAAAATGAAATGTGAAAAGAAAAAAGTCACAATGGGCATGGGTTAAACACAAGGTCTTTGAAAATGAATATGTAGTTCCTTTAATTTGTGCATCTTTGCAAATTTGTAAATGCGCCCCGAGCACCGAGGTAGATAGTCAACCATATGGATCATAGAAATTGTCTTCCCGACTCTGATAAATTAAGATTAATTGATAGAATCATTTAGAGAGTAAGGGAAGGATGTTCTGGAAGGAGAACGTTCTAGAAGGCTCCCGAAAGTTCTGTAAGATTCCAAAGAGAGTGATGGTGTGTGTCGGTGAGTCTAGAAAATTCCATAACGTTTGATAAAGGTCTAGAAAGTCCTGAAATGAGAATGTTCTAGAAGTTTCCCGAAAGTTCTATAACGTTCCAAACAGTGTGGCGGAGTGTGTCTGTGAGTCTAGAAGGTTCGAGAATGTTTGAAAAAGCTTTAGAAAGTTCTGGAATGAGGAAAGAAGGTTTCAGAATGTTCATGAAAATTCTCAAATGCTTTAGGTTGTGGAAGGAGAAAGTTCAAGAAGGTTCTCTTAGGTTCCAAACTGAATGTCGGAGTTTATCGGTGAGTCTAGAAGGTTCCAGAATGCTCTAGAAAATTCTGGATGAAAAAGTTACAGAAAATTCTATAAGGTTCTAAGCTTAGTGGTGGAGGGCGTCGATAGATATAGAGGTTCCAGAAAGAATTATAATGCTCTTGAAGGTTCTGGAAAAGAGAAGTTCTAAAAGATTCCAGAAAGTTCTATAAGATTTCAGAATGCTTTAGAAAGTTTTGGAAGGTTCTCTCTAGGGTGTTATGATTGTGCGCTAAAATATCTGATGATATTTTGGCAAGGCGAAGACGGTTCAGTAAGGCAATCCTATCACAGGTGCCGAAACCAGCAAAAACGTCACGTCAACACAATTCTATGCCTACCGAATTATGGTCCTGAGCAAAGCCGGGCCAACCAGCTAGTAAGAATAATAAGAATAACAATTTTTCTTGTGGACAGATGTGACAAGTGTAAAAGAAAAAAACAGGTGTAATTTTTTAAAATGAATCTGTATTTTGTAAATATGACATTTAAATATATAACAATGTGACAGTATTTACAATATTTAGGAAACACAATAAATTTACAACAGCCTCGCTGCCACAACAAAGGTATAAAATTCATTTCATTCAGACTTGTCAACTTAATAATAACGTCATACACATTATTTATTGCAATAAAATACTCGCAACCTCTCCGATTCAATATATTACAGATAGTATTAATAATAATCAGGTCAAATCAATTTATGTACAAATAATCTTTAGAGAAATAAATAATAGAATGCGACGAGGTACGGGAACCTTAGATAGTAGTAGTGTATATCGCTTATGGCATTCACAAAAATATTTGTATAATACATTGTTATTACTTTTATAATATCCACAATATCAGGTAGAAATATAAAGTTATTCTTATAAAAACATTTTCTTTGTCGTTGTGACTTCGTGCACTGCCATAACACTGTAAAATATAAATATATTTTATTTATATAACTAGTTCCAACAACATTAACTGTGCAAGATTAACACAAAATCATTTTCAAAAGAAAAAAAAATTATAATACAATAATCTATTGAAAAGGTGATTACAAATTTAAAAAAAATTGTTCATTGAAGATCAACTTTATTATTATGCATATCAGATCAATAATTTGATAATGCCTTTAAGGATTCAGATACGAGCTCAAGCTGATGGAGTGGTCTATCAGCAATCTTAATATTCTGGTTCTGCAATCTGTTTTAATTTAATTTAATAGATATGTGATCATCGATAATGTAATAACATAAAATTTATATGTATATGACATATCTCCAACAAATATATACAGTAAAACCCCGTTAATTCAAAATTCGCCATAATTCAAAATTTTTAAACCCTCAAGTCCCAAAATGTCATAGTAAATTAACCCCAATATTTCGAAAATCCCGGTAATTCGTAAATATTTTTTAGCCGCTTGCGCTACAAATAATAAATTTTATTTTTTTCGATTTTTTTTTTAATTTGACAAAATTTAAAAAAATATTTAGATTTTTTCACATGTAAGAAGAACAAATATGTCAATGTCGTCGGGTATTTTGTTAATAGAAACATCGCGATTTTTGTATTAGCATAATAATATTAGTTTTACATTCCCCGTTTTCACGTTTTCTCGTTATTTACACCGAAAAGTTGAAGTCCCGTTTTATATCCATACATTCCCATACAAATATTTCGCGCAATTTATGCAGAATGATATTTTTATTTCCCCAAGTTTTACACCAAAATATTATGAAAATTCAACTCTACATTCATTGAAATTTGCGAGCAAAATTTCCTTTTTTCTTTCCAAAAATTTAACACGTCAACATTAGATAAATTTTTTATTTTTAATGGGCATCCTTTTGTGTTTGTGTTTCGGCTCGAGTAAGTACATGTTACGTTAGTAATGAAGTAACGTAAAAAGAGGCAAACTATATACTGAATGTAAATATTTTCAACATCTACTCCTTTTGCCACCAGCTATTCGCTGGCGCAAAAATCGCAATGGCTGCCGCGCGGTTTTGCGCGTAAAATCGTTTGACTTTGAAAGTCATTATTTATTTTGTATTTATATTTTTGATATTATGTTAGCTATTTTAATTGTTAATATTTTTTACAATTTGCCCTAAATACATTGTGACAAAAAGTACAATTGATTATAAGATGATTGAAAAAAAAAGTAAAGATATTGACAGAATGGTCAATGTCTGCAAGAACTTTTTGTGGGTAGTATCATCTTGAAGAAGACTCAAAATCGTGACCGAGCTAAATATCCCTGATTACGTAAATAGGGTTATTTTACATTTTTTTTGGAACATGGAAATTTTTGAAAATTAAACAGTTTTTATTTTCATCGAAAGCCCATTTTTCTATACAATTTTCATTTGTTAATTTTATGTTTTCCTCAGTTTTACCCTGTTTTTTGCTGCCCCCTGGAGAAGTGTAAAACCGAGGTTTTACTGTATTGCGTTTTCGAAATGATTTCTTGAAATATGCAAAAATACTGACGTTTTTTACAAAATTAATGGCTTTTTTCATGAGTTTTACGATTTTTGGCAAATTTTGCGAGTGATTAATTTTTTTTTTGTACCTCGAATTTCGAATTAACGGGGTTCCGCATAATTCAAAATGTTTTTTTTGGGTCCCTTGAATTTCGAATTAACGAGGTTGAACTTATGATGAGTCATTCACAGATTGAATGAACAGTTTTATTTGAATGATTCTGTATACAGTAAATATGTGAAAGTGGAATAATGATATTGAAAGGGACTTGACGTTTCTAATATATAAATACTCGATCACAGTTGACAAACAATTGGTGAATTATACCAATTAAATTATAAATCATACCTAATCTATTTGCTCGGCTCGTTGGGATTAGGTCTCCGCCTTTGTTGGTGAGCTGCAAGGGTGGCGGGTTGCTGTTGACTGATGTACTGTACGGATCCCGCTGGTAATTACATGATATCAATTATAATCTACCATTATTTCTACATGTCTTTAAATTTTACTGATTCTAGTGTATACACAGATAATATAAATTATTCTGTCATTTATGTCAGTAATTTTTAAAATTTCCTCGACAATGTATTATTGGGTAAACATTTAAGGGAAAAGCTTCGAGTGGTGTAACAGTAGTGATGACATACCGCTAACTGTGGTATTGGGGAGTTTTGTGGGCAGCTGCCGCGGAGCGACGCGAGGCCTTTGCACCAGTTGAAGGGGAGTGCCAGCCTTCACTCCACTGGCCATTAATTGTGCTGCAAATATAAACAATTTCTTACAGTCCTGCAACATAAATGGCTATAAATTGAAAAATAAACATCAATCCAGGCAAGATATTGTTGAAATCTGTACATTATTATTTGGGGTGGTAGGGAAAACTTTGACTCGGATAAAAAAAAATTCAATTATAGTTTACAATAAAATTGAAACAAAAACTAACATTTATCCTACAAACTAGCACTATATTATGCAACACATGAGTTTAATTTTACATGATACAATTGCACCAAAGGTATATATATATATATATATAAATATATATATAAATATATATATATCTATAGATATATTATTGAATCGAAATGCCCAATAATAATTATTGAATATATCATCGATTTCCAATGGTGCACTAGCAATTTTGTCAGATTTGTTTTTCTGGTAAAAAATTTCAGAATTCAACCCAACACTGGATAATTGAGGGTCGGCTGCATATTACATATTTTAAGTATTAACTTTTAAATATTTTATTAACTTTTTAATTTTTATATAATTTTTTATTATTTTTTTTCATATTTGACCAAAAACAGTTCACCTCATTTAACCCTTAACCACTGACGTGTATTTAATTCCATTAACACTGACGTACGTCTAACAGACGTAGGCTTTTTTAAATAGCGTTTAGTCAGTAACTACTTATGATAACATGGTTGTTTTACTACGTATCGTTATTTAGGCACATATGGTATCTAAGGATCTGTCAAAAGAAGCAAGACTAGCGGTACATAATGGCGTTCTAGTGCCAACCCTGATGTATGGAAGTGAAGCCTGGAATTGGCAAAAGAGGAATGAAAGTAGACTGAATGCGGTCACTAACACGCTCGTGTGGAAAATCTTTGGTCGATAGAGTGAGGAATGAACAAATTAGAAGTGAATGCAATGCTGGCTGTAGTGTGGTAAATAGAATAAAGAAAGGAGTGCTGAGATGATTTGGTCATGTGGAACGTGTGAATGAGGAAAGGATGGTTAAGAAAATATATGAGTCGAGTGTTGAAGGCAACGGGAATACAGGGCGTCTGCGAAAGACTTGGCACAATCAGATACTACAAGTATTTGAGGATAGCCCTGTTAAAAGCCGCAACACCTGTAGAAATTGTATGAGAAGATGTATGAATGTGGTCAAAGCAAAAGAGTGTGGCATTCAATCCTCTCTGCCTACCCTTGCGGAGAAACGGCGAGATGGTTAGTTAGTACCTATTGAATAAAAAAAAACAGCATTGGTACTTAAAATATTTATTTATATTTCAAAATATTTTTTTTTTAAAAAATCAACTGAAACAAAAAAGCTTTTTTTCTAATGACTCAAAAACATAAAATATCAGTCTAAAATGATCACACAACTGATAGTAACTAAACATCTACATAATATTCTTTAATTTGAATATAAATAAGTGACACTTTTCAATCAACTTGATATTTTTTAACAGCATGTGTTACAAGCCGTTTTGAAAGATACGTATTTCACATAATAATATTTCCTTGTGGATTCCTGTGATGTCGTAGGTCTTTCAGGATCTGATTCAGGAATGGTTTCTTCTATTCCTGCTTCACTCAGAAGTTCCGCTAAGGGAATATTGTCACCACTATCCGACCAACAGTCTACTTCAGACTCATCAACGTCTGGGGGCAGGATCTCATTTTCATCGGCCGAAGAATCGTCAGATTCCAAAATAGTAAGGTTTTTGGAAACAAAGCTCTCAAAAAATTGATGAGGTACATTGATTCGAGGTTGTTAACTTATAGTCTAGTATGCAGCATCCAAAGAGCGTTTATTAGAAGCAATTTTAACTCAAAAACAAAAAAATAAAAAGTTACACTAACACTGACGCTACGTCCCGCAGATGTTATGATGTGTATATTTACCTATTCAAGCACAGCTCACGTCCGCTCACCACCACTGCCCACACGTCATTGGATCTTAGAAAGGTACAGGAAAGGACAAGTGCATGTGCGTAAGATGTAAAAATATATTACTGTTTTAACTGCGCGCCTACGTTTCCCAGACGTTTGTCAGTGATTGAGGGTTAAATATGTATGACGTTACTTATAGTTACATAAAACTTACTTATAGTTACGTTACATAAAACTAGTGTTTAGGAATTGTCGTATGTCAAGTATATCCATCTATGGATGCCTAATGGGACTTTTGAAGTCTTTTTTTTCACTTACTGATGGGCAGCGAAAGGAGACTCTGCGTGGGGGCCGGGGCCTGTGACGAGACGGGGACTGATACCAGCAGGCCAGCCGGGGCCCCCGTGGCCGACAGAGATAAGGATATGGGCTGAGGTAAACCAGGAATCTGCACCTGTATACAATAAGTTCATAATTTTTTATTTCGTAATAACAGTTTCATACTTGATGGAACATCGCAGGTTATACAGACTAAGTAAAGAACATGGTAGTTAGATTGATATATTTAATATTAGAGGATAATTTACTAAAAAAAATTAAACAATGTCTGTTCTCTTTAAAAATCTACACTATTTGACAGATCTAACCCAAATTTTGTATGTATTCTTTAGGCTCCTGTGAATAGGCGCCATCTCACCTCTCCACTTTACCCCACTCCTTCACACCTACGTAATGCACTCCTAATTAAATTAAATACTATCCATTCCAAATTTGGTTTCAACAACTTGCAAAAAAGTAATTACTACCCGCACTCCTCTCCTGAAATAATTGTGTATCAAAACAATTTATACTAAATTAAATTGAAAACCATCAAATAATATTTTATACCTTTAGGACCCTGCAGAAGAAATAAACAATTTTCTGATTTAATTTAATTTATTTAATTACATTGTACATAATAATAACAGTGTTAATTACGTAACATATAGTTGCAAAACAGAATGAGAATATTAACGCTTACCCACCTTTAATAGAGAATTTCATTCTCATGTTTAAAAGTGGGGGCATTGTCATATAGAATGAGAATATTAACGCTTACCCACCTTTAATAGAGAATTTCATTCTCATGTTTAAAAGTGGGGGCATTGTCAATATTATTAATGTATTCATTAGTAGCATTATATTAGAATAGTGAAAAAGGATATAATTTAAGAAAAATAAAATGTATCTAGAAACATTAGATAAAAGTAATAATAAAAAATATTAAGAAGGTATTAAAAAATAACAATTAAAAGTATGTATTGATTGTTTTTATTAGATTTTTTTTCATAGTGATGGATAATTCTATACATAATGATGAATTGAAAGCTATAGTGGAAGTAGATCCATCTCAAACCATGTCAGAATTAGCTACAGCCTTCAACGTCAGCGACAAGAACGATAATGATTCATTTTCCTCAAATTGGGAAATGAGAAAGCTCGCAAAGCGGGTGGGTACCTTATGAACTTACTGAAGGAAAGCAGCGACTCACGTTGAGGCTTGCCTTAATTTGTTGAGTCGGTACATAAATGAGGGAATTCTGAATCAGATTGTTACTTAAGAAGATTTATATGATGTGCCAAGGTGAAATACTAAATAAACAGCAGTGCTGAATTATTTTCATGGAGTTACAGTAATATCAGGAAAAACCTGGCATGTTGTACACATTTCTAGATAGATAGATGAATTTTGTTGTCAGCACTGGTTGTATTAAATTATTACCACAAGAATTTTAGTCTCAACTTTTAAACTTAAATAATAACATTTTAAAACATGAATCCATGAGGATATATAAATCCCATATGATACCAACAGAGATAGATCTACATCATCAACACTGAAACAGGGTTCTAAAAAATCAGATTTTTTGATATATATCCGATATATATAAAAAATTGGATATACAGTCGAACTCGGTTATAAGGAGCTCAGATATAAGGAGCTCAGATATAAGGAGATCTCGGCTATAATGAGCAAAACTGTGAATTCATTTTGATTTGCGCATATTTCCATACAATCATTCTCGGTTATAAGGAGCGCGATTCCCGGATATAGGGAGCAAATTTTAAAAACTAAAAATTTAAAAGTGAATAGTGTATTGGTGGAAAAAAATGGAGTATCAAAAACTCGTCTGACAGTGTCAGTTTGTGTCATCTCTGTCTACCCTATCTAATGGCATTAAATGAAAATATGTTATACGAGTATATTAAATTTTAGATATTCTATCATAGTCCAATTATATAGCATTCGGATTATTAGTTTAAAAAACTATGCACGAAATTAACCTATCCCGGATATAAGAAGTCCCGGCTATAAGGAGCATATTTAGTCGGTCCTGTCGCGCTCCTTATAACCGAGTTCGACTGTATATCTAAACTTTTTTTCTCCTTTTTTGCACAAGTCGATTTATACAAAATCGAAATATTTAGTAATTTTTTTTTTGTACATGAATTATTATTAATAAATAAATGAATTAATTGCATACTGAAAAAAGCTAATATACGCAATTATTATATACAAGTTATAAAAGTTGCTCTTACTAATGTAGTGTTATGGGTGTTTGTTTCTTTGTGTGAAATAAAAAACGGATTATATGAAACAAATTAAACTAAAAAACAACCATAACTCTTTTGAAAATACAACTAGTGCCATCTAGTAATGACTGCAGATATTAAAAAAATAACCTGTAGCACTTTTTAAAATACAACTAGTGCCATCTAGTAACGACTGCAGATATTAAAAAAAGAACAACCTGTAGCATTTTGGTTGAATACACTTGTAGCATCTGACTGAATACACATATTCAAATACACACAGTCAAACAGTATACAAAAAGAAAATTGTACACACTCAAGTGTCTGACACTATAAATTTACATGCAAAACCCACCCACCTGAACATTTTGTACTCCGGGCATGAGTCCTAAAGACTGTTGTGAGTTCTGCGCGCCTGCCGTGGCTGTGGGAGTGGGGGGAGCCATGAGACGCTCCAGGAGGGCTGATGAAGGCCCACCGCCTCCCTTTTTTACAGGAGCACTCTCTGGTGCACCTCCCGAGTTGGTCATGGCGGCTGGTGCACTGTTCAGTAGGTTGAGTATTGTGGCGTTGTTACTGGGCGTACTGGAGTTATTGGCGTTTGATGTGGACTTTGCTGCATTCGCGGCTAAATAAAAATCGCACATATAATACATTTTACAACTTTAAAACGTATTTAGATTTATTTTAAAAACTTAAGCCTTTAAAAGTCTACAAAAATTATCAATACATATATTGAGGACAGTAATATAAACTTTTGAAAGCATTTTATCCAAGTTATTTCAACAAATATGGATCATTCTAGTTACTAAGATTAACCCGTCAAGCCCGATAGGGGACAAAAGACAGCAGGCAGTGGTGGGTCATTTTAGGCCCAGTGCAAAATTCCAGTTTCTTTTACTGTTTTTCGGTAGATTTATTTCATATCTTTCATTTTAAATATAATTTATGAAATTGCATCACATACCGTTAATATAGAATTGAAAAATTAAAATAAAAAATTGAAGATTTTGTAAAATATATTGAGAATATGTTCGTAACAGTGCGCATCTAATACGTCTTACTCGGCTTCAGCCGAAACACATACAGATCAAGTGATCTCCCCTCTTCTTATTGGCGATTCGCGACATTTATAGGTGACAGTGGTTTTAAACATTTTATGATCTCTGTTATTTTTCTAAAATATGTTTATATATTTATCACGAAGGTAATAAAAATTATTTATTAATTTATAATCCTCTCGTACTACATTTATGCTACACCAATTTTGAATTTCATTGATTACTTCATAGTTAACACACGAAATAAGTACATATTTATAATAGATTAGATGACCACTTTCCTATTAAAATATTTTTTTCCATATGACTTTGCTTTCAAATTATTAATGTTGGGAAAATATAAAATAAATAATAAGTAAATTATAATTGTTATTGTGAAAATAAAAAAAAATCAAGTAAGAAAAAAAAATAAGCTAGCAGCAGAAACTTGGCCGGTAGATTCCTGCCTATGTTATGAGTCTAAAATGATAAGCAACCATGACCTATGGTTATGTAGATAGGCAATATAAAATTTTGCATTTTTTTTCAATATTTCTGACTTATTTTTCGCAAAAAGTTGAACTATCATTACAGTAACTTATATTGATTATGAGAAATTCATTCGATTTAATGCAAGTCGAATAAAATGATAAAAACCTTCTAAAAATTGAAAAATGTTTTTTTTAGAAGGTTTTTATCATTTATTAAAGATTGGTAATATATGGTATATTGCGAGTATTGAAAGGTAATGCCTGTAAAGTTCACTGTCTTTGGTGTTATTTTACATTTTTATTTATAACTCGGTTGAATCTCACCCGATAATATTAATTTATGTCTCAAGTTATGTGGAGAAATATAATAGAATATTAGCTAAAAAGATAATGGCGTGAACCAAATCGTTATCACGTCATTAATTTTTTTGTAAACACAAGCAACAGTTAACCTCTTCGGGCCCAAGGTATCATATATGATACTCGGAGTTAATGTGGAAAATGTACTTACTGGTTATATTGTCTAACACAAGCTCAGGGTATCAGGTTAAATAAGAAATAGTTTTACTGATGGCGCACATTTTGACTTCGAAATACAAATTTTAACTGAGCTATTGACAAGTGAACGTTATATATCCAAGTATCATATATCATACCGTGGGTCCGAAGAGGTTAAAGTGTTTAAGGAAAGAAATGTTCTATAATTTACTTCTGAATTTATTCCATGGAAAACTTTCAATTTCTTTTACCCAGTGTCCATTAGAAATGATTGATTAAAGATTCCTAAACATACCAGCAGCTTGTTGTTGGAACTGATGTGCAGAATTCATTAGACTCGTGACCAGTGCACTGATTGCGGGATTCGTGGTTCGCTGTTTCGTCGGTGTCACTTTTTGTGTCACTTGCGTGGGAACATTATTCACTTGTTGATTGGCTAAACTAATACTTTGTTGTCCTTGTAAGTTCACTGATTGTCCTTGCATATTCACCGTTTGTCCTTGTAAGTTCACCGTTTGTCCTTGTAAATTCACTGTTTGGCCCTGTAAGTTCACCGTTTGTCCTTGCATGCTTATCG
Source organism: Agrypnia vestita (assembly GCA_016648135.1). Taxonomy (NCBI): domain Eukaryota; kingdom Metazoa; phylum Arthropoda; class Insecta; order Trichoptera; family Phryganeidae; genus Agrypnia; species Agrypnia vestita. The sequence continues at coordinate 239,512 of JADDOH010001010.1, read as the reverse complement.
TCTGCCCTTGTAAGTTCACTGTTTGCCCTTGCAAATTCACTGATTGTCCTTGTAAATTCACCGTTTGCCCTTGCAAGTTTACCGGTTGACCTTGCAAGTGAACTGGTTGTCCTTGCAGGGTAATTCCTTGCTGTTGTAAAGCTTGCTGCTGAAGATTGACATTAACGCCTTGTTGAGTTTGCAATGTCTGTCCTTGCAAAGTGATTCCCTGTTGACCTTGTAAAGTTATGCTAGGTTGACCTTGTAACGTTATGCCTGATTGTGTTTGTATCGTAACATGCTGAGGGGTTCCTGTGACTTGGCCTTGTATTTGCGACTGGCTCGTGACGACTTTCTGTTGCAACAACTGCCCCGATAGTGGATGCTGTATGTGAATGATAGCTTGTTGCAGTTTATGAGGATTAATGGGTTGTGGAGGATTCGTTAACTGTTGCGCAAGTAACTGGTTAGCTGTTTGTTGCGCATTTTGCATTTGTTGCAACTGGGCTGCAGTTGGTTGGTTTGTTATTTTAACATTTTGCAATTGCTGATCGTTGTTCTGTTGCTTGATTAAGGGTTGATGCAGCTGTATGTGCTGTATGGTGCCAGCGGGTTGAGATTGTTGGGACTTGATACCGACAGTAGATTGGTCAATCTGCGTTACCACTTGTTGAACAGGACTGTTGGCTTGCTGTTGGTTAGCTTGAAGTTGTTGGATGGCTGTAGGACCAGCTTGCAACTGTGCTTGCTGAAATATAAATTAAAAAAATTAAAAAATTGTGATTCAAAATTGATAAAACTTAAAAAACTAGAGTTAATGAGTCCTACGCTAATTATAAAAGTTTCTAGCACATTTGCCTCAAACTTCATTAGGGTATAAGCAGGCGCGTGCAGTAAGAATATTGAAGACTTAAATGACTATGAATGAATTTTTCGTAAACATATATTTTAGAAAAAAAAATTGAAATCAAATAGATATTTATCTGATAGAATATTATATGTCAAAATATGAATACTATGATAATTACTGCGATAGGAATATTACGAATGTTTTATTTAGATTTTTTTTAACATATGGTTATGTAAAAGACATGCTGCGATGTTCCCACTGTACGTACGTCCATGGGTATAGGCATTTGGTGTCAATTCAATATTTTAATCATTAACTGCATTTTTTAATTTTATCTCCGAACTATCGAAAGTGAATAAACATTAGAATTTAAAGGATTCACATGAGGTGAGTGTCAACAGCAATAAAAATAATTCTTCTCGACATCTGAACGAATCAGCTATTAACCGTATATTATTATAAACCTATAACATTATAATAGTAGTATGTATGGGGGGTATAAATATCCAAAAAATCGTAATGTATGTAATCATATGTTTTGAATGCAGTCATTAAGGATTACTTATTTAGAATGTACAGTATAGTGTCTCTGTAATCCAAACCCACTTTAAAATGAACCTCCAGTAATCCGAACCATCGGAAGACAGGGTGGGTATCGAGACGCACATATAACAATTACATATTAGCCCATCTGTGAAGAAGTGCCTTTCTTTCACTTACCACACGTCATCTGAATTTGGTTGCTATTATTTTTACTGCCTAAATTTATCGATTTAAAATATATATGGTCGTCACTGCCTATAACGAAATACAAGGGATCGAGCAAATAAAAAAATTAATTAAAAAAAGAAAAAAGAAATAAAAATACCCTAGTTATAACTAATTAACCTTATATAAATTAAAACTTTAATAAGTCAGTCAACTTCGTTTACACTATTCTGTTATTCCAAAATGCTGCACATCTAGTTTTTTTAATCTGGAAACTTCTTGAACTTGTGAATTTAATGAATGAATAATAAAATAAAATGAATAAAAAATTTCAATCCATTTGGCCGTATTCAAAACTTGTTTGATGCTGGGTGGATCGGGTTCCTCTGTTTTTTTCTCCTCGTTTTCTTGCTCATTCGCATTGAAGATAGCGTTAGGATAGTACCTCGAGGTCAACTCTAGACACACTTTCTCCAGCCAGCCATCGGTGACGTTTCTGTCAACATCACGGCTCTTCCATAAGTAATCCGTGTGCCCTGAAGTAAGAAAATTCTAAGAAACGGACTTTCTAGACGTCCCTTTTTCGGTGGAAGTGAACCGATTGTTTCGCTATAGTGAGCTACTTCGTTGTAGAGAGTGAATTAATACATGGGTTCTTTTGGAAAACCAAACAAGTCTGGTTCATTTTCACATTATAGAGAGTTTTTCGCTATAGGGATTTTCATTACAGAGAGTGACGACTGTATTTCTATAATTCCTTGGTGAAAAATAAGTACCTACTAAAAAATGTAAGTATTAAAATTTTTCAATTCAAATAATTACTGTATCGAAACGTATCGGTATGCGGTATTATGTTTTCACTTGAACTGTATATCATAAAAGCTCCTGAACCCAATGACCGAGAGCGAGAAAACGTTACTCACTTAATTCTGCCGACGACGCGATGCAAAACGCGAATTCCAAACCCAAGTCGATACTTATCAAACGTTCACTACGCAATTGTGGTGTAATCGCAAGTAAATGTTTTGCTTTATTCATTCAATATATACAATGTCAAATTTTTACACGACACAACAGATTTTAAAAAATTATTCCACAGAAAAAATGTCTCAAAAAAGGAAATATTACGAATTTGTGGAGAGGATAATAGAAGATAATGCTTCTGATTTTTGAGATTTACATGATGTTGACTTCATCCTTGACTGACAAAGAAATTGATTCAGACAAACTGAGATGAGCCAGACTATGTCATGAGGACAACTTGGAAGATGATAGAAATATGTATAAATTTTAGGTCTAAATCTGTCTGTACAGGATGTAACAGAGTCAGTCGACAAAACTGTACAGGTGGATTCTTGTCTTGATTATGTGTCAAAAATGTTCAAGCAACCATGATCTAATTAATATCAATAGTTATGGAAATATGCAATATCAAAGTTTACATTTTTTTCAATATTTCTAACTTATTTTTGCAAAAAGTTGAACTGTAATTACAGTAATTTATATCAAATATGAAAAATTCATTTGTATTAATATAAGTCAAAAAAAAAAAATAAAAACCAAGGTTTTTATCGTTTTATTTGACTTGTATTGAAACAAATTAATTTTTCATAATCAATATAATTTATCATAAAGATGTGTTAGAACTGTGTATACCAAACAATTTATCTATGGTTATCTTTTTTTTATATATATTTATTAATTTTTTGATATTTATTACATTGTAGATATGCCAAAATGCACAGCAGTTTTACGGCATGGTTGCCTTCAATATTTGACAATAATTTTTATCTCATAATGAAGATAGTAGGTCATTATCGAGTGTTGCATGTTTTTTTACAAAATGATACATGATATGTAATAATATTTGACAATAATTCTTATTTTATAATGAAGATAGTAGGTCATTATCGAGTGATGCATGTTTTTTTACAAAATGATACATGATATGTAATTATAGATTAATGTAAGATTAGGTACATATCTTTAATATATATTCTTTTAGCTTGTACTTTTTTGAAGCCAATGGAGTTTTTTGTCTTGCATCATCTCAAAGAATTTTTTATCTAATTTATTAAAGATTCTTGGCACAATATACTCTCTTTTTCTTTCGCCATACACGTTGTTAGTGATTGGTATTCTCATTGTTCGTCCTGTCGATCTGGTTGCATAGTTATGGTGCGTGTCAGTGTGTATATTAATTTTATTTATCATTTCTTCTAGTATTATATTATATTTTACTTTTTGGTCAATTGGTAATATTTTGCATACTTTGAATAATCTATTATAATCATCCTTGTACATACATTTAGTTCTATTATCTACCATAAGTTTAAGGAATCTTAATTGTAACTGTTTGATTTTATCAATATATGTTTTATAGGTAAGACCATAACTGCTCATGCCATAACTGATAACCGAGTCAACCATCGCGAAGTAAAGAGAGTACAGTGTGCCCCGAGAGCTACACAGTCTTAGCATGTGAAATTCACTTAGCATGGATCTTAGTTTTTTACAAATATTATCAATATGTTGTTTCCAATTAAAGTGTTTATCAACTACTAAACCTAACTAAGTATATTGTTCCACATCTTGGATTTTTTCACAGTTGCAGTTTGTCAGATTTGTATGATTGGTATGTAGGCACTCGTAGCAATGTCCAATGAGATTAATTTGAAAATTTTTTGGTGTGACTCGCGGGGACCGGATATGTAAATACTGAGTTTTTTTACATTTAGTATGATTCCGTTGTCATGTGCCCATTTTATTATATTGGTCAAGTCACTTTGAATGTTGTTTCCTATTGTTTTCGCACAATTGTCAGCATATAGGATGCATGTGTCGTCTGCAAACATAAATTTTTTACAGTATTTTATTACGTTGGCCAGGCTATTTACATGCATAATATAGCACATAGGTCCCGTTATCGATCCTGTTGGCATTCCATATTTTATACATTTTAGTGCACTTTGTTTATTTGATATCTTAACTGAAAACTTTCTTGACCTCAGGTATTCAGAGAACCATTTGTTAACTGGTCCTCTTAACCCACTCTCATCGCCGTGAGTAGAGTGTCATGGTCCAGCGTGTCAAAAGCTTTTTTGAAGTCAATGAACAGTGCAACGACATGTTTTTTGTCATTTAAATAACTGTTAATTTCATTGGTAAATTTTGCAAGAAGAGTCGTTGTACTTTTTTGTTTTTGAAATCCGTGATGCATTGAATGGATAATTTTATTTTCGTCTAAGTAAGATGTGTTTTTGTTAACTATAACTCTTTCAACAATTTTATTAATGCTTGATAGTAATGCTATCGGTCTATAGTTTGTTGTATCTGAATGGTCACCAATTTTAAATATTGGTCTTATGATCAATATTTTCAGTTTATCCGGATACTTTTCTTCTTCCAAACATAAGTTGATCATTTTAGCTATAACAGGTCCAATTTTCTTTTTTACAGTCTGTATATCCGCCATTCTAATTCCATCCATTCCTGGACCTTTTGCTATACTCATACTCAATGCATTTAATTATCTCATTCGGTGTTATTTTATTTATTCTTATCGATTTATCCACTTCGGTCACATATGTCCGCCTATTTAGGAACTTTTCTTCGCATTTATGTTTTATACCATCAATTTCTTCAGAAAAGGTTTTAGCAAAATTATTATATATAGTTTCGATTTCAATATCCATGTGCTTAAGCATATCCATGTCAACATTTTGTTTCTGTCTCCCCGTTCATTCATTTATATTTTTCCAAATTTTTTTATAATTTCCCGCATGTATGATTTTTTATAATTTCCCGCATGTAATTGTATGATTTTTTGGCGGTATGTATTTTTTGTTCGGTTTATTGCTTTGCTTGTTTTATTTCTGAAATTTGTATACTGTAAGCGATACATAATATTATTTGGAGAACTTTTCCATTTTCTATAGAGCTGAACCTTAGTTCTAATTATAGTTTTTAGTTCTGATGTTATCCATTGGTTTTCGTATCTTGATTGGGATGTGATGTACTCTTTTTTAGTACTAATGTACACCTTTTTAAAACAATTTGCTAATTTTTCGTATATTTCATTTGGACACCTTATGTTTTCTATTTCATTCCAATTTATTTTTTGTAGTTCCTCTTGAATAATTCTTTTGTCAAAATATTCAACTTTCACTTTTTTATCTTCCCTTTCGTGTTCTCCGTTTAACGTTAGTCCAGTGATATAATGATCAGCAATTTTTTGTTTTATTGTAACAGCGTTTATATTGTGTTTTTTATTTCTAATATATATATGATCAATACAGGACCACACATTTCTATTATCTACAACTTCATCTCGGGTAATACTATTTATTAATTTAATTAAGCCATTTTCAACTAGCATGTTTTCATAATTAAAGACATGTATATTATTTTGTTTGAGTGGGTATATATTTATATCTCCGGCTAGGATAACATCTTGACCATCTGGAATTTTTTGTATAATTGTGCCTAGTTCATCAATAAATTTGTTTTTATTTGTACTGGGTGGTCGATATATCGATATTAAATTAATTATCTTCTTTCCAATTTTCAGTGTCCCGTTTATGATTTCACCAGTGTCTAGGTGTTCAATTTTTTTTCAAACTTATATTTTTCCTTTATGTATGTAATGATTCCCCCTCCTCTTGTTTTTTCTCGTATAAGCTTACATATTATATCCTTTTATATTAAACATCTTTATATCTTCTTCTTTGATGTTTACCTCTGTAAGTATTATCACATCCAAATATTGTATTACATCTCTTGTGAGTACTAAGAATTCATTTAAGTTTTTTAATATGGATCGTATATTTACGTGTATTAATGCGAAGTTGATTTTTGTTTTTAATATAATTTCTTTTAACCAGATGTCAATGTTTTCACATTCTAGAAAATTATGAGATTCAAATTGTTGTGATTCCATTTTATTAGTGATAATTAAAATATATTGATATGTAGAGTAAAAGTAATAATAATAATTAATCCTTCAATAGGTCATCTATATCTTTCTCTTCCTGTATTTTTTCTGAATCTTTTTCACTTCCTGTTACTGTCACGTTCTGCTGAACCATCCGTGTTTTATTAAATGGAATATACTATTATAAACTTATTCATTCCTGTGTTGTTATTGCTATAACCCATCAGGTTATGGGCCCAGAATATGTGATAAATAAAAGTACGCAAGTAGTTTCTTTGTCAAGATCGTTAAATATGAGATGCCGAAAAATGACGTTCCATCACCGCAATAATAATAAATAACAGTTAATTTTGAGAAGCTCAGTGGTATATCAAATTATGGAAATTGGAAATTTTTGATGCGGATGTACTTAATTCACGAAGATCTGTGGGATTGCACCGAAGAGTCCGCAATAGGTGTTCCCAAGGTCAACGATGATCGAAAGCAACTACAGGCACTTGCAAAAATATGTTTAATGGTGCAGCCGTCGTTGTTTTCCCCATGTACAACATGCAAACACTGGGTTTGCAGCTTGGAATAACCTAAAAACAGCCTTTGAAGATAGGGGGCTCTGTAGATTAGGGTGACCCGTCCATGTATGGGAAAAAATTTTTTTAAGCTACACAATCGCAAGAGGTATCAAAATTTGCGTAGTTTTACATAGAATGCGAAAAAGGTAAAAAAACTATAATTTTCTGTCATCTTGAGGGCTCTACCGAGCTTTGAAGTTTTATAAATTTTATGTTTTTATAGAGTTAAACCGTTTGCCTAAATAATAAAAAAAATAAGTTTAAAAGGTATTTTATTATTGAAATTAATGAAACAAAGCACAAGAAATTAAAATAAACAAAATATAGATTATAATCAATGAAAAGATTAAAAATTTGAACTTATTTTTGTGTCCAAAATTTGGCATTTCTGCTCGAGATTGCATCCTGGTTCTAATAAAGCCATCTCTAGAAGTAACATCAGTTACACTTCGTGATGCGTCTGTTATAGGTCTCTAGGACCCAAAGTGCAACAATCTTAGGCCAAGAATAAATGACGAAGGGGTAACTCATTGACATGCAGCATACAAACACACCATTGTAACGGTCTCTCCTAATACTTCTCTAAATATTGAATCCCGCCACCCTTCTAATCGGTATTAGTTGTAGTTCCGTCACATTCAATGCAAATCACGTCATCTAAATTCCAACCTCGACCCTCTACTAAAGTTGTGATCGAAGTAAGAATTCCCTTTGCAGTGCCACGTCTTTTGGTATTATGTGTCCCAAACAAATTGATTCAGGTTGTGCTAAAATTGAGATGTGGTCTTCCAAAATTTTTTTGCGATGGTCTTTTCGTCCATCAAAGTAAATGCTTTTTATAACAATACCTCCAATATCTTTTGAAGTTTCCGGGCTTTAGATACATCTCTGTAGATCTTATAACCTTAACTATAATCTTAACCGGAGTTAAATTTTCGGTAGAAACTAAGCTGACGTCAGCCAAAACCACAGAAGCAGCAGCAGATCACGTCGATAAACCGTATCTATCACAGCCTTTAGAAACTGTTGGTAACGGCAATGTATTCCAATTCGCCATTGAAGTCAATGGTGTCTCTGTCGAGGGCGTGTTTGTCGGGGATGCCTCTGTTATCGGATACGTATCTGTGGAAGATTCACGCACTGAATCTTTATCACAATTTGCTGAGACAAAATCGGTTTCTTGAGTAGCACACGTTTTTTTTGTTACTCTTATTGACTCTTCAATTTACCTCTACTGTAGTTTTATTAATCTAGCCGTTTCTTTCTTGTCAAAACCGCTTGTAACCATTTTCCTATCATTTATTTGATCCAACAAAAACTTCTCTCATTGATGTGAACTTTCTTAGGTTTTAATCACGAACAAGATTCAAATAAAGTGCATTTACAAGCAGAAACGTCAAAAAGCTTCTCAGATGACTCTAAAAAACGTTTCAGTTTATTTTTAAAACTTTAATTTCGTTTGTTTTTGGGGTACCTTTTCAAATTGAGATACTTTTCGAAATTGGATTTCACTAATTAAATAACACGTTCCTTAGTTATAATTCGAATCGAAGTTTTGGTCCAAATATTGTTGATCTCTTCGGAAACAATCACATATATATCTGATTGGGATGGATCTTTTTCATTATACTTCAATTTTAGGTCGTTCTTGACAAATAAAATAAATTAAATTAGAACAAAAAGGAAATATTTTATTGTACTTAGTTCAGGAGCCAAAATTGAGGATAGCGAAATATCAACATAAAAATGACAATTTTTCAAAACTTTGTAGCTCGGTAGAACCCTAAAGGTATAGTTTTATTTTATTTTTAAAATTATTTTGGTAATCTACGCTCAATTACGCAAGTTGTGAGAGGTCTTGTGTTGTCTTTTGGTAAGCCAAATTTTTTTTATCGGGACAGCCTACTCTAGACATCTTGGACTTTTACGTACAAATTGGAAATTGGAACAATTTTGTGATATGGAAACGTACCTCTTGAAGATCACGGACCTAGATCAACAACTACGTGACATAAACGCTCCATTAGACAATGATTTTCTGTCAGTGTTTATGTTAGGGGGTTACGTGTAGTCAGAGGCGCAAAAAAACAGACATTTTCAAAAACATTTTTTGAACGGTTGTTTAATGTTTTAATTCAATACATAATACCAACGTTTTACACTATATTTTAAGTAACTATACCGAAAATTTCAAATAAAATTATTAATACTGGACCACGATAGAATCTCGATTCTTGACCCCTGTCTTGCAAATAGTGCCTCGCGGTGTCCATCAGTGCTTCTTAGTGGTTTATCTAAATTTAATGAAATAAAAAGAAACTAGTAGTTCAACAGTTTATCTTGTGCTCGATCGAAACTTTTTTTTTTCAAATTTAGCAAAATGGCAGTCTTTGAAATTTAATCTAATTTAGCTTAATTATGAATTTTGAGGGAAAAAATCACTCATTTATTATTTATAAAAAATAAAAGTAAAAAAAAAAAATCCTTCGATTAAGCACAAGTTTTTAATGCCAAAAATATGATTTTTAAATTTCATTTAAATTTGTCGAGTAGTTTTTAAAATATCGCGGACACCGTTTTTGAAAACATTATTTTGAGAAAAATGCGTTTAAAGTTTTATGCATAAATAATTAATACAAATACAATTTTAAAAAATTACTTACGTAGAGTCGTCTATTTCTGGTACATATAATACACCTTCTGCCGATGTGTAAGCCTCCAGGATGTCGATTTTTTTTATCTACGTCTCATTTTGCCTTCTTGAGTGACCTGATTTGCATGTTGGTCAGCAATCTTTATGCGCTCTATATCGAGTTTTTCAGCATACCGGTGTCCATAATTTAATCCTATGCATTGCCAATCATTAATATTCCTTGCAAACCTTCATGACGTCTCATTATAAATTTTTGAAAATGATTATAATACACGCACAAATACCTACAGACTGTTGGATTTCACTGCCACTGAAGTACTAACACTAAAATCTCAAATCAAATCTCAGTTAGCCTATGTCTAAAAGTAGAAGTATAAAAGAAATTTCGTACATTATTCTTAGAATTAATCAGGTAAAAACCGCGTTCCGTAACAGTCACCCCGTTTGTCAGCCCGGCCGGCTCTAGTACCGTCCGCGTGTCAGTACGGGTGGCAGCAGAGGGCCCCACAGTTATCGTTGGATATCTTTAAAACTAATAACCGGATCGAGTAGATATTTTCACACAATAATTTTGAAACATTTTGCTTTAAGAAAATACCAAAAAAAAATCGATTTTTTAAAAATCCTGACTACCCAACCCCTTAAGCGGTTTGCCGCCGGATTATGATCCGCTCATTATGGCATTGTAAAAATTTGAACATTAAATTATGTAGTGAAACAGTACAAAGTAAATTACTATAAGATAATTTACGCAGAGACATTGACAAATGTGAAGAAAGTGCAATATTTACAAACCGGGTTATAAAAAATGTCAACAAACATCCTACGAAGGTTAAGTGCTTCATATGTAAAAAACCGAATCATTATGCTAAAAACTGTCCAATAAAAACAAACAAAAGTGATAAACGGAGTAAAAAGCATGGAACGGAACGTTATTGACTGCATTCGCTGTAGAGGTAGTGGTATGTTGACTCCGGCGCGACTTGTCACATGACAAACAATAAAAATTTATTAAAAAACTATGTTGTGAATACTCCACGGCTAGTAACAGTTGCCAACAATCAAAAGATGCATAGTGAAGAACATGGTGACATGGGATTGTTGTTAGATGTTTGACACTCAAGTTATGAAAATAAGTGATGTTATGTACGTGCCAGGATTACAAAAAATCTTATTTCTGTGGGAAAAATGGCTTCAATAGGACTCGAAGTGCATTTTGATACACAGAAGAGTAACATTTATTGTGGCAATATTGTAGTTGTCAGCCCTTAATGTCAAAGTCAGCTCTCAAAGTCAACGGTATTTACCAATTGGATACAGCGAGTCAACAATCAATAAATGAAAGCAAGCTTGCTGCGGCGTGTCATTCGGTGACTTTGATAGAGCCAGATGTCCAGTCTACAGGCAATGAACGAGCAGAAGCTGTGAGTTTGTGTGAGACGAACCCATCTCAGGAGTCATGGCATCGCAGACTCGGACACCTGAATAGGCGAAGTATGAATTTACTGAAATTAGGTATGGCTAGTGAAATTGATTATATTAATAGTAAACATACTCCCTGCATGGCTTGTGTTGAGGAGAAACAAAGTAGACTACTATTCCCAAAGCAGTCTTATAGCAGAGCCACTGAGAAACTAGGTCTTATACATTCTGATCTGTGTGTGCCTATGTCAGTTTCCTTGTTTAGAGGTGCTAAATACCTATTAACATTTATAGATGATTTTACAAGAATGACATTTGCTTACTTTATTAAAAGTAAAGATGAAGTATCGTCTGTATTTAAGATTTTGAAAAGTCTGGTGGAAAATCAAACTAATTTGAAAATAAAGATGCTAAGAACAGATAATGGTCGTGAATATGTTATTAAACAGTTCCAGATATTTCTACAAGAGCATGGCATCGAACATCAGAGGACTGTGCCATACTCACCACAACAGAACGGTGTGGCGGAACGGGCCAATCGCACAATTATGGAGGCAGGACGATGCACGCTGCAAGATGCTGGACCGGAGGTTTTGGGCAGAGGCATTGAATACGGCAATATTTACTAAGAATAAGTCACCAAGTAAGGCAGTGAGAGGCACTACTTCTTCTTCTTCTTCATCAGCCTTCGTCTATCCACTGCTGGATATAGGTCTCTTCCTTATTTTTTCATTCTTCCCTGTTGTTGGCTAATTGTAGCCATTTCTTTCCTCCACACAACAATATCATCGGCCCATCTCTTTTGAGGTCTTCCGATGCCTCTTTTATTTTACCAAGGTCTCCATTTCAGAACTCTGGAAGGCCATCTTGTAGTATCCTGTCTTGCAACGTGTCCTGCCCATTGCCATTTTAGTTTCGCTACACGATCCATGATATCCACTACTCTAGTTCTGCGCCTAATTTCGTCGTTTCTAATTCTATCTCTTAGGCTTACTCCAAGCATGGATCTCTCCATGGATCGTTGCGTGCATTTAAGCTTTTCTACACTTATCTTTGTAAGGGCCATAGTCTCCAATCTTCGGCGGAGCCTGTAACCGCTAGGAGATGCGTCCCCAGGTGGCAGGAAAGCTTGCCAGATATGGAGGGCAGGAGGGAAATAAAATACCTCTCGCAGACCAACAGGCAGTAGCGTCTGACCCATAATGGGCGGCTACAAACAGCTTCTGTTCCCTATGTTAAGGGCGGCTGATTTAAAACTCACCAACCCGTCTGGCAAGCGTGGTGTTTTAATGCCAAATACCTTCCAAAATGAACCGGAATTCTAAAACAAGACTACCCCAGGTGAGTAGAACACAACGTTTGGAATCTCACACCGTTCCAACGGTCTGCCCCAAGGATTGGGGCAAAAATTCGGAAAAGATAAAAATAAATCTCTATATTGAGAGGCACTACACCGGAAGAAAAATGATCTGGTAATAAAGTCAATTTATCTAATTTAAGAATATTTGACTGTGTTGCAATGAACCCCGATGAAAAACGTAAGAAATTAGATGCAAAGAGTAAACCGTATATCTTTGTGGGATATTGTAGTGAATCAAAAGGATAAACGTTAATTGATCCAGAAAATGCTTCCAAATGTGTCAAATCTAGAGATGTGCAATTCTTAGAAGGGAAAATTTACAGACATTTGAAAATAAATCAGAAAAAATGCACTGCATTGGATGATTGCCACTTACATCTCACTAGTAATGAAATGAATGATGTAAATACAAATGAAAATGATGATGTTAATCTATTGCCTGCCATAGAGCTAACTGATTCAAGGAACTTTGATACGAGTTTTTCTGACTCCGGCTTTGTCAATAACCCCAATGACGTCACATGGAATCCTGACATGACTGTGGATCAAGGATCAAGTGATTATGAAAAAACTGTAAATATTGTGCTTGCCATGACAGGAGCAAGTCACGGTGTTGAGCCATAGACGACAGAGGAAGCGTTATCAGGACCCGATAAAGACCACTAGAGAGACGCCATTGAGGAAGAGTATAGGTCATTTGAAAATAATAAAGCTTGGAACTTAACACTTGCCTTCAGGAAAGAAAGCTGTGAAATGTAAATGGGTTTTTAAGAAGAAACTTGAACCAGAAGGCCAGTTACTTCGTTATAAAGCACGTCTTGTGGCAAAAGGGTTTACTCAGAAATATGGGATTGACTACAAGGAAACCTATTCACCCGTGGCACATGATGGTGAACAGAAAACCGCGGACAGTTTAATATTGTTTATTTATTTTCGAATTACAGTATGTGCCTATCGTTCAACTTTGACAGATTACTCGGTCGTCAGCTGGTTGCTTCAGGTCGATGAACCGGGGTCCCTGTGGTGTTGGTGACAAATGGTCTTCGAGCGTTGTTGGAGAACGTGAGCGAAGAGCTGTCGTGGAGTATAGCGACCGATGTTGTGAAGTGGGAGATGCTGATGGACGATAGATGTAAGCGGTGTATTGCGGTGAGGTTGATGAAGCTGGAGAAATTGGGCGCCGATATATGTTGCAAGAGTAGTAAAGAGATGACGATGATAGCGCTGCGGCGGCAGACTGGAGGTGTAGCGATTGTGTTTGATGTCGTAGCTACTGCAGGTTGGAGATTGGTTGAGTCATAAAGTGACGTGCTACACAGCGAAGTGGTGCTACAGGTAGCGGTCGCCGAGCAGCGTGATGTTATGGTTACAGTGTAGGGAAATGAACTACGTAGAGAGATGCGCTACGGTAGTGGCCGCGCAGCGTGACGTCGTTGTGACGGCGAGGGAACGAACTAAATTAGGACGTCGGCAACACACCTTTTATACCCCGATTTCGTTGGCTAGACGTGTACAAATCTGTGTGAGTGGTGGCCTGTAAGCATATTTAATTTTCCTTTGTCTGTGTGAGATCCGTCGTGTCAGCAGATTATTCTTCTGTATGTGACGTGGGATGTTTAGTTAGCGACATTTCCCCCCTATTCTTTTACCCGTTCCCCTCCCCCTGATATATTTTCGATGCAAATCTGTACTGTTTGACCGATCGGACTTAAAATTTGGCGTGGAATGTTACCATCGCAACTGAGCGCTAATGATCTCTGGTGGATCCATGGATGAGGCACCCGCCATCCGAATGGCCTATTACATAGTTTAAACCCGAAAATTCTGAACAGTTACAGTTACAGCAAACACAATTGGCCGCGCAGCGGCCATAATTGTCCGCGAAGCGGCCACAATAGCAAATATGGAAATTTGTCATATAGCAAACACAATTGGCCGCAGAGCCGCCATCATTGGCCGCAAAGCGGCCATAATAGCCGCCCGCAGGGCCTAGCAGTAAGCAATCGGCGATAGCCGATTGCTTTCCTGCTAGTATTATTTATTTTTTCAAAACAAAAGGAATTCGATGCGCAAAAATTTTCTTTGCTGATGTTTTTGAATTCAGAGTGCAAAGTGAACCAAAGTGTCATAGCGTTCCAAACCATCTAGTCAGGGGGTAGTCACTCCGGATGGCTGCAGATCGAACAAACATCGCGATTGACATGAAGAAAAATGGTACAATAATTATTTTCACAAACATACTCCCCCGCCTTGAAGGTTCTCAGAACCTTCAACAGACAAAAAGGAAGAAAACAAAGAAGAAGGGAGATAATGCTAAAATTCTTAACCTAACTAGAGTGTGATTTTTATTCGATTTTGTGCGAGTAAATAAATAAACGTATATATATAGAAGCTTTTAAAATATATTTTTGCGTTGGTAAAGGGTATAACTTTACCACAGGTTGTTTTACTAAAGCAACGCGAACCACATTCAAACCACAGTCAAAGGGTCACATCCGTCACGTGTCAAAATTCAATTTCAATATGACTTGCCAGAAGTAAAAATAGAATTGATTGAACAAAATGTGGTATTTCGTTATTTTTAATCAATAAACACCATCGTCGTATTAAATAATGCATATAATATTTACATATTAAATTATATCTAAATGTATTTTAAAATGAACTGTTAAGCCTCGTTTCTTTCAAAGAATTTTTTATGCTGGCAATGGAAAAACACGCATCATTTTTGGGGCAATTAACATATAGATATTAAAATCTCGCCATCACGTTGTGATTTGTATTTCCACTAATTTTAAATCAAACCTGTGTTTTGAGCCGCTCACGCGAGTACGCGATATATAATATAAATTGAAGAAACAGTTTCGCATACCTACAAGTGTAAGAAAAACAGCGCGCCTATCGAAAGAAAATTTAAAATAAATAATCGCACGGGAGGAACGCCGCTGTTTGTGCAAGAGATCAAGGATCCAGCCATCTGGTAAGTAGATGTTATTCTTGGGTGGTTTTTTGGGTCTGACATTTATCCTGATTGACTTGTTTTTTTAAACACGATAGTTATTTGCACAAACGATTTATCTCCCTGGAGCTGGCCTATTTAGACGGCCCAGTTCCAATAATCGCCCCTTTATCATCAAGAAATCACCAAGGTATAAACCGAGGTGTGCCAGATGTTTGGCCAAGAGGTAAATGTAAAAAAAAAAAACAAATACTAACATGCTCTGCAGATAACGGGACAATAGATCTACCGGATATCAGAGTGGGAAGAGTACAACTGGAGATTGTACCCAACTTTACCTATCTAGGCAGCATCCTAACATCAAATTCCTCACTTGGTGATGAGCTGAAGAACCGTCTAAAAAAAATGCTTCAGCGGCTATCGCCAAACAAAATGATAGAGTCTTCAATAGCAGAGATATTTCCCAGCAAACAAAGATATTGTTCTATAAAGCTTTTGTGCTTCCCACACTGTATGGAATGGAGGCTTGGGTACCCTACAGAAGACACGTAAGGAGTCTGGAAATGTTCCACCAACGATTCCTTCGCTGCATTCTACAGATCCACTGGAGCGACCATATATCTAACGTTACTGTTCTGCGTCCCTCGAAATGTCAGCCAGTTGAGGACATGATCGTGGAAGTGAGATTGAGATGGACGGGACATGTGTTACGCATGGGCGATCACAGACTTCCGAAGCGGGACTTATATGGGGAGATAGTGGGCAGGAGAAAGGCCGGAGGACAGAAGAAAAGGTATAAAGACTGTCTCCGAGAATCGCTGAGCCTTTGTGGAGCACCCGAGAATTGGGAGCAGCTGGCACAAAATCCTGTGAGCTGAAAGAGAATTTGCTCTCAGGCTGATGGTTGCGGCGGCCAAACAAGTAAAAAATGAGCAGTGAGCCGCAACCATGCGTCAACGGGACCGACTAATGCAACCTGACCGCTTCCTATGTGAGGTATGGGGGAGAGAGTGCGCCTCTCGAATACGGCTATATTCCCATCGCAAAGCTCATGAGAGGCGCAGCAACAACTAAGTCAGAATGGCGAGGGGATCCTCGATCACGAGGCCCGGCCACAACTTTGTAATTCATTTATTAGGTTGATGCAAAAGTTTTGGACATATTTTTGACATTACAAAAATTACAAAAAAATTTCCCTATATGTATTAATAAATAACATCTGTTTGCAAACATCAGTTAATTGTCGTGAGTTTTCCAACAAATGATTGGGCTCAATATATTATATATGACGATTTTAAATTTGAAATTGATTTCCTATACAAAGTCAATTAGCTGAAAGGTGCAATTAGTAAGGAGGATTTTTCTGACAGACAAATAAATCCAATGTAAAAGTTGTTTAGTTAGATCATGTAAACCACCCGACCATATCCGGGACTTAAGACCTAGTTTATTAATTAGGATCCTTTAAATAATAAAAGTAGTTTGGAGCAACATGGGATAGATAAATTATTATTACTGCAATTTTGAGGACGCTTATTAATTAATTTAAGCTGGCTTTTTACGTTTCGCATTTGTTACACTCTTATTTTCATCAATCTTCCGCTTAGTAATTTTTTCAATCTCCTTTTTTTTAATCTCTTCAAGAATGTAATCTGGTTCCTTAATTTTCTTTTTGTCTATCTAAACTGGAGTCAATTATTTTTGGCAGTTAACAATCAAAGTTAAACATTTTTAATTTTTTTTCCACGTCACTCCAAAACTTTTTATCTTCCTTTATCAGTTGTATTTTCATGTCCACGTCCGTCCAAACTGCAAATATGCACATTTTTCTTCATGTGACGTATAGTTGTCCTTGTACCTGGAAATACCAATCATGCTTTTTATTTATAATGGCATTGCCATCCAATTTTTTTCTCTCTGATGGCATCGTCGACACTCACTCCTCTAACATGGTATGGACTTTTTATTTCGACAATTTTATCCTCTTCTACAAGTCCATCTGGACTTGCTCCTAAAAATGGCAAGTCTTTGTCAATACGGGGATAATAATGAGACAACGAGATTGATTGGCCTGCCTCTTATTCAACATAGCCTTAGAAAAAGTTATTCGAGACTCAGGAATTGAGATAAGAGCAACGATATTCGACAACTCTGTGCAACTATTAGCTTACGCTGATGATATCGACATAATTGCGAAAACTCTCGATGCTTTATGTAATGCCTTCAAAAATCTTGAAAGTTCTGCCAAAAACATGGGTCTTATAGTAAACCAGCAGAAGACCAAATACATGGCCGTAGGATGCACCCAACAAATCCCAACTTTCTCATGTGGAAGTCAAAATTTTGAAACGGTACCAAGATTTACATACCTAGGATCCCTGATAACAAGCAACAACAATACTACAGAGGAGATCCAGAAGCACATAGTGAGCGCAAATCGCTGTTTCCGCCTACAAAAGCAGATAAAATCCAGACTGCTGTTCAGAAACACCAAGATATTAGTGTACAAAACGCTTATTAGGCCAGTGCTCACGTACGCAGCTGAGACGTGGGTACTAACTAAGAGGAATGAGCGAGCACTGGACGTTTTTGAAAGGAAAATTTTGAGGCGTATCTTCGGACCGGTTCTAGAAAATGGACTTTGGCGCAGACGTTACAACAATGAGCTCTATACTCTATTTAAGGAGCCAAACGTCACAAAATTTATAAAACTGGGAAGACTTCGGTGGCTGGGTCATGTGGAGAGAATGTCCGAGCATCAAGCACCAAAGTCCCTGCTGAACTCAAGGCCAATAGGGCGAAGGAGCTTAGGAAGGCCGAAACTAAGATGGAGTGACAACGTCCTCAAAGATATCTCTGCCTTAGACCTTCGAAACTGGAGAGAGCTGGCACTAGACCGAGATGAGTGGAGGAAAATTATTGAGGAGGCCAAGACCCACCAAGGGTTGTAGTGCCAAGAGTGATGATGATGATATTTCTAGTTGACCACGCGCAAGGTGTTCATGACTTTGGCCATGTTGAATGGACTTGACATGATCAAATTTTTTTTCGGGCACTATATTTTTCACCAAAGGTCCGCATTTAATTAGCTCTCGTTTGCACATGTGGCGGACCTAAGTGCAAAACCAAACATTAGCGACATCTTAGGGCCAGTAGGAGCGGCGCGACGGAGAAGACTCGAGAAACCGACGACCTACCCACAGAAGCGGATGACAAGGAGTTGCCGGGCGAGACGTCATTCGCTCTGCCGCCGCCAGACCAGACGTCACGTATTACATTCTCGGGAGCGCGTGTTTCATACAACTTATGAACGCGCGTAAAATATTTTACCTAGTCCGCAACGCAATACAAACTATACTTAAACTCAATCCATTAACGTTTATATATAAATACTGAATATATGACTTAACTTAATAACTCTTTTATTTGGCACCCGTCGCCTGGCAGAGTGATCTCGGTAGTGGTACCTGTGGGAGCAGACGAGGGTAAGTACGAATCTAGTACTTGGATGCAAAGAACATTCGAGTTGTCAGCTAGCTAAATTATCGATGACTTAATATATCATGCCAGAGACCCTGGTGTGGGAGATGGTGTGGTAAAGTACATATTAGGTCCTTACATATGAAATTGGCGTTTTGCCGTACTGGCAAATTTGATCTCAAATATCTTCTCTTTGGTTAGGAATTCCAAATCCAAATTTATACAGCTATTTACTAATGTATTTGTGTTTTGAAAATTATAATTCATTTGTTTTTTCCTCAATTGTTTTTTTCTTTGCGTCACTCAGTTTACAAAATGAGAAACTTGAAATATCGCGTTATTTACGAGTACGAGTTTCACCGTGGCACCAGTGCTGCAGAAGGAAACGGCCTCGAAGGATTAATGATGTGTATGGCGACGGTGCCGCAAAGAAAAACAGTGGCGTTTTGGTTCCAACTGTTTGCGTTCTGGATTAATTTCGACCTGCAGAACAAGCCCGTGGACGGCCGGAGACCAAAGTTGATAATGAAGAATTGAAGGCTATTGTGGAAGCGGATCCATCGCAAACCACATCCGAGTTAGCTGCAGGCTGCGGTGTTAGTGATAAAACTGTTTTAATCCACTTGAAGCAAATGGGTAAGGTGAAAAAGCTTGAAAGGTGGGTACCTCACGAATTGAGTGAAGCAAATCAACAAACGCGTGTTGACTGCTGCGTTGCATTACTCAACCGGCACAATAATGAAGGGATTTTAAATCGAATCATTACCTGTGATGAAAAGTGGATCCTGTACGATAATCGGAAGCGCTCATCGCAATGCCTGAACCCTGCCGAACC
Source organism: Agrypnia vestita (assembly GCA_016648135.1). Lineage (NCBI taxonomy): Eukaryota > Metazoa > Arthropoda > Insecta > Trichoptera > Phryganeidae > Agrypnia > Agrypnia vestita. The sequence goes on along the minus strand of JADDOH010001010.1, from coordinate 219,764 downwards.
AGCCAAACCATGCCCCAAGCGAAAATTGACTCCAAAAAAGTTACTTGTGAGCATTTGGTGGACTAGTGCTGGTGTCGTTTACTACAGCTTTCTTAAATCTGCCGGACGATTACGGCAGATTGTCTATTTTGTCAGAAACTGCAAAACCATGATGGAAAGCTAGCTGTTCTTAAACCAAATTCCTGAGGCGATTAATCCCGCCTCTAGGCCATCGGCTGCTTATGATAACGCTAGACCACACACTGCATAACATTGACGGCTACCAAATTTAGAGGAGCTTTCAAGTGGAATTTGTGTTAGACATCCACCTTGTACTTCCCCGTGACATTGCCCCAAAACATGTATTACACATTTTTTCGAAATGTTTGGGATATGCTTCCTTGCAAAGGAAAAAAATTCAACTACGATTTGGGGCAGTCCAAACCGCCTTCAATAGTATTTAGTGGATTCCGTTCCGCCGATATGAGTTTTTTTTTAGTAAAGGGATCGATGAACTACTTATGAGATGGCAAAAGTGCATAGATAGCAATGGTACATACTTTGATTAAATAAATATATTATAATAAAAAAAATCGGCTTTATGTTCCTCCCATACTAAACACCCATTTCGTATGTAAGGACCTAATATTAAATACAACTGCACCATACACACTTCCCCAAAAAGATGATATAAGTCCTAATTTTCGCTCCTGGCGCCATTTGATTGATTCAGCTTGTAGAATAGTTCATCTTTTCAGTGTGTGGCGATCTAAGTCAGTCAAAGTAATATTTTTCATACGTTTAGTCTTAGAAAAATCAAAATCGGCCTCAGCCAGGTCAGGTTTTTCATAAAACTCGCCGTAATTTTTATCTTTGCGACTAGTAGTAGCCTTCTTGGTTATAAAAGTATTCGATTTATCTATTCTTTTTCGTTTTGCTGATGCTAATCTTTTGAAATTTCTTTTAATTTCAAGTCATTTGATTAATTTGCAGGAATTATTTTTGCTTCTTTAAGTCTGTGGTTGTCTTGAATTGAAGGAGACCACTGACGCTGCACATCATCTTGCATAAGATTGTCTGCCAGGGTAGTTCATTCATTTTTCACCAATAAATTTTGCTGTCAGACTATTGAAAATTTCGGCTACATGCTGTTCACATTATGCATCAGGCTTTTTGAATTATTAACCAATCTGGAAATGAATTTCAATATGGCTGAAAATATTAAACCTCAGAACTTTTCATTATTGTTACTAGGTTTTCTATTGTTTCTTCATTTTTAATCAGTTTTTTGCAATAGTGGGGTTTGCATGTGTTATGATTACCAAAAACATGGTTTTGAGCCCTCAACAAATCCTGCTTCAGTTCTAATTAAATAAAAAAAATAAAAAAGTTCCAGTTAAATTCAGAATTCATCCCTAGTTTTCAACGATTCTTGAACTAAAATAAATGTGAAAGTAAGTAGTTATTCCAAAAATGCTCAAAATACGATATATCATTGCTCATGATTCGTGATTCAATATATTAATTCTTATGCCTTCCCATTTTCACTAAAACAAAAATTATTTTATGAATTTAATTTGTCTCAATATTAAAAAGATAAATAAACAAAAGTTCTTTTTTAATCTTAAGCGTTTATATTTGAAATCCGAGTCCATAGTAAAAATGTATGGATGATTTTAGCTGCTTTTTAAAAAATATATATTTAAACTACCAGGCAATATTTCAAAAATATAAGCTGGACGAATTGTAGTTTATACAAGTGGGATTTTTAGGAAATGATATTTGAGAAAAAAAATTACAGTTAATTATCAAAAATCTACTGAACGCTGGCACGTCTTTTTTAGATTTTTACCCATCTTTACAGATAATTTATTAATAATTTTTAATTTTGGCCACGGACTAATTGTAAACGCGTTCTCTGTGATATTAAATGTATATTTTGTATGCTTATTATATAAATATTCTCCATTATATCAACTTAACCGTGACTGTCATGATGGCTTATTTTGCTCGGCGCATTTACATGTTCTTAAGGTGTTCCTATGCCGAAGAAAGTACATTAAGGAGGCGAAAATAACTTTCATCTTCTCGCAAATGATGTTCTCGTTAATAGTGTCAAAGTGCATATGCTTCTCTTTGAGCCATATGAGAAGCAAATTGCGCAGATATTCTTGTCACCCCTTTTGAAGCATCTATCTCCTTAATCTTGTACTTCTTTAGGATAATGCAAAACATTGATTTAAACCAATTGTATGTGCATGCTAGGTTAGCCACACTCATACCTCATTCTTGCTTTTCAATGATTTCATTTTAACTTCAAGTGTCACTTCAATGGTGATATTTTTTTCTTATCGCTATCTTCTTATGGCTTTCCCTCGGGGACATTCTTGCACCCTTGTACTAAAAAAAATTCACAAATAATGTGTCTGAACATAAGACTAGACAAAGGTATGATCACAAACAACCCCAAGATGCTGGGCGAACGAACGGCGAACTGAGCACTAAACACAGACTGATAGCCAAGAAGCTGTTATAAGCCTGCGCAAGGGACTATCTTTGCTTGTCACTCGATACGCAAAACGTCGCTTGTTAAGCAAGTAATTTATTTACAATATGTTTTTCTCGTCACATTAATCACTTGTTACGGTAGGTGATTATTCAGCAAGGTTCTGCTGTATGCATCACTATCATTAAAAACAAACAAAAAAAATGGTGTAAAAACTAGTTAACCTATTAAAAGTAAACAAAACAAATCACCGTAATCCTCCTTACCAACAGTGGCAAGCTAGCGGAGATGGTGCGGCGGGGTGGGGCCACCAACACCACTTCTGGAGAGGGAGTGGGGGTAGGGGGAGCGGGGGCTGAGGGCGAGCCGGACGGGGGCACGGCCGGACCTACCGACACTCCCGCGACACTGGAATAACAATCATAAAAATCAACTTATTATGTAATCACAAGAAAAAATACTACACTGAAAGCTCTTTAAAACAAAATTGAGATGACCAAAATTTTAAAAAATTCGAATTTCGAATTAGGGAAGTAGAATTTAGTAAGAAGCTTTCAAAATTTTAATACACTACTCTAAACATTTATAAATTTAAAACAAATGCATTTTCATAAAAAAAAGTTTATTTTTGTATGTATGTTTTTAAAAAAACACATATTTTCCCCTATTTTTTCGGTAAAAATAAATATGTATAAATTATTGAAAAAAAAAATCAAAAAGTCCGACTTACAGCTCTTCATGTTTTGCCTTGCAAATGAGCTGTCGTTTGTTACTTTCATTTACTTATGAAAGGATGCTTTGATTTTGGTGGGAATTTTAAAATTGTCAAATTGGCAAATATAATAATATTATTATCTCTCAATTTTATTGTTAATCTTTAATCAACTGTGTTTTGAATTAAAAAGTTAAGGTTTTATATGTTTTGTGAACTGATACAAATTTAAATTTATAATGAAACACTAGAGACAAAATAAAGTACGCAATGGACTAAACTGTAATACAAGGACGCAACAAAAATATGAAATATACTTCACAATTCTGTCTAAAATCTCAAAACAGTCTCAGTTTTTACGAAATTCACAAACGCACAAAAAAGTCAACATGTATGTCAATGATGTAATATTTTCACGCAATATGACTAACACACAAAGCCAAGCATATAAAGATTAAAATTTGACAGTTGAATGCTACGAAACCGGTATTCCACATGACTAAACTTAAACTAATCTCGCATTTTGGCGGGATTTTCCTCTTAACCGGCCCGCCGCACACACATTGTTTGAAGCATTTTAGGGGAAAACAAATATTTCTACTTCCTATTTTATTTATTTATTAGTATTGACATATAAAAATTAAATTGAAATATATAATTTGAACGTAAAAAATTAAAATTGAATATATTTTTACACTTTTCACATACAGAATGTATGAGTATGTATGTATAATATGTTAATTACCAACTATTTACACTCTCATATATTTATATGTATCATTTTCTTATATCTGTTAATATTTCCAAATAAATAAATAAATAAATATGGGCTTTGACAAAAATGAAAAGAATACCTTATTTAATTAAAAATAATTAGAGATGCGCCGAAATTCGTTTCACATTCGGTATAGCCGAACTTCGGCAACTTTTACCGAACTTCGTCTCCGGCCGAATTTCGTTTAAATCTGCCAAACTTCGGTAGCTAGTTTTCGCCAGAATCATCCCACAGAAACCCATTACTGGGATAAAAAGTATCCTACGTGCTTTTCTAGACAAAAATCTATCTCTGTGCCAAATTTTATCCAGGTCCGTTCAGCTGTTCTGGCGTGATTGAGTAACAAACATCTATCCATCCATCTAAACTTTCACATTTATAAATATTACATAAATAGGATTTAATTAAGAAATGGAAAACTGTAAAGAAATTTAATTTAAAATGAAATCTAGACCGAATGTTTATGTATAGAATGCGACCACTATTAATTGGCGTGCGAGGGAGGACGTCCCTGGCGCATAACAGAAGTTGTCAGGGTGTAAATTTATTACACAATACATAATGTACAGTGACCGGTGTCGTAGCCTTTAACAGAAATTTGGTCGGGCAGCACTAAAGAAACCAAGCAGTAATGGCAGCCGTTCTATCTGTCAAACTGTCAGACGGTAATATCGGTCCATTATATGCTTTTTCAGCTTCGCAAAAAGTTAATACTTCATTGGCAATTGTTCTTGCACCATCCCGGACTGTTTTGGATGTTTTGGACATCATAATTCAGTGTATATTGGTAATCAAGATGTCACAGCTCCCGAAATTGAACTGAATGACAGTGTGAGGGGTTACCGCCGGGTGCGGGCGGGGTGGGTTTTAGTACCAAATTCGCCGCACGCCAATTTACGTTGGGTAAGCAATAAGTAAATAGGTAACCTGTGAATGGATCATGTTTGTTTTTTATTCTCTAGAAAAGAAACCACAGCATGTATCTACAATATGCTTTAATAATATAAAATAATCATTTTAATATTGCCTATATAGCAGTGGCATGCAGTGGGAATAAGAAGCCTGACTTTTTCCTAAGCATATATTAAAAAAAAACAAATAAGAGTTATATCTCGTAATATTCAAATCACAATAATTAACATTTTATTCAGATTTTAATATTTCATAATACTTTGGCAGATAAATATTTAATTTCAATACTCTCTTCCCAAATATGTATACTAAATAAATGTCATGTTTCTTGTTCCCACTGCACGCGCCTGCTATACAGGTATCACTATCAAGGTAACATACTTTCTTCTTTGTAACTTATAGATAATTAAATGATTACCTTTACTTCCATTCTTTTAGTTTTTTTTTATTTATGTAACAAAACAAAAACAATATTCTTTAATCTTTATTATATTAATATTCAACAAGTAAAGCTAATCAAATATTTAGAATTAGCAATTACGCTTAATTATTAATTTTAATTGATAAAATCATTATTTTCTTTTAATATTTCTAATAATAACCATTAATATAACATAAAATAAGTGGCAGGTTGTGGTGGAGGAAAGTTAGCGTCTCAGCTCTTTCTGAGAGAAGATGATTTCTTTTCTCTTCATAAATATTCCCGGCTTCTGAGAAGAGCCTCTCACTATACACTGTACTGGCTGGGAAACAAAGGAAAATCTTTGCCAATTTGGCCATTAATGGATATCTGGCACAGTTTTTCTCCCACCATTTAAATGGATCTTAATGGAATAGGCTCATCACAATATGATTGTAGCTCTTGAGTACTAGAACTTTTTTTATTCTGATCCACCTTTTTTGAGGCTCTCTCTTTAGAGCAGTCCCATAAGTTTTTGTGAACTTTATCATGTAAACTTATACCTTCTCCTTCAGGCAAGTTATTCACAGAATCTTCTTCGTCGGTATCACTACTTTTGTCTCCCATTTCAATACTTATTTTTAGAGCTACTAAAAAAATGCAGATCGCACCTGTTGCACCTTGTTTGAGTAAAAAAAAATTAAGTTTGTATCTAGGATCCAGCAATGTTGAAACAGAAAAGATTTTATTTTGTTCTAAATTTACAAATCTCTTTTTCAAACCATTTTCAAGTTCTGACTTCAGGTTCATAATAATTTCACTGTCATTATTTTCATAGCTCTCTAGGTACCTCAATAAAGTGTTCAGAAGCGGAATCACTTCAGACACAGAACAGCAGGATGAGCTTATGATTTTTGTGACTTCCTCGAATGGCTTTAGGCAAGCGATGGAAAATACTTTGAATAAAAGAGTAGGTTCTGTTATTTCACAATAGATGTCTAATTTTTGATAAAAAAAAAATGGCGGAAACTTATTTGTACACCTTATAATACCAGTTGTACAGTTACAAAACTTTTGCTGTTTCATTAGCATATGCATCAAATTTTCGGTCTTAATGTGATACCCGCTAGAAAGTGCACTCAAAATAACTCCAAATCTTTTAATTAAATTAAGGTCTATTCCGGTAGTATCAGCAGAATGATCTGGGTTCTTAAAAAAACGTTAAGAAGTGTTTCCATAGTTACTATTTCCTCCACCTTCTTGGTAAATCGACCATAAGACCCATTTGTGAATAAAATTGAGAAGTTATTCTCTATTTTCTACCTGTCAGAATTTCTTTGGCTTCTTTGCCTCGTACTTGCCATTTTTTAATGACTAAGCGATCTGAAATATGTAGGAGGCATTCGAAAAATCGAATGTGTGCTTGTAGAGTCAACAATCCAAAATTTAATGACTCACTAACCTTCTTCAACATATTCATTTCCTTGGGTGTTGCACTGCATATATAGCAAGTTTGTGCAGAGTTGTTCTCCATATCCTATCCTTATCCATATCCATATTCAAATCCTTATCTTCTACCATTATTTTTATTAAGATAAGATTTATTGATAAATTTTGGTTATTTATTATAAGTTTTGTAGGCTTCAACTCATTTGTTTGTCGTTCAATATAGTCGAACTCTTGACGTACTTCGGGTTTTTCTTTCGTAAACTGGAATTTTACAGGTCCACAAAATCTAGTCAATGAAGTTTGATTATTTTGCGCATAATTCTTTTGTTAGATACATAGACATAGTAAAGTTCAAGAGGAACCACAGACATCATTAAAATGTCAGAATTTCCAAATTAATTACTTGAATGTAAATACTGCTTATAGACACTATGTCCCCCACTTCCATCTGTACCCTATTTATAAATCATGTTCATTGAACACACTTTATCTCTAATAATGCTTTGAATCGCCTATCTACTGTATAGTGTGGCCAAGCAAGGGCTGCAATTTTATCTCAGCCAAAGTTTCTGTTATAATAGTTGATTCTATCTCAGGATAACAATACTTTTTTGCCTTAAGTATCGCTTCGTACCTTAGATAAATATTAGCATTACGTTCCTTATCTTCTTTTTGCAGCGTCATAGATCAATTATCATTGTTAACCCCTGTTCCGGGGTAAGTCTTCTTTTAAGAAATACAGGTCAGTATCTTTCGCTCAGCTTCCATTTTGACAAAAGCTTTGTCACAAAAACTTTAATTAAAGGAGATATCATGTTGTTTCATATTTTAGAACAAATCCTAACTTAGTTTAACAAATATTTGTTGCATTCACGAGATGAAAGTTTTAACATATTTTTTCGCAATTAAAAAAATAATTCACGTCATGTTACGATTACTCTCCCGAACGGGCCGCTATTAGAACGGCCCGCTCTGCTACCTGGAAGAAACGAAGGAAATATTAGATTTCTGAACATTTGGCACCTCTTGGTACTCAATTCTTTTTTTATTTTATTAAAAAGTAATCAAAGTATAATATGATAAAGATTCGTGATGGAACTATGTGGATATTTTCTCTAATCTCAAAATAAGTATGGTTTGGAAAGAAATAAAAAATGTTTTTAAACACCTTTTTGTTGGATTGGTTTTCAAATATTTACAGAAATTAAAAATATGTATTCAAAAACACCATACCTTCTTCAACAATCTCTATTTTGAACAAATAAACACTTTTCACTATAAACACCAATACACATCCGAATACCGCGAGCTTCTAAGCAACAATTCATGGTCGTTTAATAGTAAATCATATGTCGCTTCACTTTACAATGTTGCCAAACTTCATAGATATTATTTACACAAGTTTTATTATTCGTATTTAAAACTTCAATATGTTTATAAGTATTCTGATTATTATTATGAACGATCTTAAAAAAATACATTGTTTCTTCCTAAATACTTCAGACAAAGTGTGTGCGCCGGCCGTTGGGGATGTATTTACTGTTATACAGATGGTAAAAGCCTTGTGATTGGTGAATACCCACAAGGATTAGCGGTCGGCGCAAAATGAGTGAGCGCAGGTATAAAAACATTTGCAAATGTTGATATTTACACAAATGACTTTGTGTCAAATTTCATAATTTTGTCTGTATTTTTTTTTCATAATTGGAATTAGCCATTTTTTCAAAATAAAAGTAGCATTTTGTATGAAAATTCATTTGAGGAGGATAAAATATGATTAATTTTTCGAATTATAGTTGATTGTGTTAACAAGCTTCTACTGTATTATTTTATTTGTAAAAAGAGAGAGAGGTTACCTGGGTAACGGTGTGGTGGGGGTGGTGGCCGCTATCCCCTGCGCCCGAGCCTGCATGGCCAGCTGTTGATTGGCATGGCCCTGAATTATATTCACATTATTTAGATGTTCATATTAAATAGTAAATCAGACTGATTTACTATTAAATCATTGCAATACAAATATGCCTCGGAATAAGTTTTAGGGACTTACATTGAAAAAATGCACTTTTTAAAATTACATCCCTTTTTCTGTATAGGTACTGCATTGCAAAATTGTCAAAAGTGATTAAAATAATGAATTTGTGCCTTACACAGATGTTAAGAACTCACCATAGTATTGGGTTGTTTAGAAAGTAATTTCGTTTTTATTGGTTAAAATGAAAGACGATTTTCTTATAGTGTATAAATATTTTATTTGATTATTTATTCACCATTTTGGTCCAATACCTTATACCATCTTTTATTATTCCATGCTCATAAAATTTCTGAACTTTGCTGGCAAAAAACTGATTTAAGGTAATTCTACTGTCTAAATTTTTTTTTAAAGACCGGATCAAGTAATCTAACACTATACCTATTCTATTGATTAATTCTATCCTGTTCTGTTTAAGTGAATCATTCAATCTGTCCAGTTGACGACAGTATACTACAGAATTGATCATGGTATTGTCCGGTAGAAAGCTCAAATAAAACTATTGCCTTGAAATCCCACCAAAGAGACAGCATCACTTTTTTTATGAATCTTGGCATTCAGAGTGCTTTGAGCTGATTCATAGTTTTTACTCCATGATGTCTTACGTTTAACGTTGTTGTATACAACCCACTTCTCGTCCCCAGTCCGATTCCCAGAATGATTTGCTTCAAAAATGGATCATTTTCTTGACGTTTCAGAAGAAAATCACAGATATCAAGGTGACGCAGTAAATTTCTCTCTGTAAGAATGTGTGGAACCCACATGTCGAAATCGAAATTCCCAGAACGAAATTTTGAAAACATTTGCATAGAATCAGACAAAATTTTTCACAAACAAGCCTTGCTATATCAGTTGTCAATATATATGATGAATATGTGGCTTAGGCCCGGTTGTTTCAAGTTCGATCAAAGTAAGCGGAAATCCTGGCTTAAACTGAGCTTAACCTCAAGGTCACGCGAAATCTCGCAGAATTGAGTTGTTTCAAACTAAAAATCTATTAAAATCGGATTAGGGGTGTTGCAATTGTGTAAAATAAAAATCATAGACAAATGCACGCCAAAATAATTTTGCATATGGCAACACATAATTTAAATTTCATTTGACAGCAAGCAGATGTTTCGATCAGTTTCGATACATGTCAATACATGTCATCAACAATGCGGTTTTACTGAAGATGTCCACAAGAAGATGAAAGGAGACTAGTGGGCCGCATTACGCAACTAATTTAACGTTTTGTGGCTTTGTTCCCTCCTAAATGCATACTGTCCAACAGATTTTCGAAGTAGATTCGAGAATATGATGAAATGCGCCAGGAAGGTTAGTTATTGATGAAATTAAATGTTATCTTACCTATTTAGTGTTTGCAAGAACAATATGTTTTTATTTGATCTGTATTGTATTTCTTTAGTTTTTCTGTTTATAACCTTTTCTTTGTTTGCAGGTAATAAGAAAAGTGAATCCAAAGCCACTCAATCTCAAAGTGATATGCAGAATAAATTATATGTGGTTCAGTTAGATATTTTCAAAACCCAACTATCTAAAGAATCGGCAGGAAATTCACGAAGTTGTTTTGGATAGGCATAATGCCAAAAGAGATCTGGCTTAATTTTATTACAAGTTGTATTTTTTATTATAATATTCATTTTCCTGTTAATAGGTAGGTATATAAAATACAAGATAGGTAGGTATATAAAATACAATAAAATAAAAGAATTTCATACACCTAATATATTGTTTTATTACTATTATTCCGCGGACATCCTCTGCTTCTACTGCTTTCGACAAACAATTTTCCTTGCCATCCTTTCTTTGCTCATCTGTTCCACATGACCAAACCAGTGGCCATGTCACTGGCTCTGCATACTGAGAATTCCGGGTTCGATTCCCAGTGAGGTCGCAATACATCTTTCTGATTTCTTTAAAATCTAGGTTTTCTTGTCGGACCGCAATTAAAATTGGGCCTTCAGGCCCATTGTAGCATTAAAAATTGCTGTACATATGGTTTGAGGGCATAGTCCTCAATATAGCAATTACCAAATCTGGTACCTGGTACCGTTTGTCGTAACTTGATATTTTGTTTGGACATAATGACAAATATATTTCTGATTTTTATAGTGCTCTTCGGCTGACTAAAATGTGATCTGTGGTCAGCCATTGCTCTGGTAGTGGCTGACCCTATCCTCAGTCCAAGAAACAGTATTCCAGATGCATCACCTACGCACCTTTCATCGATATAAATGTAAAATTATCAAAACCCGAGTGAAATAGAAACCTTGAAAAAAAATATTGTCGACAATGCCCTGCGGTAAAATTCATTTAGAGTTGCGGAAAAATCAATTTCTTCTGACAAAAAAGTATTGTTCGAGGTCTAAGTAAATTACTTCTCCTGTTAAGGATACACTGTAGGATCAGTCGATCATCAGAAAAGCCTGTGTCACCCTACATAATATTGTACATTTCGACACTTTGTATGTAAAATGTCGAAAAATTAATAAAAAAATATTTTATTGACAGATGTCAATTACATTGCGCAGTGCGCATGTGCGTTTCTGACCGAGAGTTTAATCTAAAATTTCCGCTCAGAATTATCTGACAGATTTCGCTTAATCCGATTTGAAACAAAGTACTAAAAATTTGAGTTTAAACTCTACGCTTACTTTGATCGAACTTGAAACAACCGGGCCTTAAGTGTGATGTAAGCCGTGAAAAATTCAACAGAATCATCTATTGGAAAAAAAAACGAAATTACTTTCCGAACAACCTTATAATTACTCAGCTGTATTCTGAAAATAACAATATTGCTAATTTGAATTCTTGACTGTTATTGTAAAACATTTTGTCATCAATTTTGAAGTTATTTATATATGATAGGTTTGGAATTGGAAGCTATAGACAATAGATAAAAAAAATGTGAGCATTCTAAGTATCAACATTTTAATTTTTTTTTTATTAGGTTCTCTTAAAATTGATAGTAGTTTGACCGCTCCACTCGCTTTCTTTGTGTGTGCATCACAAGATCAAAATACAAGTTAATAATTTCTTTAAATTATGAATTTTCTTCGGTGTGCAGAATTTAAATACAATTACATGTCATTTTGCACTAAATGCATTACAGTTCAATCGTTATGTGGTTGGGTCTACTGATTTTACACCTATCCAAATGAAAAAATTAATTAATTAATTAATTAAATAATTTAATTATTTAGAAACATAAAAAATATGGAAAAAATGATATTTAAAAAAAAAAATCTATATATTAATTACGCTAACCAATGTCGCTGCTGGATGATTTCTGTTGCCAGTTAAAAAAATGGCAAAATCGTATAAAGTAGCGAGAAGTATGGATTGTTTTAAAATACATGCAGATAATATTTAATGTGTAGAAATATTATACACATATAATAAAAATGGTCACTTATAAAAATAATTTACTTAATATTTATACACGTTTATTAATTTTTGATATACATATTTGTGTTTCAAAATTGTTTGTAAATTTCGCCATATCTTTTTTTGGTTATGTATACCCAGCCATAGCCCAGCTGTCACTACTGTCAGTTCGGGAGTTCGGCGCAATTGTCGCCATATTGGAGCGATCACAGCTATGTTAGCGAAATATTAACGTTTTCTCTTTAAACTATTTATCGCTTTAAAAAGCTACTTTTAGTTAGAAAAATGTTATATCATAGTGAATGAAATGAATCAAGTCGCAGATTTTAGATTACGGAATCATGTGCAGTACATATTTAACTGACATGTCATATTCTTGTCTGTCAGGTTAAAATTTTGTGTTTCGGAATTGATAATTTATATTTTCCAGAACATTAATAATAGGAGGACATATAGAACAACGGCATTAAGAACAAATATGTCATTATATTAAAGTTGTCCTCAAATCAATTATAAATGGTTATTGCGTGTGTTTAATACATCCACAGCGACAATCAAAAATACAACATTAGTACATATATCGATTTTGTGCGACTTTATGATAGATCTTTTTTAAAATATAGTGCAAGAATATCCTTTTTAAAATGTGATTTTTTTATTTTGATAAATACAAAAAAAAATTGTTCAGAATTTTAAGAAAATTGGACCACGTTTGTTAATTTGACAATTGACAACTGATAAATTAACTTGAACTATTAATAAATTTTAAAGAATGTTCAAAATATTAATTTTAAAACTCCTCTCTGACTTATTAATAGGTTAGAAATACTGAATAAAAATTTTGTCTTAATTATATCTAAACTATCCGTACACCCATGAAAAATCACGGGTGTAATTAACAACGACCCTTGCACGTGACCTGGCCCACGGGCTGGTTGCGTGTCACACTCTAATTAACTTAAGTTATAATTCCAACGTTACGGACGTTGCGGACCGAGAGACAACGAAATTATTATATATAGATAGCCGCCATTAAGAACTATCAGATCTATTTGCGCAGTGGCCACTATTGGCTGCGAATTGCCCACCATAGCCGCCATTGGCAACAGCCGATTGTAGAAACCAATGGCCGCGCAGCAGTTACTGCCAGCTGCAAAGCGGCTACTATAGTCGACCACGTTGTCAAGCAGCGAACAAATAGCAATGGCCGCGCAGCGGCCATCAATAGCCAAGCAGCGGCTACCATCGGCCGCGCGGCGGCCTAGATAACCGCCCGCAGGGCCTAGCAGCAAGCAATCAGCGAACGCCGATTGCTTAACTGCTAGTTGATTATTATTTATTGATTAAAATTTTCATGAATCGAAATTCGTATTTAAATTTTGACATTCAACAAATAATGGTTCTTTCTCCCCCTTTTCAAGTAGAAACAAACGGCAACATAAATCAATATCTCATATATTTTTTATTATTATTCTTCTATATCGAGTGTTGGGATAATAATAATCAAAACAGCAATATTGTTATTTTCAGAATAAGGCCAACTGTCATTTGAAATATAATAAAAAAGTAATTTTTATTGTTTAATATAGAGGCGGTCAACAAATTATTAATGACCCTGATAGATACTCCTAGTACAATTATAAAGTATAATATACAAATACTTTTTTATAGTTTGGAAATTAGAAAGTAAAAAAAGTGTTAAAAACAAGAACAATTAAAGATAATATCAAAATCTACGTGTGCAAGTACCAACAGAAATGCATGAGCTCGAAGGTTAATAAAATGTAGTAATGTGTAGCTATAGCGAGTTGCCATTAACCGAGTTCTAGTTGTTCAAGGCATGCTTGCAATTACTTCTTTGCCTGTTTACCAGCCTGGATTTATCAGCAATATGTTCTAATCATATCCAAATAAAATTTGTAATAATAAAATTATGTTTCAAAGTCAAGTGCTTGACTGAATAATGACCACATATCTATGTTCCAATGAGCACTATATCAACTTGTTTAGATTAAAAATAATCAATAAAAAAATTAAAAATACGTTACGTGAAAACTTACCATTTCCCTCATGCCTGCTGTGTACGACACTCGTGGTAGTTGTCCAGGAACAAGATGCTTTATCCTAACCGACTTCCTTCCCTCTTCTGTAAATATCTCCGTGAACTGTTGAATGTATCTGTTAGCGTGGGCACGGGTACCTTTGAACATATTTTGATAAACAGAATTAATAAAACTAGCATATGTGATTAGTGATGATCAAACCATTAATATCATTGTAAGATTTGGCAGATACTTCGTGGTGCGACATTATAATTTAAAATATGTTTTGTTTTACTTTGTAATACACACACACAATATGAGTTATTAAATTACTACTATAGTTTCGAGAGGAGCAGTCCCTTTCATCATCAGATATAGATAATAACTATAAACTATAGTAGTAATTTACTAACTCATAATATTGTGTGTGTGTATTACAAAGTAAAATAAAACATATTTTAAATCAAACCATTATTTTAACTGATTACGTGTGGTACAGTTATTTGAGTTTTGTATCTGTTTACATTGATGATTGATAACTGAGATATAACCGTTGTCTAGTACCGATGATTGTCCGTTTAATTACGAAAAATCAATTACCAATCATCAACACAATCAAATACAAATCTCAAGTGATGGTTGGTGTGTCACCGGTTAAAATACCATCAACTATGTGGTGGCCGAAGACGCGTACATATACATGTGTAATGAGGTACCACATATGCTGACATCGAGCACGGCAGACCGTTACCCTCGATACAGAGGTCGAAGCAAAAACGCTGAGCACAACGAACAAGGCGACAATGTAAGCCGGACCAATGACCGAGTACAAAGGCGACGTATAGCAGAGGGCATGAAGAGCGGATAAACTCACATTGCTGACCGGACTAAATATTACCCACACGAGCGGCCGAGTAAGATGAAGTCATAATACACCGAGTCCTTTGTCCACGACAATTATAAAAACGGTAGTCTCCAGAGCAGACTATCTCACTTCCTCAGTGAATGGCTAGTATAGAGGAAGCCCTCGCTGTCATACCTTCGAACGTCATGCTTTCACTTGTAACCTTTGTACCTACTGTATTCTTTATAACTTTTACTTTTGCAATTCAATAAATTCTGTGAAACCATCGTGACTTTACATCATCAACACCGCTTCAACTCATCCTAAACCGGAGGGCTCATCCACTTCCAAAAATACATTGTTAAATCACTCACTTTATCAAATGTAAAACAAATGATATATGTCCGTATATATGTGAATTATCTGTGTTCAATTTGAACTACTGTGCCGTTCAGATGGCTCTCCACAAAACTTAAAGGCAATATAAAATAAATAAATGTAACTTATATAATTTTAAATTACTCATATTAGCAATCTCAAACACACAAAGCAAGTTGATCTCTTTAGATAGACCAAGTTCGAAAATTGACCAGAGCATAGCTTCTGTTGCAATTAAAAAAGCCCAATATCATAAGGAAAAGAAAGAAGAGGAGAAACAGTTCAAATGTAGAGTGGAAGCAAACCAAAGGACCACATTAATTGAGATATAACTAGGAATTTAACACAAAATGTGACAATCACAAAGCCAGTATTTTATCACAGAATCGGTGAAGGCATTCCCACATTACAAAAGATTTAAGAAACACAAATCTGTATCTCTTTTTTTATTATTTTTCTTGAGTTTCCCAAGAGTTTACTTACCCAAGAGAAACCTGCATGCCGATCCATTGCGCTCCCCTTCAACATGATCCCGGTCCACGTACAGCTCTCCTAGGTATTCCTGATTGGCAGGTCGCTGGAGCACAGACAGCCGTACATGGAACAGACCGGAACCACCGGAGCCGGCAGCGCCCGATCGCTCTGCCTCCAACACATATTCTTCCAGAAGCTGCGGGGCACAGTCTGCTGTGGAACGTGGACGTTCGTATGCACGCGCCAGGCGAGACACAGTGGAGGGCGCATCTGCAGGTGCTGTGAGGATTGGGCTCTCAGAGCGTGGGGCCAGCACAGGTCGTATCACCTGTGTTAATAGTCGGTAGAAGAGTTGGTTATTTTATTTAAAAACGGGATTATTGGTTCGTTGCAGATTACATTTCAATATCGAATGACAAATTAAAATTTCTGATGATTTTTTCACTTCACTTCATACAGTAGACTCTCGATTATCCGGGGCGGTATATAAAAAAAAAACATGGTGTGATATTACAGCGGGTAAGTACCATAAGGGTCGAGCTCGAGGATTGAGCTCTCTGACCTATAGCGTATCGTGGAATTCGACCAAAAGAATCGCTTCTTGATAGTTGTAGCAATTGCGGCACTCTATGTAACGAACCTCTTCTAATTCAAATTTCACCACTGTCAAAAGTGGTGAAATTTGAATTAGAAGAGAGAACTGGAGAGCCAAGTCAAATCTGCTTCGCACAAAAAGGTCCGTAAGAATACCTCCCGAAGAAATTAAGATTCCAGACTGACAGACCAAACTGAGATTCCAAAAATTGTAAGCAATGTTTCATAAATTTTGTTTTAGGGCTCTCCTCTCTCCTACTCAAGCGGACGTGCGGTTGTAGTCAAGCTGTGGAGCTAGTGGCGGGTTTTCAACACCGACGGATTCTGGAGATGACGTGTCAGTCGAGGCTGTGATGTGGGTCTTTGACGGGACGGTCGAAGGTAGTGGGGTTTCATCTGACGTGCACCATGCAGAAGGCTCCGATAGAACAACGTCATGTCCAGATCGATGCCATAGTCCGCGAGTTTCGATAGCCATTGAGTGAAATTGTTGTAATGTCTAACTACTAACATTTTTTATTGTGGTATATAATGAAAAAAAATGCATGTAGTCGCACACAGCTATTTAGCATAAAAATGTAAAATTGAATGTATAAAATAAGAGAATCCAATATAAAATTAATTACACAAAATTAAAAGGTGAAGGGGTGCTGGGGGGGAAAAGTTACCTTTGTTACCCACCGGTTCCCAAAGAATACGTGTACAAAATTTGAGTCATATTGGTCAAACGGTGTAAATTTATGCAGAAAATATTATCAGAGAGAGGGGGTGGGATAAAGGGGAGATGTAAATGTCGCCTATATTACCCGCCTGGTCCTAAAGAATGTATCCTAAGAATATGTGTGCAAAATTTGTGTCAGATCGGTCAAACGGTGTAGATTTGTACAGAAAATATAACAGGTGGAGGGAGTGGAGTGAAGGGGGAAATGTTGCCTATGTTACTCGTCAGGTCCTAAAAATAAGTATGCAAAATTTTTAAAATACATCAGAATAAAAGTTATAGCAATTTAATACAAAAGCAAGGATAAATGAAAAGTACTAACAAGATGGAGAAAAGATCTGGACTATCTAATCAGAGATTGTTTAAATCTGGACAGACTTAGACCGAAGAAGTCCAGATCCTGTCTTGAGTTTATAAGATGACATAACCGTGACATGGGAGCATGGAATCCATAGTTAGTTCTATGATGGCTAAGGAACAACAGTTCATTATTTATGAGTCTACGGGAAGGGATAGTGAATTTTATTTGGGCCAGTAAAGAAGGCACATCAGTGTGGTCATTTAATATTTTGAATAAGGTGATTGAGTCATCGTTTTCTCTATCTTTCTGGAGGTTATAAATTTTTAACATTGATTCAATTTCACTGTACGAGTAGTCTCCTCTTGGATAGAGATCCAAGCCTATCATCCATGCAACTTTTCTTAAGAAACGATGTTGCACAGATTCAATGTGACTTATTTGGTTTATATAGAAGGGAGACCAAATCACAGAGGCATATTCTAAAATAGGACGGACAAGTGAACAGCAAAGAGTTTTGATAATGTAATTGTGAAGTCAGAAGACATTCTGTTGACAAAGCCTAAGAGTTTTAAGAATTTATTTACCACACAATCTATTTGTTCATTAAATGTAAGTTTATAGTCCGGAATAATTTGGAGGTCCTTAAGGGGTTACGTGTAGTCAGGATTTTCAAAAAATCGTCTTTTTTTTGTATTTTCTTAAAGAAAAATGTTTCAAAAATATTGTGTGAAAATATCAACTCGATCGGTTATTAGTTTTAAAGATATCCAACGATAACTGTAGGGCCCTCTACTGCCGCTGTACTGACACGTGGACGGCAGAGAGTCGGCCGGGCTGACAAACGGGGCGGCTGCTACGGAACGTGGTTTTTACCTGATTAATTCTAAGAATAATGTACGAAATTTCTTTCATACTTCTACTTTTAGACATAAGACCCATTAGGCTAACTGAGATTTGATTTAGTGTTTCTATTTCAGTTTCAGGCAGTTGTAAAAATTTATAATGAGACGTCATGAAGGTATGCAAGGAATGTTAATGATTGCCTATGCAATAGGATTAAATTTTGGGCCTAATGCACACCAGTATGCTGAAAAACTATATATAAAGAGCATAAAGATTGAGAAACTATATATAGAGAGCATAAAGATTGCTGACCAACGTGCAAATCAGGTCCCTCGAGAAGGCAGAATGAGACATAGACAAAAACAAATCGACATCTTGGATGCCTACACTTCGGCAGAAGATCTATTATATGTACCAGAAATAGACGAGTTTTCGTAAGTAATTTTTTTTAATTGTATTTGTATTAATTATTTATGTATAAAACTTTAAACACGTTTTTCTCAAAATAACGTTTTCAAAAACGGTGACCACGATATTTTAAAAACACTCAACAGATTTAAATGAAATTTGAGTATCATATTTTAGGCATTAAAAAATTGTGCTTAATCAAAGGTTTTTTTTTTTGACTTAAATTTTTTTTTTATAAATGAGCCCTTGCCTGGAATAATGTTGTATCCAACACAAATGTCAGTGTTGAGTTATTGATAGAGTTATATTGGGTATGTTATTATGCATCGTTTAAGTTAGATAATATGTATTTAGGCTTCTGGCTGCATTTTAAAGTTATTGGTTTGTGGAAGAACATTGTATATTGTTTCTCAAAATGGGGTCGCCGCGCGTCAATATTGTGGAGCGTGGTTTAATTCACATGAATAAAGAAAGAAAACGAACATCTAATGTTTTAAACTGGAAAGATATCAAAGCCAAGAAGTTGAAATGCAGGAGAGGAGTATTTATCCAGAAAAAATATTATCAAGCCTGCAATTGACCCGCCAGAACATGTTTGTGGAATAATGTTGTATACGATTTGGCAGTTCTGATTCATATTGTGATTTCATATGTGACACTATTATTTTGTCGAACGTAAACCGATTTTATTAAATTGATATATGGGCGATTCCATTATGGCGGGTGCAACATTTAGACGCATTTAAAGCTTCTTACTAATAAAATAAAAAACATTTTTCTTGAAATTATTCTTTGAATGGCTACATTTTAACCTGTTCTCTCTTAATTTGTTTATAAGAATTAAAATAATATATAAATATAGTCATGAGGGAGATTTAAAGTGCTATCGCGGGTGCAACAAAATCGGCCCCATCTTTCCAGATTATAATACACAAACACAAAAGTCTGTTAATTGTGAAACATTTATTATAATATACATTCATATTTTGAAAAAAGATAAATCAAGCAACCGAAGTAATTAAAAATTTATAGAAAATAAAAATAAACAATGAATTATTCACTTTTAAAGCAATCGCGGGTGCAACGCGTCTAACTTCAGTGAGTATAAACGTCATAATAAGCACATAAATGAGTTAAATAAGAAATCAAAATAATGTATATTAATAATTAATACACTTTTTTGTCACAAGTTAATTATTTCTTTTCAAATACGTCAATATTCGCCGAAAATTTTATCAATATATTATTGCAATCAATTTTCTTCTCTGGCAATATTGCAACAATGTCTTCGAATTGAACGTCTGCTATGTTATTCACGATTTCAAGGAAGTGTTTACCGTCAATAGTCTTCAAAAATTGTACTCTAAACGTCTATCTTTCATCTCAGGCATTTATCTGCTAACATCATCCCTATCATAGAAATCGCAAATCTGTTGACTTCATTCTTCAGTTTCTGAGGCATTGCTTTAGCGGAGTCATTTTTGTCAGATACAGCAACTTGGAATTCAGTAGTTATTCTTTTTACAATTTTTACTGCTTTGGTGGGACTAGCAGGCATATTACGCTTCACTATTTTTTATTTATTTATTTATCTTAATTAATTAGTTCCATACATAATGTTGTGTGCGCTAATACATGATTTCATTTAAACATATTTTGGTGGGAATATAAACATGATTTCGTTTAAAAATATTGCATTCCATAATCGAGGCATTTAAAAAAAAATTGCACTCCTATTTAAACCTCTTTATTACTCCCTTTCTTTTGACTCGTAGCGTCTGCTTGCTTGTCTGTTGAAAAAACTTTGGATCGATTTTTACCCCCTTTCCCGTGATCCAATTGAGCTGAAACTTTGCAGGTAGACTCGTGGCGATGATAAAAATGATCTCACAAATTTTTGTTTAAAAAAAATAATAATTACAGCATAATTCTGGATTTTTCGAAATTTTTATTAATCCCTTTTCCCAGCGTCGCCCGATGCAAGCCCGATGCGTGGGGTAAGCGCCAAACCTGTTTCAACTAGTAAATGAGAAAGGAAGTAAAATAAAAGTGTTTTATGGGTTAGTTATTATTCACTGTGTTTTAAATTGCTTTTGGCAGGCTATCGAAGATTTTAAGACCTATGTACATTAGACAATTTTGTGAGGTGTTTTTATTTTTCTTCTGAAGTCTTATGCTGTCGCCTTCTCTTGTATTATATGAATGAAAATCCTTATTTAGTTTCATCCAGTTATCAAAGTATTTGGGTAATAATCTGCGTAATTTTAAATATTTGCACTAATACATTATCCTTTATTCTTTGATTTACTGTTTGTAATTTTAGGGCATTCAACATTTTTGTTACTTTTCTTCTTCTTTGCCACTGTCATTTTCTATGCCTTTTGCCACTACTTTTCCCAACATGAGAGGATTGCTGTATTTAGCGCTTGTTATTTGGATTTGTTCTTCTTTACGACGCGTTCTAGTCGCCCGCATTCTTTCTTTTGATCTGATTCTGGTCAGTATTTTCAAATCTTCATCTACCTCCATTTTTATTTTCATTACTTCTCTTCATTTCGAATTAAAAACCCTTTCTCGGTGGAGATGGTCTGCATGAATTTCGGCATTTTCTTTCAGTTTTATTTTATATTTCCGTGAAGCAGTCTCTTTCCGATGTCGTTCTGTCATTTTAACTGATCTTTCTATAAAAAAGAGTGAAATCGTAACAAAAACACCTATTAAATTTAAATCACTAATTACACACAGCATATATTATATTCGAGGCTTCATAAATCAATAAAATATGATAAAGGACACCATAATGTTAGGAGACAAAAATGTTACACCCGCGATTCAAATATCACGATCGCGGGTGCAACCAATTTGGGATAACGTTCATTTCAATTCAACTTACAAAATAATTTTTATTACGATTGATTTAAGTCTTAATTTGATTTCTTCTTACTTTTACAAAGTTTCAAAACGTTAGCATTTTATTTCTGTGAGAAAACCAAACTTTTATAACTTTCAGAATATTTTGAGTTTGTTCAAATCTTTCAGAACAGTGCTGGATTTATGTCACAGAGACATTATTAATCAATTAGTGTATATTATAGATATCTCACAGAGACGAAACTGTATTAATTATGGGAAAGTAGGTATAGAAGTCATTTGGGTGTAACAGGACTACTGGTAAAAAAGGAATTTAACAAAAATTGGAAATAATATTTCCTGGCGTATCCTAGTGTAATGCAAGTATTCGGATGAATTTCATTACACACAATAAAGTATATTGCTCCCAAAATTCCGTAAAAAAATTGTAGATTTTCTCATTAGCGACATCTGTGGGGATTTAGGGGAATGAAAATGGCTTTGTACAGGCCGCATGGAAAAGGCGCTTACAACTCATATATGAAAGCTTCACGCAATTTGAACATATATACAACTTCCAAAAAAAATGAATAAGCATGGTATATTCTATCATGGGTGGAAATGGCGAATGTTACAATTGTGTAAAGTGATCACTTAAGCCAACCATAAAAAGACAGGTCATAAGTCCTGTTACACCCAAATGACTTCTATACCTACTTTCCCATAATTAATACAGTTTCGTCTCTGTGAGATATCTATAATATACACTAATTTTATAACTTTTATATCGCGGGTGCAACAGGCTAATAATAGCTTATTGTAATCAATAATATAAAAAAACTAATAACAGGTGCTTACATGTTTTTGCGGAAACACGTATATGAATGTTATCACTACAAAATTAACTGGTAAAATATAACTGAAAACTGACTGTAACAGCTGTTATGCGCAAGTATTGCCAGGCAGCGATTTTCAGATTGAATCAAACATTCTTATGTCAATGTTTCAAAGCGTGTCAAAAATTTAAATATTAACTTCGGTACAAAATAATAGTTTTTTTTATTAAATATAGACGTTTTTCTTTGTATTAGAAACAAAAAACGTAACTAATACTGTGATTTAAAAATTGATGTCAAGAATCGTCTCTAGCGGAATCGCCCATATCCATATTGGTATTTGAAATGCTTTGTGATAATAATGCTGGCATTATAGTTATCTTTATATCGTAACTTAATATAGTACTGATACAAAAAGTTTATTTAATTCCTCGTTCTTTCTCGCACAGTCGAGTTTGTGCCAAAAATGTTTGAATCAGGAATATTTTCTCGATTTTAATATCAAGATAAATATTCAATATACAAGTTATTGAATTACAATTAACAAAGTAATCATCTCATCTTGTGTATTGAGATATATATATTGAATGTCCGACGCCATACTCAGCAAACAGATGGATATAATAGTATGTACGAGAGACTTATCATTCTATAAAAGCGCTTTATTGATGATCCCATCACAATCAGAGCTCGAATCTTCCACAAAGAATTAGAATCATGGACCTCCTACAGCCTTCTACCACCTTTTTGTGGAAGATGAGAAAGATTGGCTACCGTTCGGAAATAATCATGCAGTTGGGAGCCTGGAACTAACTTCAATGTATTCCAATCCACTGCCAATAGGGCTGCTAAGCTCAAAGACCTCTATGAAATTTATGAATTCATGTTAGATGAGCATGCCGCTTTTAAAAGGCATTATTAAGTGAAGCAGAATAAATAAAAAACATTTTGCGGAATAACGTTGTTTGTGAAAATTTCATATACAACATTTTTCCACTGATTCACCATTTTTTTTTACAACAGATTCAAATTGAATTGCCTTTTTTCCCTATTTTATATTTAAATTAGTTAATAATTATATGTTTGTTATATTTAAAATATAAAATGTAATAAATTGTAACTGGTTTCATTTTTCCAATTTTTCTCGGAATGAGAGTATTGTTGGATACAACATTATTCCGGGCAAGGGCTCAAATAATAAATGAGTGACTTTTTTCCCTCAAAATTCATAACTAAGCTTTCAAAGACTGCCTTTTTGATAAATTTGGAAAAAAATAAAAAAGCTTCGATTAAGCACAAGATAAACTATTAAACCACTAATTTTTTTTTGTTTCATTAAGTTTAGATGAACCATTAAGAAGCACTGATGGTCACCGCAAGGCACTATTTGCAAGACAGGGGTCAAGAATCGTGCTTCTATCGTGGTCCAGTATTATAATTTTATTTGAAATTTTCGGTATAGTTACTTAAAATATAGTGTAAAACGTTGGTATTATGTATTGAATCAAAATATTACACAACCATTCAAAAAAAATCTTGAAAATGTTAATTTTTTGCGCCTCTGACTACACGTAACCCCTTAATAGACTTGAACATCCAATTTTATATTAAATTATGTTTTTTTGCAATATCTATTTTGTAGTCAAAGGAGATAGGTGTTTTTGATCTATAAAATGACATTATTATACATTTGTTTATGTTAAGTTCTAAGCCGTTTAAAAATATCCTTAGGTTTTCACGGCCGTTCAGAATCTTCTGTGTATAGTTTTCTGGGATATTCTGCCGTCTATATGTGACCTCTCTGGCCAACGTTTCGGATCCCATTGCAGGGTGATGCTGGGATCCCTCGAGATTAGAATTTCCAATCCTGCGGGATCCCTACAGATCGGGATCCCGAAACGTTTGTGTTTTTTGTTTTGTTTATAGAGCTGAATAGCAATTATCAACAATGCCTTGCATTTTTATATCAGCAATTTTAATAAAATGCTCATTATTAATCATTGCATTGTTTTTGTAGGCATTTTTCCAAGCATCAATCAGTCAATGTATTGGAGTAAAAACTATTAACTAGTAGTAGTTTTTATTACTATGTTAGGTTGATAAAATACAGCAAATATTATTCAAAGCTATTTTTATTATTTGAATATGACATGAACATAAGTTTTAAGTACTTACTAATGCTGATGATGATAAATGCTGATCAATCCCGATAATCTCGTCCGATTTTTCTGTTCGGGATTGATCTCGTAAAATGCCTCAAGATCTCGCGGGATCGGGATTTCACTCCCTACTTTGCACCAATTGTCAAAGGAGTCAATATCAGATAGAAGGAGTAGGCAGTCTTGCGTAGTTTTAATTATTTTAAGAATCTTATTATCATCAGCAAAGAGCCAAAAGCGAGTATTTGTGAATACATTTACAACATCATTTATAAATAAATTGAATAGAAGAGGTGCCATAAAATATAACAATAAGCAAAATACAACTGATAAGGTAAAGAAAACTAATGAATAACGGTCGAAATTATGTTTTCAATAGGTGTGGCATTTTTTGTTGCGCGAGGTGTAGATACGGTAGATAAAAATAATAGATAAAAGAGTAAAAATAGAGATGTGTACAAGAAATACACACTGACCTATTTTGAAAATAAAAATATTGTTATTTTGGTGATTCTTACCCAACTCTCAAAAATAATCCGTCTGCCTTATTCAGTGATTACTACCTCAAAAATAGACAGGATGTATTTATTTATGCCTGTGCAATTACTTCATTTATATACATTTACGACTTTTGCAATTTCAGATGAGACCTTTGGAAAGTAGTATTAAATCTACATGGTCTAATTAGTGTGATATGTTGAGTGAGAGTAATGTGAAGTATAAGAGATTCATAACTACTTGTCATTAAAAACCCAAGACAGGAAGCAGAAATTGCATTCATTGCACAATTGTGTTTTTATATCTACATATATGATGGTGCAATGTCACTTTTCAACACCTAACAGTTGTGCAGTAGTGGCATACAAATCATTGTTTTGTCACACATATATGGATTGTAATGTCGGACCTCCACAATGTCTGAATGTTCTTAAAAAAAAGACCTGTTTACTTGATGTCAAAGCGATATTTATATCATTATGCAAACTAGTCATTGCAATCTGGAGTTTTGTCTAAAATTTAAGTTTTTAATGAATATTATTTAAAATAAGTACTAATTTTATTTTGAAAGTTGGCAGAAATCAGTTTGTTTCACACCTACTGATTCATCTCTAATTCCCTCTAACACATTTACTAATTCCCTCACCCAAAGAGTACAACGCATGCCAAAATATTAAATTAAAGCCACTATTTTTGTCGTAATAATAGAAATATTGACATTCGACAGATGTGTTGACGTTTATTTTCAGAATAGGTCAGACATATTATTATACATTATTTTTTATTTAATTTTATTTATTCATGGGAAACCAACAGTACATAATATAAAAATCAGATAACATATGATTATTGAGTAATATAGAGACCATCTTATAAGTTTCCACAGAATTAATATGTTATGTATTAACATATAGCAACAATAACGTAAGTTATACAAAAAAACAACAAAAAAGTGGAGGTTTTATGTTACGAACAAACTATGAAAGTCAAAGAATTAAAGGTAAAATAGGAATAAGGAATGGATAGGAAAGGACAGATCTACTTAGTAAAAAGGAGAAGAGATAAGAAGAAAAAGAAGTACAAAAGATATACATATGTATAGCATAAATATATCTGATCAATACATCTGCATATACATATACGAGGTCTGGACAAAAGAAAAAAGATTAATTAAAGAAAGATACAAGATAAAAATTACACATACGAAGTCTGGACAAAAGAAAGAAGATGGATTAAAAAAGAGGACAAAAAAAAGGTTTATGACTGAGGTGAATATCCAAGAGTTTTAAATTCATAGATTGATGAATTGAAATCATTATGCTTGCTTATGCATGAATAATAAAAAGGTGCAAAACTCCAATCACCTTACTACCAAATATGGGAATGTAATATTCCGCTATACTAAACAAGCAACTCTTAATTTTGAATAATATAGGTATATACATAGAGAAATTATCAGTTGGGGTCCAATCACTGGTCTATTAATGAAATTCCATAAAAAACATATTTTTAAGATTCTAACCTCGCTTGGTTTTTTGGGGTATTTGGATGAAGCTCTAGCTGCAGCAGCAGGGTTAGCAGCCTGCCGAGTGGCCGTCCTCGCCCTCTGCTTGTTTATAACATCCAATAGCCCCAAACCTCGCTGGACCGTTAGTTGGTCCAAGCGTCGTTTACGATTCACTGCCACCTGGTGAATTAAAATACAACTGTATGGTACTTGTATTCACTCGCTCAAACCTTTGTTGAACCGATTAGTTAAACTGATTATTATGGTAAGGAATATCGACCGTGAACAGCCAATATCTCCTATCTTCATGAATAGATAGGAGATATTGGATGGAGCAAGAAAAAACCTCCTCATTTTTTGTAAACTAGCATACTTAATAGTTGATTTTTCTTATATGTTGTAAATGATTGTAATTGACAGATCACTCGGAAATTTTATGTATGTATATCCTGTCAAACTGAAGTTATTGTTCATTTGATATAAATAATGCGAGATAGAAGGGGTATTGGCAGTTCACGGTCAATATGTTTTCAACAATGATAAAAAAAATTGATGCGATTTATTAATACGATTTCATTTTTGATTAATGGATTGAAAAATATTTTGATAACATATAAAAAAAAAGAAACATGCTTCCGTCAACGTCATATGTAATTTTTTTAAGCATTGTGAAATACAAATGCCTTTCCAGTCATATGATTGTTGGTTGTCTATGAGACGAGTCCGTATTTTTTTCAAGAATACTCACCAACAAGAATTATTAAATGCTCTTCTCGAACTCTGCCTAAAAAATGATACTAGGAAATTACGTAATGGGAACAGAATCCACATCTATTTTGTATACATAATTGTATTGAAGACTCTTTGTCACTGCAGCGCAATTACCGCACATACCATAATATTAAATGTATGACATGCTTATTTGACATGTTACATTCTTCAATCATTTGTTTTGTACACAATAAATTATTATTAAGTTAGGTTAGGTGCTCACACCGCTGTGTCACAATATATTAACAAATCAATATAAATTGTTAATCGCATACTAAAATAGTATATTGTCGGTGTAAGTGCAATACTGCGGAAAAAACATTTGTCAAAATGTTCAGGAGGGACAAAAAAACCTTTCCATTTCGTCAATAAAAAAGATAAAAAAATTCAAATTCATTTTTTTGTGTTACTATTTTATATAAGACAGTAAACTTTTATTTTCATTTGTGTTTATGCAAAATAAGTTGTGGCAGATATGCGATATTGCGACCCGGCCCGGCTTCGCCCAGTACGTTTTAAACTCGTTGTATCTTCAAAGATATTTACTTTAATGATTTGGTGTACAGGACAAATTTGATCTGAAGGAAAACGCTTAAGGTTAATAAGATATTTACTTTGATAAGGATTAATACTGAATTGGTCAAAATTGGTGGAAAGTTAACCATTATATCTTAGTTATACATTTGATGAAATTTTATAGACAAAAATGGTTGGTCTAAGTTATCCTTAAAAGATAGATATGTGCTACCACTGACATTTTTCTAGATAATTTAATTTTATATAATTCTTTCCTTAACATTTTTTTTGTATCTCTAACGGAATAGGCAGCGTTTCCACGAGAGTGCTTTAGCGGCAAATTTTTTCCTGACTTGATTCACTAATACTTTCACGCAAATCCAGTATGTATGTGGCCTTGCTTGCTTCTTTAGTGGGGATGCTTTATTTGCAGTATTCGCTTTAACCTAGTACACGCAGTTTATTGGTTAATTTCAACATTTGAATGCGCCAATCAATGTGGAGTGTACCGTTCAACTGAAAGCGCCAAAAAATGTAATTTTGACATGATTGGCTCATACGCGGTATTGCAGTTACACCGACGATATTCTGTTATGGACCTGCGAATATCTTTTGGCTTGTCTTCTGATGGCGGGAGTAGCCAGCAGATGTCTCTGATGATGCAGGCGGGCAGCCAACAGCCCGATGGCAGGCCGAGGCTCCAGACAGAGCGGGGGTGCTGTAGCTCTCACCACAGCTGCCTCCAGAAGCAGGCGCTCCTCTCGACCCCAGGAACCGGCGCGGGCAATCGCATTCACATCACTTATTATACTCTGAAATGGAAATAAAAGTTAATGAAAGAGAACATAAAATAGTAAATGGCAGAATTAATAACTTACTAATATCTAACTGACTAACTTACTATCATGCTATTTCTCCTGCAGAGAAAGGCAGAGAGGATAGGGTGCCTGGATTACTAACTTGCCTCAGTTCACTTTCGTACATCTTCTCACGCATGCTTGTTGATTGTCTAACATGGCCATCTCCAATATCGGCTTTGAGTGATTATGGAAGGATTTTCATGGACACCTTCTGTTTCTGTTGCCTTCAATACTTTCCCAGGTTATATATTTCATTTACCATCTTCTCCTCACACACCCAAACCGTCTTAACAATATTTTCTTAATTCTATTGACTGCTACAAACAGGTAAAAATCAACTTGTTTTTAACCACATAAAATGTAAATTATACCATCAACTGTATTCAAGAGATGCAAAAGTATGATAAATGCATGTTCAAATATAATGTTATTTTGGTGATTGTTATCCCAATCCTCAAAAATAGGCAAGATGTAGATTTACGACAATCTTTCTGCCTTAGTCGATGATTACTACCCCAATAATCGAAAATAGATGGGATGTATTTATTTATGCGTGTAATTACTTAATTCATTTACATTTCCGATATATCCAATTTTACATAAGACTTTTGGAAAATATGTAGTTGTGAATCTACATGGTCTAATTAGTGTGATACGATTGAAGGATATGTGGAGTAGGGTGTCACTTTGTACGATGAAAAAAAAAGTTTTTTATTTTTAAACTTAATAGTTATCAAAAGTTGCATTGCATTTATAACTACAAAAAAATGCAAAAAAAGTTGCAATTCAAATATACTTTTGGCTCGTTCTAGAGAGCCAAATATTCTGAAAATGTTGGTTTTTAGTGATTTTTCAGAGGTAATAAAAGTGCTGGTTTCTTCTACATAATTTTTATCAGATTAATTAATTTCATTAATATATATTTAGATAATATACTAAAACAAAAATTTGCTGCATATTTTATGTTGAATTATTTTGAAAAAAACTTATAAAACATACAAAATATTCCAAAAAGAGTATCTTTAAAGACAGCAAAAGTTATTTAAAGTCTTTTTTAGAATTAAACTTTAGCATAATTTTCCTGGAATTCTGATTGCCTGCAATAAAACCTTCTCTAGCTGTTTGCCCTGCGACAGAACCTGCAGCTACAGTCGTCAATTTAAGGCATCCACAGATTTCCACACATTTCCCTGCCACACACAGTCAGTAGATCTTCTACTGACTGTGTGTGGCAGGGAAACTTGGGAAAATTGAATATTCGGACATTTCGTTCGACGAAAACTATCTTCAGCTCTTCACTTTACAAGTAGCTCAAAAGCGGTAGTTCAGTCAGTATAAGTTTCTCATCTTGCCAGGAAATCATGTTGTAATAATGATCGCTCTCAAAATTGATTCGTGGTGTGATTATCTGTGTGTATTTTTGCGAGGCATGAGCTTTCAAAACTCTCGTATACACCCTGTTCTATTACAATTTTGTTGTCATCTGTCAACATTTGATGCCTCCCTGATATCATTCAGTGTAGCCGAAGCAATAGCAGCGCCTGCTCTGTGCGATACGCCATAATGATCACATACTTCAGCCAGCTTTTTGAATTTTTTGTATTCAATTTTCTCTTCTTTTAAGATTCTAGGGGCTGAGGTTCTGGGTAGTCTTGATAAATATTATCATCAAAGATCTATTCGATCTCATCGACTGGAGTATGTCTCATAAAACTGGAGGTACACGGCTTTGGTGAGGCGTCCTTCCGGTGTTTTTGAGACCATTCGTCTTTTTTCTGAAGCTTTCTGTTTGTTTTTTTGACTATTTTTCCAATGCCCATGCATCTGAAGGTTCTTTGGTCTTCAAGAAATGGGTATTCTTTAATCGAAACAGTTTTATTTTTTCCACATTTGCAAGAAGAATAATCTTTGCATTTGCACGCAGCAATTCTTTTTAAATACAATTGACTTTTTGGTTCTTTGTTGAATTTTTTTGATAGTAGCCTATACTGTTTGCAAAATGATAATATAAGCTGGCTCACTCTTGCATCGGAATGCTTGCTTTTTTCCAAACTTCAAGAACGGTTCGAGCCACTTGAGAAGTGATGACTTTTGCTTGTGATTCTAAACTACTTTACTGTTTCATTTCATAACGCGCCCACTCATAATGTCTTAAAACATCTCCATAAGTTGGTAACACAGTACTTTAGAATTTTTCGGGATTTTTCTCAAAAATACGTAATTTCGTACGACCTCTGGTTTCTTTTGAACTTGACGGATTCGATGCCATTGTGATTCATTTCATGAATGAATTAAACACTTAAATTTATTACGTATAATATGTAGAAACTTTACGACGGTTGAAAACAAGTAAGAAAACAAAGACAACCATTCGGTATGGAGTTTTGTTTATCACTGACGGTCTGACCCGAAACAAGCCGAAATTGACGGAACGAGGGTAGGTATTTTACGCTAACAACAGATTATAAAAATGAACTTAAATATGGCGTTATCCTCATGCTGGTTATATTCTTATTAGAAAAAAAGCATTTAATTACTAATACAATTTGTTAATACAAAAAATATATCGTTTTGATTGGGACGTTATCTTGCAACTTTTTCTATATTTTGCCTGTTTATTTCGACATGAAATAAACAGGCAAAAGACCTGTTTATTTCATGTCGAAGCAATATTTATATCATCAGGCAAACCGGACATTACAATTTGGAGTTTTGTCTAAAATGTGAGTTTTTGGTGAATATTTATCCTAATACATACTAATATTATTTTAAACGTTGGTAGAAATCAGTATGTTTCATACACATTTGGCAAAATCACCAAGGTGGAAAATTTGTTTCACTAACAAATGAATTATTGAAATCGTAACATTATGAAAATGAACATGATGAAATATTACAAAAAAAAATTATCCAAAAACTATTTTTTGTAAGAATTATTTTAAAAATATTCTGATTCTATAGAGCGTATGTCAATTGTTTATCAACCAGGGAACATGTTAATAAGTTTTAAATATTAATAACATATTTTTAAGAGCACAATAATAACAAATTAATCTCAAACATTCTACATTAACCGTGTCACACTGCGTCTAAGATGAGCGCTTTGAATATGAAGCGCGCGTTTATTTAAAATCGTCATTTCATGAACGGTCATTTCGGGAACGTTCCCGGACATGATGGCACATTCTCGAAACGACGACGATATTTCCGAAATGATGATTTTGTTTTCTGTAGTGAAGGTACCGACTTCGCCTCCCTGACCACGACGCGCCGCGAGCACCGGCCGGGTGCGCCATTCGATTCTCAGACTTCGACAATCGCATAGCGTCTATTTAGTACCGAATAAACCACTCTAATACGTAATAGACTTTTTTACAAGAAGACACCCGAATCTATCACGTTCCTCACGACATAACATCTGGCGACGAGGACGGATTGCCTATGTATATCATTTTCAAAAAATGAATATATTTGTTGGATTTTTTTCATAGCAATATGGAGACTTCCGCTGCAGAAAAAATTTATAAGTAATAAATTGTATGCACTGCCCTATTGAAATATTATTTAAACACAGATTTAGTGACAATATAAAGTATTTATCATCATTGAGGTAATAAAATTTTGCTCAAAACATGTAAGCGCTCCGCTAACACATATCTTTAATATTTGTTTTCTAAATTCATCCTTTCCTTAATGTTGGAAGCTCATTAGAGTAATCTTCTTCTTCTTTTGGTGCCATGTCAGGTCCCCCCAACGTTGACTATCACCCGAGAGAAAGCGTCCCTGTCCTGGGCAGCACGAAACAGCTCTCCAACACTTCTTATGCCCGTCCAGTCGCGTATATTGCGGAGCCAGGAAATTTGTCTCCTTCCAACACCTCTACGACCCTCTATCTTGCCCATAAGAATCAGGTGGAGCAATTTATATTTTTCTCCTCTGAGCACATGACCCAAATACGAAACCTTTCGGATTTTGATATTTGTCAGCAACTCTCTATTTACTCTAGCTCTTTGAAGAACTCTTGTGTTGCTGACCATATCCGTCCAGGGTATCCGGAGCATTCTCCAATGTATCCACATTTCGAACGCCTCCAGCCGGTTCATGCTACTCACTTTGAGGGTCCACGATTCCACTCCGTACAGCAGGACTGACCATATATAACATTTGACCAGTCGCTGTCGAAGTTTCAGGTTAAGATTGTCATCGCAGAATATCTGTCTCATTTTGTTAAAAGCAGCTCGCGATGCTTCAATTCTGCATTTGACTTCGGTTTCTGGGTCGAGGTCTTCTCTCTATACCAGCCCCATTCAATGTGAGGCGTGCTCCCGTGTGATCTTGCCTACTAAACACCATGAACTTTGTTTTACTCACGTTCATGTTAAGACCCAGTCTCACACCAGCATCATTAATTCTGTTTGTAAGTCTTCCATACTATCTGCCAGAATGACTGTATCATCCGCATACCTGATATTATTGACGTGTACACCATTAACCTTGACCCCCAGTTCTATGTCATGCAAAGCCTCCTTGAATACTAGATCGGAGTATAAATTGAATAACATAGGTGACAATATACACCCTTGTCGAACTCCACGTTTGATTGGTATAGACTTTGTTGATCTAGTTTCCAACTTGATGACAGCTTCCTGGTTCCAATATAGGTTTTTAATAATGTTAATGTCTTTGTCATCAATACCACGCTCTTGGAGCATCTTGATGAGGTCCGCGTGATTCACTCTATCAAACGCCTTTTCATAATCAATGAAACACGCAAAAACGTCTTTTCGTTGGTCGCGGCATTTCTGCAGTAGCACATCTATTGCCAGTAACGCTTCTCGTGTTCCAAAACCACTCCTGAAGCCAAACTGGGAGTTATCCAAATCACATTCACATTTTAATCTTATTCGTGAATGTATAATCTTTAAAAATACTTAGAGTAATGCCAATATATAAATCCAGAGAAAAGGAAGATGTACAAAATTATCGACCAGTGGCGGTATTATCCGTTCTACCAAAAATATTGGAAAACCTATTTTGTTTGAGATTATGTCGTCCCATCGCCGCCCTGTTAAAAGGTGGTCAACACGTGTGGATTTTTAACAAAGAGGTCTACAACAACTAATCTCTTTACCGTATCTCGTGATATAGCCCTAGGATTGGATGCCTTAGCCCAGACTGATGTTACATACACAGAGTTGATCACAATATACTTTTAAGGAAGATACATAATTACGGATTAGACCACAATTTATTAAAATCTTCACATCATACTTGAAGGACAGATTCCAATATGTATCTATAGAAGACAAATGTTCAACAGTTTTCCCAGCACACTCAGGAGTTCAGCAAGGATCAACCCTTGGTCCCTTACTGTTCTTGATTATGATAGATGATATACAAGACAGGATAAAAACAGCGAAATGTGTGCTCTTTGCGGAGGGCCTGAAAATTTATTCTAAGATTACGAGTATACGTGAATGTTTTAAATTACAAAAAGACTTAGAAGCGTTATTGGACTGAACTAAGGAGAACAATCTGCATTTCAATATAAAAAAGTGTGCATGTCTAACCTATAATCATTCAGTAACACCAATAAAGTTCGATTATATGATTAATAAAGAAAAAATTTCACGCGTTGCTCAGATCAAGGATCTCGGTATTGTCTTTGATGCCAGACTGACTTTCTCAAGTCACACAGACCAATTAGTTACAGCGTGTTACAAGCTTTTAGGTTTCGTAACACGCATATCAAAAGGATTTTCATGAACCATGAAGTACTGCTGAGGGAATGCAACTACTGCAGCCTCGAGTCGTGCAGACAGAAGGGTCTAGTCATATTGGGGGTTAAAATTTTAAGAAATATAATTGATGCTCCGAACTTGCTAGAGAATTATGCCCTGTTTGTACCAAATAATTATTTGCGAAATAGAGGTCACGCGCTTTTCATGTCCCAAAATGCAGAACGGATGTAATGAATAAGCACACCATAATGCGTAGTGTGCAACTCCTAAATGAACTGAGCGATCACGTCGATGTATTTAATGATAGCATTGAAAGCATCAAGCAGAGGATTGCCTCCATATAGGTACTCACTCCAAGTTATAACTTGCATAGTAGCATAGTAAATGGAGCAATCTAGTATGCAATTAAAAAAAAATTACAGCTTTTAACTCTTAAAAGACTGTGCTAAAAATAACTACGGAAACGGTGGTGTAACACAGCGTTACGTGATTAAAAATCGATATAATTTTTAATATGTGGTAAAAAAAATATATTTTCAATACAGATAAGACTTTTTAAATGTCCTTTTATATAATTATGTAAGATAAACATACATATTTACATTATTTTAGTAAATTATCAGAAAATCATGGCATATCGAATTTGCATGCACTCACGCCGACGCATCATTACCAACTGAATTTAACGATGCGGTTGACTGCAGTCAATCTTTGTCTAACACGTGTTACGCGATTCTAAAGTGCTCATTCGATATTGTTTTCTCTTTCACCGAAACCCAAGCAATCGCGTCTCTATCCTACATGAAATGTGTGGTATTGTCGAACTCTTTCTGACTCGATTTACTGTGATGTGCAACATTATGATCTCTTTTACTCACTGGCCGAAAATACGAGAGTAATGAATAAATATTTTTTAGTTAAAAAATCTGTACATTCGTAAAAAATTTATTTAGTCATTTTGGCGTGAAAATGTCTATTCGTAGATTACAAAAAATATGACGTTTTGGTAAATAAGGTAGATATTAAATATTTTCTACAATATGTAGACCTACGTTACACCACCGATACACAGGAGTTAATATTTTTCGTGACAAAACCAATCTTGAAATTTGCAACCTTTGTGAATTTACTAATTTATTCATTCAAAGAGATCAAATATTAAATTAAAGTCCATATTTTCATCACAATGATAAAAATATGACAGATGTTTCAACATTTCTTTCTCTATGTTTGAGTGTTGGGGTAACAATCACAAAATAACAATATTATTTTTTTCAGAATACGGCCAATATTTACTCCCTTTATATTAGCTCGTGGCGTCTGCTTGCTTGACGAAAAAACTTTGGATCGATTTTTAACCCTTTTCCCGTGATCCAATCGAACTGAAACTTTGCAAGCAGACTCGTGGCGATGATCAATAAGATCTATCAAATTTTCGTTAAAAAAATTAATAAATTTTTGGATTTTTCAATATTTTTAATGCTTTTTTCATACAACTTACTAAGTTGTATGAAAATATTTCAACGCGTCTGGTTGACACGGAACCTGATTATATTATAATTTTGGATTTTTGGAAATTTTTATTACTCCCTTTCGTAGCGTCGCTCGACCGAAGCCCAACGCGTAGGTTAAGCGCCAAACCAGTTTCCACTAGTAAATGTGACTAGTAGTCCACTAGTAAACTAGTAAATGAGAAAGGGAGTATAAAAAAAACTTGGTTTTTATGGGTTACTTTTTTAGATTAATAATTCATATGCTATTTATAACATTGTTAACCTTAGTTATGCAAGACGTTCTATTAGTTTATAAAACGTCCAGCAATGCGAAGTCTGTTCTGAATCGCTTGTGCGACGTGCCATCCCATTTTTAAATTTCAAAAAATAAAATGTTCTATAAAGGGTAAAGTATACTTTATCTCATACACAGTAAAAGAAAATTTTAATAAAATAAAAGGAAAAATTTATATATCCAAAAAAGCGACAGAAAATAAACAATTATGCTTTGAATACAGTAGGAATTCAACATCTGAAGCAAGTTATCAGCATACATGGAAATTAAAGCAGACTTAAGGCAGTGGAATGCATGATAGGGCGAGTACTTAACAGATTAGAAATAAATGTAAGACCGATTATATCACAGTTAAGATTAAAAATGGATTAGGTCCATAACACAAGTGTTAGAGACAACAGGGCGGTAAACTAGATGTAGGAAAATAATGAAGAAGTATGAATGTAGGCAAGGCAAGAATGGTAAGACAGGAAATTGATGTAATCTATGCTCTCAGGATGATGATAAATTAGTTATTAACTGAGTCATATATTTCCAGACACCGCTAACTCCATACCAAGATATTTTACAGCAGGTCAAGTAATTTATATCTTATTGTGTGAGATGTTATTACCTACACTGTTAGTTTTTCTAGAAAGTTTGTTATAAATGTAAACAAACTTTCTAGAAAAACTAACTGGTGTAGGTAATAACATCTCACACAATAAGGTATAAATTACTTAACCTGCTGTAAATTGTTTTGATTTGGAGTTAGCGGTTTCTGGAAATATACGACTCAACTGAAAGATACAAGTCAGGACTCATCCCCAAGCAATTTGTGCCTTTTATTTTGTTGGTGAATTATTATCTATAGTTATATTCTCTGTACTTTAATGCACCAAAATGTCTAGCAATGATGGAATGTGAAAAATCCAAAGATAAAAAAGTGCCTTTTTTTATTCCCCTGCCTAAAGCCATTGTTTCTCGGGACTACATGGTAACCCTTACAACTTTTTGAAAGTATTTAATGTCATGATGTTGATTACAACAGTCAAATATTTAACCTTTTTGTATTACTGTAAAATGTGATGTTGATGAGAATAGACAAGAGAAATTCAAAATACAATTTAAAAAAAATATTTTTTTACCTGAGTGGTCGGTTTGAGCAATACATGATGAGTGTCACAAACAAAACTCGGATATGCTTGTCTGTAATCTCTAACTTGAGCAATTATACATCCTGAGTAGAACAAGGAAGAGTGTTCAGCTTCTAATAAATCCAACAAAACAATTGGTAACTCCTCATTGTCAATATAAGTTAATAAGTCTTCTTCCTCATAAGGCCATCTAGCCGTCTCTACAAGAGTTTCTTCACATTGTAAATGTGCCTGAAAGAATAGTACATAAAAATACGTCATATTCAATTATTTGTTATTGTAGTGTAAATGGCACAGCATTACAAAAAATCTGAACAGTCATGAGAATTTTAAAGGTTATTTAATTTCAGATGTGTTTTGGAATTTATTCTGCAATATGCACAATTTCTGCTGATTTACTATACTATAGACAAAATTGGTAAAAGGATACTTATCTATAGTTTTCATACAACTGACAAACAATTTTACAAATATTTGATCGTAGACTTACACTAGCAGACCCATCATTGGGTGGAGAGAGCATTTGAGTATCACCATTCACCTTCAGGGATATTGAGTAACCCTTGTTACCAGGATATAGATTTATAATCAATACATTTAAATTCATTCGAGTTAACAATTTTTCTAATAAATAAGAGCTGATTTTTAATCCTTGCTGCAAACAAAACAAAAATCACTTTAACTGTAATGTAATGTCTATGTTCATTGCTGAATTAAAGATATTGTTTTCCAGCATTTCATGTTGGCATAATAGATAGTTTTTATTAAATAAAACATATAACAGAATCCAGATTTAGATAAAATTAAGAGATAAATTTAGAATATAAACAGTATACATATTGATAAAAAATTGTCTAGACCTATAATTAATATCCTTAAAAGCTACATGATTAAAACATTATTTATGATACATTAACAGATGAGTATAATACACAAAACTATGTCCACGTAATATATTTTTAAACAATGAAATACTTAATTAGTATAAATAAATAGCCAATGTAACATATTTTTCCAACAGCCCATTCATTGATAATTAATTATGCTGTTAATAAATATGGACTTACATAATTTGCTTGGAGAGTTTCATCAGAACTGAGCTCGTCATATAGTTCCCGTAACTTGTCGTGTATATTAAATCTCGCTGGCTTCTTTACAGGACTTAAACTTTGTGAGGAACGTTCTCGTTTCCCAGGAGAGTATCCATGACTGGAATAAGGTTCCATTGGCCGCTTCTGGCCAAAGCTGCCCATGTAGGACTGCTCCCCTGGCCATGAGCCGGCGTTATGGTCGATGGAGGTGTCGTCACTCTCCAATTCGTAATTCAAATCCAAGGGGTGAGAGTTCCACCTAGCTTTTTTAAGAATTTCCTAAAAATTGTAAATGACATAAAATAAGAAAATTGTTTGTGCAAGGAAAAATTAACAAAATTTTTTGAAAAATGTTGTTTATCTTATATGGGGCATGATTATTTGAAGAACCTTGAAGGTTGACAGAAATAGACTTTAATAAATGCATAAATAGTTCATGTTTACCTCAGCTTCAGCAGCTGCAGATACTAGGCCATTCATTGTGTTCCAAAATAAGTCACATTTTTCATTTTAATATCATAAAACTCTTAAAACAGTATAAAAATCGTGAGTAATAAAATATAGATACATTTTCCAAACATGTACACATTAACTAGTAAATAAATAAACTGTTCACACATTATATATTACATTTTTGGAAAACTATATCACATTAAATATGTGGTCCATATTTACAAACAATAAATAGATATTTGGCATTATGAACATCTGTTGTTTTTTACAGATTGTAAACAATTTCCGTCAATGTGTCGCTTGAAATTCATTTAAAACCAATCACTGGTCACTGTTACAATTAAAAATAAATTTTTATTTAAAAACATCAGTGAACTTAAATAAAAAAACTACTCATAAATAAAATCATCATTGTGTCCAAAAAAGCATGAACTACTGTAACAGTGTATAACAGCAACAACCGAGTGTCCACAGAGTAATAATATACTTATTGCAAGTGTCAAACAGAAATTCCGTCAAGACAATCCATAGACAAATAACTATTTTTAAACGTGAATGCAAAGCTAGGTAGGTACCACCATTTATTTCAAATCGAAAGAACTGCGCGCCTACTTAACAAAAATCCTTAATAAAAGCTTATAAATATATAAAATTTATAACAGTTTATTATTCAATACTATTGAAAGTTGTAAACATGTTTTACCTTCTAACGGACGCGGTATATATTTTAGAAGATAAATCAAAATGCGGGCTAACAGAATTTTTAATTGACCACTAATAATTATATATTTACAAAATAAAATAATGATACATTGAGTCAATGTATACATAACAGAAAATTCTAAGGAGTTTCGATTCGAGTGATAATGTTTGGAAAATGCCTTTCATAATTTTAAAACAGTTGTAGCTAAATAAAAATGAGGCGATGACAAATGAAAATGATTTAATGACGTTTTGCCCTGTGTGAAAACACAAATGATATCTATTTGAGTGATAATGCTTGGAAAATCTCTTTCATAATTTTTAAATAGTTGTAGCTAAATAAAAATGAGGCGATGACAAATGAAAATGATTTAATATTGAGATATACATACTCTGTTATATACATAACTTATTTCAATCTGCTTAAATACATTTCAGTTACCAATGGTACTAGCACAATTTTCTCAGTCATATTATTATAAGAATGTTCTTAGGTTTTCACGGCCACTCAGAATCTTCAAGTTTGTGTTTACTGGGGTATTATGCCGTGTTGTTACGACCTTTCGGGCCGACGTTTCGGATTCCATTGCAAGGTCCATCATCAGGGCTGATGTGTTGTTGTGAGTGTTGGTGTTGTGGTTAAGTATTGGCTTGCAATACCAATATCGTGCCGAAGTTATGATGTGTTGTATTGTGTTGTGTGTATGATTCATCTTTTGTCTGATCACTATCTCTGCACTATCTCTTCTCTAAAAGCAGTAAAGCCCCAAGACCAAATATTATCTATATATACATATATACATAAATAAAAATGTAGATGTTCGTTTGTACAAAATCGATAATCTCTGAAAGTTCTTCACCGATTGCTTTGAAATTTTGGCACAACGTTGCATTCGATTACGAGGATGTTTTTGTATACCTAATTTTTTTTCATATACCTACTATTAATTTATATAAATAAAAATGTAAATTCCCGATTGTCCAAAATCATAAATCTCCAAAAGTTCTTTTTGACACAACGTTGCGTTCGAATTCACACAAATTATTTAAAAAAACTAACTCATAAAAATCAAGTTTTAATTATACTCCCTTTCTCATTTACTAGTGGAAACTGGCTTGGCGCTTCGGTCGGGCGACGCTATGAAAGGGAGTAATAAAAATATTCCAAAAATCAAAAATTATACTATAATTAGGTTTAGTGTCTACCATATGCGTCATCTCCATACAA
This sequence comes from Agrypnia vestita, assembly GCA_016648135.1. Classification (NCBI taxonomy): domain Eukaryota; kingdom Metazoa; phylum Arthropoda; class Insecta; order Trichoptera; family Phryganeidae; genus Agrypnia; species Agrypnia vestita. The sequence goes on along the minus strand of JADDOH010001010.1, from coordinate 178,871 downwards.
CTTAGTAAGTTGTATGAAAAAACCATTAAAAATTACTAAAAATCCAAAATTATACTATAATTTTTTTTTTTTTTAACGAAAATTTGATAGATCTCTTTGATCGTCGCCACGAGTCTGCTTGAAAAGTTTCAGCTCGATTGGATCACGGGAAAAGGGTTAAAATCGATCCAAAGTTTTTTCGTCAAGCAAACAGACGCCACGAGTTAATATAAAGGGAGTAAAAAGGCGCAAGTACCTACCCTTTCAAGATTAATAAATATTTAGATATAATTTTAAAATTCAAAATTTTTGATAACATTCGGTCGCTTTTGCTTAAATAAAACGTTTGAACCGATGAGCAAGTGCAGCCAATCGTATCGCGATATCTATACCTATAAAACTCAATGTCTCTCTGTCTGTCTGTTCTCTATACAAATCTACATCGTTTGTCAGATTCGACTCAAATTTTGCATATTTTTGCTTTAGGACATTTCCCCCCTCTCATTCTATCCCTTACCCTCCCCCTGACATATTTTCAATGCAAATCTGTACCGTTTGATCGATCGGACTCAAAATTTGGAAATTTATCCTTTAGGGCCCGGCGGGTAGCATAGACATTTCCCTCCTCCCCCTGATCTATTTTCAATGCAAATCTGTATCGTTCGACTGATCGGACTCAACATTTGGAAACTTATTCTTAAGGACCCAGCGGATAACACGAGCTGCATTTCCTTCTTCCCCTTTTACTGCTTCCCCTCTCCTTAATATATTTCCAATGCAAATTTATACCGTTCGATCGATCGGACTCAACATTTGCAAACTTATTCTGTAGGAACTGGCAGGTAACAAAGGCGAGTTTTCCCCCTTTCTTTTACCCCACCCCCTCCTCTGTTATATTTTCTGTACAAATCTACACCGTATAACCGATTTGACCCAGATTTTGCATACTTTTTTTCAAGACCCGGAAGGTAATAAAGATAGATTTTCTCCCCTCCCTTCTTACCCCATCCCACACCTGATATATTTTTTGTACAAATCTACAACTTTTGCCGATCTGATCCAAATTTTGCATTCTTATTCTTTGGGTCACGGTGGAATACATAGGTCACAATTCCTTCCTGGACATCCCAGCCTAGATTAAATGGATCATTTTTTTTTATTAGAGACTGCGGAACAATGAAACCTTTCTGTCTCCCCACAAATTTATGTTTAACTAAATCCTTTACCCGAGCAACGCTATCAATATATATGAACAGCTATCAATATATAAAAATGTAAATATTCGTTTGTTCAAAATCTTAAATCTCAGAAAGTTCTTCACGGATTGACTTTGAAACAATGCTGTATTTGAATACGCGCAGGTTTTTATATACCTACTACTTCTATATCTATACCTATAAAACTCAATGTCTGTCTGTTCTCTATACAAATCCACACCGTTTGTCCGATTCGATTCAAATTTTGCATACTTATGCTTTAAGACCCGGCAGGTAACATTTCCCCCCTATTCTCATACCCCTTTCCCTCCCCATGACATATTTTCGATGCAAATCTGTCCGTTTGACCGATCGGACTAAAAATTTGGAAACTTATTCTTTAGGACCCGGCGGGTAACATAGGCGACATTTCTCCCATATTATTTTACCCCTTCCCCTCCCCTGACAAATTTCCATGCAAATCTGTACCTTTTCACCGACCGGATTCAAAATTTGGAAATTTATTCTTTAGGACTCGGCGGGGATCAAAGGCGACATTTCCCCCCTATTATTTTACCCCTTCCATTTCCCTTGATATATTTTCAATGCAAATCTGAACCGTTCGACCGATCGGACTAAAATTTTGGAAACATATTTTTTATGACCTGGCGGTTAACATTGGCGACATTTCCCCACTATTCTTTTACCCTTTCCCCTCTCCCTGATATTTTTTCGATGCAAATCTATACCGTTCGAATCGAAACTTTGTTTACCCTCACAAATTTATTTTAAACTTAATCGTTAACCCGTGCAACGCCGGGTATGAACGGCTAGTCGGCCCGATTCTGAAAATAACAATGTCTGGATCTTTAAGATCTATATCCCAACAGTTAATAGACGATAATAAAAATTAAAAATGTCCAGAGCGGATTTTGTAATTCTACGGTTCAAATGCACTGTATTAAAAGATGATATAAGAAAGATTGTTTCTTACAATCGTATTAATTTCTTCATCCACAGCGTCCAGATGAAATATCATGGCTAAACTTATAATGACCGCGTTCGGCGTTACCGCGTATTCAAATCTTCCCACCTTGACATTTTTTGACAGATATGTCTGGATCTTTAAGATCTTTATCCCAACACTTAATAGACGATAATAAAAATTTAAAGTAAACGAGAGATAGCTTTACGTCGGTGTTTGTTTCTATGAGGGAGGGAGAAAGATGTAAATTGTTATCTGTCAAATGTCAAGATGGGAAGATTTGAATACGCGGTAACGCCGAACGTGGTCATGACAAGTTTAGCCATGATATTTCATCTGGACGCTGTGGATGAAGAAATTAATACGACTGTAAGAAACAATCTTCTTATATCATCTTCTAATCAGTGTATTTGAGCCGTAGAATTACAAAATCGGCTCTGGACATTTTTAATTTTTATTATCGTCTATTAAGTGTTGGGATAAAGATCTTAAAGATCCAGACATTGTTATTTTCAGAATACGGATGAGTATCTACTATTATACAGATGTCACATCTGTGACAGGTAAAAATTCTTTTTTTTGAAAAGCGGCAAAATTGAATACCTACAAGCATTGTTAAATTAAACATATTAGAAACGTGTGCTTTCTCCTTTCTTTCTTTTCCATTTTACAAGACTGAGCCACAGCAACACGTGGCAGGGTACAGCTAGTATGCAATAAAATTCTCACCTGCAACGTCTTACTTAAAATTTTCTGATCTTTAAGCTAACATTACCGTCACATATCACATTATTAAAAAACCCAGCAATGACCTCTTTCTGACCCAAAATCATCGACCAACCAGCCTCCTACTCTTGCGTAGGGAAAATACTCGAAAAATTATTATTTCTGTCTTTAAAATATTGTCCAAGAGAAATCCATCATACTCAGGTGTGAATACAGGTTTTGCTCTGCTCATTATAGATTATAGGAGTTGTTTAATATATCAACAATGGTTTAAACGTGAAAAAGTATATGAATGTCTTGTCAGTAGATATAAGCAAACCTCTTGGGAGAATACGACCTTCCACACAAGATGGACTTATTCGGTATTCCTCATTTGATGATTCAACTCGTCGCCAGGTACCTCGAACCATCCCTTTCAGGGTTAAATAGACGGGTATTCTTGAACGAGCGTCACTTCAGAGCAGGAATTTCCTCCTTTTATACCTCCACTCTATTTAATATCTCGTCTAGTGGAATTCCTCCGCCGTTAGATCACAATATCTCTCGTGATGAATTCATCGACCATACTAGTATCCCGTAGAGTTCTTTAAATCAATCGATTTATATATTGGTTTAAAGAAGACAGGATACAGTGAATGGTACCCACCGCTTACCCAGGAGCGTTCTAAGAGCAATAGCTTCAATATCGATCCTACTCAATCGTCTTCAGGTTGACATTTTTTTTTACTAACCAGCTGGACCGTGCTTCTCTGCACTGGTCTTATAAACCATTGAGAAGCGGCACGGCCGCTAGATTAAAGCCATTCACTGTCCCAACCTTAACCCGTGAGAAGGCGTGGCCTAAAATGTTTCACGGACGGACGCGCGTGATCAAAATGCTCACGCTATTTAAATCGTATTTTTTTGAATAAGGGTACTATTTTATTAAAATGAGAAAATGGTTATAATGAATGATAAGCATTTGGTTACGTATTAAAATTATTTAATTTAAACTAATTAACAAAAAATGAAGCCTTATTCATAAATCAAAAGTTTTCTAAACTTTAATAAAAAATCAAAAACAACATAAATTAATTATTCAGTCTTCCAAGTGATCTGGGGAAATGTGTCTCTCGAAAAAGATACTGTACATGCGTGTCACATGCACAGTGCAGAGTGATTTTTTGGATAAAGTATACGCTTTTTTAGAGCACCAATTTTTCCTTCTTGGACATAGTGCATAAAAGCCACTAGTTTCATACTCAGTTTCCACATTAGGAAGAGGTACAATCCGCTTCATTCGGAACATTAGATCTGTAGAAATATTCTGCATATACGATCTTTATGAAATATGTGATTTTACCATTTCCAAAAAGCCACACCTTTTATGAATACACGTCTTGCAATCAAAGTTTGTGTGTTTGCTTTATATGTATATAATTTGCGCATTGATCCCAGATATATTCAAAATAGAAAAGAACAGTCGCATTGGCCATCTAGACGAGATTCGTACAACGGAGTAGTCCTCCTTCTTTTGATCCGCAACATCCACACTCCACACCTCCTTTAGTACTATTATATAATATAACAATTTCTGGTTTAGCTTCAATGCATGTCTCTTGATCGATATTATCATCGTTATCGAGTGAAGATAACATAAGAATAATTTTCTTCGCTTTTTTTGGGACATATGATAAGATGACGTTGTTTTCATGGGGACTGTCAATATCAGAACAGTTGCTTTCAGGGCTGTCTAGTACAGTGTCTACACGATTTGCGTTCGTATCTTCTGAATCCAAAGTAGATTCTTCATTTGGACCAGGTTCTTCCAGCCGCGCAGATATTTGACGTGTTCGCCGGTCAACCATCTCAATTTTTGTACGCTGTAAATAATAAACATTATAATCAATAACAATAAAATTACTTTCGCGCGCGATGAGCAAAACGCCGCAATTTATAGCGCGGTTACACAAGCGGTTCACTGCGCTGTTGCAACGGTACTGAGCTGCGCGAGAGTAGGCCGCGGAATATGGGACGAATACTTAGGAAGGAAGAAAAATTAACTAGATCCCCTCAATTTTCCAGCGAGTCACTCATACATCAGTGAACCATCTGAAGCATCCAAAGTTTCTCTCATTCTTTACGAGGACATCGTTACATGGTCGTCCTCCTTCATTCATCCGAAACTCAGTCAAACCCTCAAGCACATCCACTTTCGCACAGTCGTACAATCCTAGAGGATATGTCCCGCTGTCTGAACCACCCGACCACAAGTACACCACGGGTCAGCAGCGAGTCCTAGATCGAACAATTTCGGCCTGAACTCCCCATGACCCGATAGCAGCTGAGAAATATGGTGGTCCAGCGATGGAAAATATCTTTTGCCCTTATCCTTCACGGCCATTCTCGGGAAGAAGGAATAGGTTCATCTCCCGGTGGTAGCCGTGTCACATCTTTCTTGCCATCTTTCAATCGAAATTTCTCTCAAACGCCGGCCCAACTCCTGGTGTCGCTGTCGCACCGAATCCGAGGGCCTGAAGGTTCTACTGAAGTAGTCAACCTCCTGACCCCGTCTGAGACTTCGGCGGGCGCTGGACTCCAACACCTATAAATCAGCAGGAAGAACCCCACCAGCACCGGAATGGCAGAACCGGACACAGTCCGATACGCCTCAGTGAGCGCCAGAAGGGGTACTCTTTGACCCCTGTTCATAGCTGCAAATACTACTTCGGTCCTCGGCTTATGCGCCCATACTTCGGTAGCATATGTGACCTGGGTCACATACGTCGCCTTGTATACTAAGTGTATGGCTGGTGACCGGATTCCTCAATCAGCCATACTCAGTCTCTTCATCGAGGCGAATAAGTCCCTCGCCCGATCGGCAGTGGCCTTAAGATGAGCGAGAAAGGAACCTGATGTATCAAAAATTACACCTAGCCATTTAACTTGTCTCTCAAATTGAATGCTCCTACTTCCCATCTTAATCACCGGGTTCCTTTCACGACTTAATCCGCCTTTCATCATCAAGGCCACTGTTTTGTCGGGCGTCAGAGCCAACTTGTTTCTAGCACACCATTCCAAAATTAACTCGATCGACCTAGTGCCCCTTTCTTCTACCATTGTACGGCTTCGACCTGACACGAGCAAACCAGCGTCATCCGCATAGGCTACGATATTACACCCCTCGGGCAAAGGGAGCATGAGAATGTCATTGAAAAGGATATTCCACATGGTCGGTACTCGACAGTCACGCGTAACTGATCGTGGCTGCGCGGCCATTGAGGTAACTCTTGACCTTGTCAAAGGGATATCTCGGACAACGCCGCACTTTCAGCTTAGCGAGGATCATCTCCCACTAGGCAATGCCTGCAAAGCTTTTGATAATGTCAAAAGCTCCAGAGATTCTCTTCCATGCCTCTACATACATCATGGCACGCCCAATGGACATACCCCTGACGAACACAAACTGCCGGTCGCAGGCAGGCGAGAGATTGCTTTCAAGTCTATTGCATATCACCGTTTCAAGCACCTTCCCGAAAACGGGAAGGAGCGTCACTGGTAAAACTCCCGGAGATGATATTTTATTTTATTTTAATATGATTCCAAAAAAATTTACGAATGTATTATTATGTCCGTTCGCAATGCCAAAAAATGCACACACTCCGTTAGAAGAAGAAAAAACGAGGGAAATTGTTTCAATGTTTTTAAAAATATGTTTTTGTGTTCTCGCGCCGCAAGCACAGACCAATGCCATCTAGCGTCGAATTTTTAGCCTCACAGAAGCAGTGGCACTCTTGACCTATATTGGAAAATCAAATATGCCTTCAGGAAAGATATTATAGATGTTAAATATATTAATATAGATATTAGATCAATCATCATTTTGAGAGGCATATTTACCTATTATGTCGTCCAACAACATGACAAATACAAAACTTACACTCTGTGGTTGAAACTATCTATGGTTGAAATAATAAATTCGTTCTCAAACTATAGAAATCGCCCATTTTAAATGTCAGGAATTTGGCCTTTTGTTCGCGCGTATTTCAAGATATTCAAAACTTATAATGCCAGATTATATAATCACGTTCCTGATAACAAATGTGTTTCGGGCCGCATACGAAAGCTCGACGGGCCGCAGATTGAGTATGGCTGCCTTAGACTGTATAAGTAATAGACATAGAACAAAGGGACAAATAAATATACCAACTTTAAGAACCACCATGGCACAACATCATTATACATACTTGGTAGTTAAATGGTATAATACATTGTTGTCGCAAAACAAATTTCAAGAAAGAAACATTCCGAAATACGAACAGTTTAAGAAAAAAGTCAAATCCTAGATTTTGGACAACGATGTATTGTAACATTGCCCACATGCCTCAAATGGTTTCTGTATAAAAAATTATTACTTTTAAGGGCCGGTCATTTCAGACCAAATAAGCTGAAATTTGATACAAACGTCATTTTTTTCGTCTTGTAACTCTGTTAATCAAATTTTAGCAAAATTTTACCGACAGCCAATACCGATATAGTTTCTGCTTTTGTACTTTAATTTGGCTCGTAAACACTTCCCCCATAAGCTCGAGCTTTGGCTCACATTATGGGGAGTATAATGTCTTTAAAATGTTATAATATATATTAATTTATTACAAAAAACATTATTGTGTATCTACGGTATAAATAAATAGAAATAAATGTGCATTTGCAGTGAATTTCCTGCCTTAATAAATCGCGCTTTATTACAAGAAGTCGTTTGTAATAAAGCGGGGAATAAAATTTAAAAAAATGCGTCTACTGTAAAAAAAATATCTTGTTCACGAGGGGATTTACTTACCAAACATAATAATTTCGTTATCTGTCCGTCCGTCTGTCTGTCCGTCCGTAACTGCATGTAACGTCCGTAATTTCTTTCGAATTCACTCCTACAAAACCAAATTAAACGGCCGGAGATACCACCCTACGCATGTTGCTACGGCCGCCTCTCTGTGGACCGCCAAAAATATACTATAAATATATAATAGGGCTTAGAAAGACGCGAACCAATGTTCCGTCATTTTTGACGGGCTACAGTTAGTGCAAGAATAAATACTTTAACCGCAGTATAAATGTGTCAGCGTTTATACGTTTTAGATCACCTGTGATACTGTGTGAACGCATCCGAATTTTTCCCGATTCTTTAGTCTACGATACTCTGCGGCTAGATCATTCATTATACTGCTACAAGGGTATCAGCTCTAATAACTTTGTCACTTTTACAAACAATTTATTATAATATACATCTTAAGTTTTCAAGTTTACATGACTTTGGAAGGGTAAAAAATCTAGAAAAAAACCCCTCTACTCTCTGTGAATTCATCCCCTTATTTAGCGCTTTTAAATACTGTACATGTAATACGCCTTTACTATTAGTAATAGGCAAGAGGGTTAGCAGGAACATACGTCGCGTCGTACAAATGTGTAGATGGGTATGTATTCTAATGTATAAATAAGCTAGGTAATTTAAGGAATCAGATTTTTATAGAGTTAAAAAGTATTATACAAGATCGAGAGAGTGAGTGAAAAATGAAAATGAAGAGTTGACATAACTCAGCTGAGAGAGCGGTCCCAGGCCAAGTATCAGTGGCAGCTCAATTATTTCGAAGAAAATTGTACTTTACCCTTTTATCAGCGGTGGGTATATTATTTACATTGCTTTAATCTATATTTTACGAATCACTTCCATTCCATTCATCACTCATTACGATAAACATGTAATTTTTTATTGTTTTTATCATTCTACAAGTTAATTTAAAAAAATCTGGCAGCTCGCATAAAAACGGACGGCAAGTAGCTAAACGTTGGGGTTCATCATCACTTGCTAGGAGACCAATACGTTATATTTGTTTTATTTTTTACTGTACTTCTATTTTTACATAGCACAAGCGCTTAGCTTAGTTTGCGTCATATTAAGTAGGTACCTATATAATATAACAAAGCGATATTGGGGTGTGTAGGGACACAGATGAGATATCTCTCGGAGATTTATCTCGAAAGCACGTAAAAAAACAGTACACGGTTAAACGCTCAGCAAGCTACGAACGGTATTTTGTGCGCAGAGTAGAATGACGCAACCAGCACGTGCCGACCTCTGTGTCAGAGATTAATGTTGTATCCGTGAGCGCACACTACACACTGTACTTGATTCAAACTAATGGAGTACGAACCTAGCACTTATTCACCATACAGGAAAGTTATCACAACCTCGAAAATTCTGCAAGCTGTTGTACGTCACACGTATCGATATCGTTGACCTTGGGAGTCATGCGCTTATATATAGCATAAATTATATTTATTTATAAGCTATTTTTCTCCTGAAATGTTACACCTCACTTTCTTAACTTTAAGTGCTGTCTAATTAGGTACATATTTATCACGACAAATATGTTTACTTCAGTAATTAGCCTGTCCTTAGCACAGTCCCCCCCCCCCCGGCCAATAAGTATTCGTCGACTTGAGTGTGATGACGTCTCACGACAGATTCAATTAAAATTTCGTCGTTCAATCAGGTTGTGCATATTAAGTTTTTACATCTAACATTTTTCTTGAAAAATATCAAGATTTAGATGTTAACATAATATAATACATTGATTGACCGGAGTTCAACTACTATGATGGATATATTTTGTTGGTACAATTATTGCTGACCACTTTCTAAAAGTGACTTTATTTATTATTCAATTAAACGCTACAAATATACATTGCTAATACAATAACCATAGTATTCGTACATAATTGGAGGAATGTAATTTAAAGTTAATCTTTATAAATTATGAGAATATTTGAAATAATCGAAAAGATAATCCTCCTTAAGAAATAATGTAAAGAAATGACAAAAAAATTCACGTAAGTTTCGGAAAGCTGATCACATGACTTTAACATGAAATGTGGGTTGTAAAAGCAAAGGCAGGAAAATCCAAAAAATTAAAAAAATGTTTTGAATGTCGTTACCGTGGATTACTAATTTAAAATGCACTGAACTGTAGATTTTAAGTATCTATCCCTTCCGAAATCATGTTTCCTATAAATGTATAGTATTCTATAAAATCTCTAATTCAGTGCATTATAAATAAGTAATCTTCGATGACTGCATTAATTTTTTTTGGATATTGCTGTCTTTGCTTTTACACCCTACAAATGACCAATTAATATAGTACGGCCAAACAGCTCATCATTTTGTTAAAAACTCTACAGCGCCGACCAATGGAAGAATGGTACATTTTAAATTGATACAAAAATAAATTGTAGGTATTCATAATTTTATGGGAATCCAAACAAATGAATAATATACAAATTTCTACGCCCCTTGACGTTCAATAAAACAAATGTCGCTTTTGTACGCGACCACGTACAAAATAAGTGTGATTGTGTTTCTTCCATGGTAAAACTCCTTTCTGCGCGTTTAAATTAATCAAAATGATCAAAGTTGACCGTCACGCGGATCCGGATTACTGTTTCGGGTACGAAAAACGAAAAAACGCGCGCAAGAATTGTACGCTTCCCCTGACTGCGGTTTAAATCCTGACAAAATAGATGTAACAAATGATTTATTTCTGTTATTCAAATTTTTATACTAATTTACTAAGTACACAAGTTTAATATTTTTGAAGTTATCTTCTTCTGACACATTTCAGAGAATTTTTTAAATTTATTACTAGCTGTACGTACTCGGCGTTGCACGGGTTAAGGATTAAATTGAAAACAAATTTGTGAAGGAAAACCAAAGCCTCTAATTAAAACAATGTTTACGTTTAATTAAGGCTGGGATGGATAGGACATCTAGGGAAGAGATGTGGCACATTTATTCCGTCGAGAATGTGTACGCAAAATTTGGGTCCTATTCGTCAAGCGGTGTACAGAAAATATATCTGAGGAAGGGGATGGGTTAGAAGGGGAAGGAGATATGTCGCCTATATTACCTAACGGTCCTAAAGAATAAGTATACAAAATTTGGGTCAGATCGGTTAAACGCTACAGATTTGCATGGAAAATATATTAGAGGAGGAGTAGGGCAAACGGTGAGAAGGGAAATGTCATCTATGTTAAACACCAGGTCCCTAAGACTACGGGTCAAAATTTGAGTCAGATCGGTCAAACGGTCTAGATTTATACAGAAAATATATCTAGGAGAGGGGATGGGGTACATAGGGAAGGGGAAATGTCGCCTGTATTACACATCTAGTCCTAAAGAATGAGTTTTCAAATTTTGAGTCCGATCGGTGAAACGGTACAGATTGTATTGAAAATATATCAGTGGGTGGAGAAGGGGTAAAAGGGGAGGGGGGAAATGTCGCATATGTTACCGCGGGAATCTAAAGAATAAGTTTTCAAATTTTGAGTCCGACTGGTCGAACGGTACAGATTTGCATTGAAAATATATTAGGGGGGGTGAAGGGGTTAAAGGGGAGGTGGGAAATATGTTACTTATGTTGCTTACCGGGTCCTAAAGAGCAAGTTTACAAATTTTGAGTTCGATCGGTGTGACGGTTCAGATTGTATTGAAAATATATTAGGGATAGGGGAAGGGCTAAAAGGGGAGGGGGACTATGTTACCCAACGGGTCCTAAAGCATAAGTATGAAAAATTTGAGTCGAATCGGACAAACGGTGTAGATTTGTATAGAGAACAGACAGACAGATAGACAGGCATTGAGTTTTATAGGTATAGATATCGCGATATGATATGCAGCATTTTCTCATCGGTTCAAACGTTTTCGACGACAGTCGAACATGTACATTTTTATTTATATAAATAAATAGTAGATATATAAAAACAAATAAGGTATAAAAAACATCCTCGTATTCGAATGCAACGTTGTGCCTAAATTTCAAAGCAATCGATGAAGAACTTTCAGAGATTATCGATTTGTACAAACGAACATTTTATTTACAATTTTATTTATATACAAACTGGTCGTACCCGACGTTGCACGGGTTAAGGATTAAGTAAAAAAAAATTGTGGGGAAACAAAGGTTCCATTGTTTTGCAAAGCTCTAAAAAAAATAATGTTTCCGATTAATCTAGGGTGGCATGGTCCAGGAGGGAAATGTGCACTTTGTTTACCGCCAGGTCCTAAATAATATATTTGCGGAATTTGGTCGAACAGTACAGATTTGCATTAAAATTATATCAAGGGGGGAGAAAATTATATAAAGGAGGAGATTGGAAGTGTCACCTATGTTACCCGCCGGGTCTTAAAGAATAAGTATGCAAAATTAAGAGTCAGATCGGATGAACGGTGTTGATTAGTATATATAGAGAACAGACAGACAGACATTGAGTTTTATAGGTATAGATAGGTTGTGTCGATTTTACGTCCAACAGCTGTTTTACAGAAAACGCTAATTATTATTGGTATCGTTATGAATATTCCGTCCAAATTACAGAACCAAAAAGTGCATTTCATGAATATTGACATTTTGGTGCCAACTATGTACTTGGTGTTTGTACAATGAATCCACTGTAAGAATCGTACAAGTATATTGTTTTGTGTTTAATATTGTAAAATAATGTAAAATTCTTTTGATAAAATAAAACAATAATGTAACAAATATTATTATATGGAAAAATAAGTAAAGGATTTTATGAATCTCGGAATAATGTCGTTTAAAACAGTGCATTTTCTTATTGGTTCAAACGCTTTATATAAATAAAGACAACCGAATGTTTGTGACAACAAAAAATTTGAATTCGTAAAATGTTAGGTTGATACATCTAGATATTTATCAATATTGAAAGGGCGCCTTTTTTTACTCCCTTTATATTAACTCGTGGCGTCTGCTTGCTTGCTTGCTTGCCGGCTTGCCGGGTGAAAAAACTTTGGATCGATTTTTAACCCTTTTACCGTGATCCAATCGAGCTGAAACTTGGCAAGTAGACTCGTGGCGACGATCAAGAAGATCTATCAAATTTTCGTTAAAAAAATTAATAATTATAGTATAATTTCGGATTTTTAGAAACTTTATTGGTTTTTTCAAATTGGAATAATTAGAAAAGTTTGATTACTAGCATAGTGGCCGGATAACGTCGCGGAATATTTTCTAAATTTGATTTAGTTTGTCTGTATACATAATAGGTACTTCACTACGAATGTCGAAAATCTAAATTGACTGACAAATTTTTATAGAATTTAATCTTCAAAGGGTCAAGTGTCTTATCAAAGCTCAAAACATCTGACATTTTAGAAATATATTAAATTACTGGAAGTTTAGTGTTATGTTATATGTTTAAATTCGTCTTTAATTGTTGTTATATTTTACAAAGAATGGGAGTATACTAAAAACTTGGTTTTTATGGGTTACTTTTTTAATTTTTTCGCGTTCGCACAATTTATATTTGTGCGAATTCGAATGGAGCGTTGTGTCAAAATTTCAAAGTACCTAATACTTGAAGAGATTAGGAGATTTAAGATTTTAGACAATCGAACATTTACAATTTTATTTATATAAATAAATAGTAGGTATATAAAAACAAGCTAGGTGTACAAAAACATCCTCGTATTCGAAAGCAACGTTGTGCCAAAATTTCAAAGCAATCGGTGAAGAACTTTCAGAGTTAGCGATTTTGTACAAACGAACTTATATTAAAAAAATATATTGATTATATTATTTGTATATATCTACTTTATTTATTTGATCAATTACATCAACACGTTTCAGAAAATCCTTACATGTTTTTAAAACATGATTTTATCCCAGAAGAAAAAGATCTGCTTTCAAAGGGTTTGAAATACATTTTAAATTATGATAGTAAAAATATAAACAATGCTTTTGAAAATTTGGCAGCAGATTTGGAAACAGCTTTATTTAATAAACCTAAAACATGTCATTACAAAATTGCAGAAAATTTATCATATAAAATAAATATAATATAATATAACATATATATAAAATAATATCAATCCTATTTCAACCATATCAAAAAATAATAAAGAAATAAAACATATATAAAAAAAAGGTTTTTCTGAAACATGTTGGTGTAATTGATCAAATAAAAAAAGTAGATATATACAAATAATATAATTTCTGAATCAATTGAAAAAATACTTACATTTTTATTTATATAGATAGATAGATAGATAGATAGATAGATAGATAGATAGATAGATAGATAGATAGATAGATAGATAGATAGATAGATAGATAGATAGATAGATAGATAGATAGATAGATAGATGGAAGCAAAATTATGACTATTGTCAAATTATCAAATCATTTATTTATTTATTATGGAAGCAAAATTATAATTATTATCAAATAATTAAATCATTTTTAAAAATTAAAATTAGATTATTGAATGCCTCATTACGTAACTAGCAGCTACTTTATTTAAGTTTTCTGAGATTTATGAATAATACTGCTCTGTTGATTATTTGACGACGTGGATAATATGTATTAGGACACAACACTTTTCGGATAATATCATGATGAGCTGCTGCGAAATACTATATAGAATTGTTAAATACATCTGTGTTATACATAGCAAACTAAAAGTTAAATGTAATAATAGAAAAATATAAAAGAAGATACACCGACCGGGAATCAAACCCGATCATCATAATCCTATAATTTCATTTTTAGATTATGAAAAAATGACAATCTAAAAAGTGTCTTTATCGAAGTAATGATAATCCTCCTATTTTCTGAGGTAATTTATTTTAAATACCTTTGTACACAGAATATGTGTCAGCTCAATATAATTATTATTTTCAAACTAAGCTAAACGCTTGTGCTATGAAATTTTTAGAAAATGAGTGCTCTAACCACTACCACTTATGATTTATTGTATCTAATATGACATGTAATACATTTTTTCGATTGCTATAATGGGCTGTGTTTACACAACGAGATCCGGTGAGATTTAGTTGAGACAAATCTCAGTACCGCGTACACGTGTTGAGATTTTGATCTCAAGATAAACATAGATATCAGCTTAAGATTGATAGAAAGAGAAAACAATCTGCAAATAGTTCAATAGTAATAATAGCAATGTAAAATTAGAAAAAAAATACATTAAATTACGAAAATTTATACAACACATCTGTGCAGATTAAAACTTTTCGTAACTGATGAACGGAATATTAATGATTGATATAATGACATTTGGCATACAAGCGTGACACGGAGAATCTCTGAGACACGGTGGACAACGAATGCCGCGAGTTATTTTCAAATAATCTCACGGAGGCATAATCTAAGTCTTAGTGATTGTGTCGAGTCGAAAATCGCGTGGTACGGCTATTACGGTTTATGTACATTAAATATTTTATGTAAAATTAATAGTATTTAAGTAGCAAAAGCTCTTGGAAATGTGAATTACTTTAAGGTTATTATTATTTTATTGTAGGTACACGATCACGAACCTCAAAACATTCCAACGTTGAAAAATGATTTATTTGTCATTTTCGCCGGCGAGATGTACCTACCTTTACTGATGGCTGAGAAGATTTCCGAAGGCCGGTAAGGCGCCAATAAATCTTGTTTTATTAATATAAATCCCAAGAAATGCTGTTCGAGTACCTTTCTGCATTCCTGGTAGGCGTTCTCGATAATCGTAAACGTATTGACTTTCAGCCAAAGCCTAAAGTAAAGCTTTGTTTGAAATTTAAAGGCCTCAAAACTCACTATAAAAGAGTCATGGTTGAAGAAATATTCCGAAGGTGAGAAGGCACATCATAGTTATATGTACATAATTATGGGATGTTTATTTTTTAACTTTTTGCATAAATACTATTACACTGGCGGGTTCATTGCTAGATTACAAATTTCTTCCAACCAACCAACAATTTAGTGAAACGGTTGAATAGGTTTCTAGAATACAATAATATCTATACCTATAAAACTCAATCATCAGTATTCTGAAAATAACAATGTCTGGATCTTTAAGACCTTTATCCCAACACTGAATAGACGATAATAAAAATTAAAAATGTTCAGAACGGATTTTGTAATTCTGCGGCTCAAATACACTGTATTAAAAGATGATATAAGAAAGATTGTTTCTTACAAACGTATTAATTTCTTCATCCACAGCGTCCAGATGAAATATCATGCCTAAACTTGTCATGATCGTATTCGGCGTTACCGCGTATTCAAATCTTCCCATCTTGACATTTTTTGACAGATATGTCTGGATCTTTAAGATCTTTATCCCAACACTTAATAGACGATAATAAAAATTAAAAATAAACGAGACATAGCTTTACGTCGGTGTTTGTTTTTGTTAGTTTCTACATAGAGATAGATATAGAGGGAGAGAGAAAGATGTAAATTGTTATCTGTTATTATGGGAAGATTCGAATACGCGGTAACGCCGAACGCGGTCATGACAAGTTTAGGTATGATATTTCATCTCGACACTGTGAATGAAGAAATTAATACGTTTGTAAGAAACAATATTTCTTATATCTTCTTTTAATACAGTATATTTGAGCCGTAGAATTACAAAATCCGCTCTGGACATTTTTAATTTTTATTATCGTCTATTAAGTGTTGGGATAAGGATCTTAAAGATCCAGACATTGTTATTTTCAGAGTCGGGCCGAATGTCTGTCTGTCTGTCTGTTCTATATACAAATCTACACCGTTGGTCCGATTCGACTCAAATTTCATAAACTTATGCTTTAGTACCCGGCGGGTAACACAGGTGACATTTCCCCCCTCCCCTTTTCCCCTTCCCATCCCCGTGATATTTTTTCAATGCAAATCTGTACCGTTCGACCGATCGGACTTAAAATTTGCATATTTATTCTTTGGGATCAGTCGGGTAATATAGGCGACATTTTCCTTTCCCCTTCTAACCCATCCCCTCCCAGAGATATATTTTCTGTAGAAATTTACACCGCTTCACCGATAGGACCTAAATTTTGTACACATTTTCCCGACGGAAAAATATGCCACATTTCTTCCACATATTATCCATATTATCCATCCCAGCCTTGATTAAATGGAAACATTGTTTATATGAGGCTTTGCAAAAAATGTAACCTTTGTTTGCCCCTACAAATTTATTTTTAACTTAAACTTTAACCCGTGCAACGCCGGGTACGAACAGCAGTTACAATATAAAACATTTCAATAAAAAAGCATCGCGATAACGAGGCAAGTAAGAGATGGATGGGGAAAAGAAAGGGTTAAACTAGGTTTAAGAAAAGATAAAATTGTTTTAATCTTTTTTTGAAAATAGTTATGGTCTGCGTTGATGAGGTATCTTTGCATTGTTGATACCATAGCCTAGCCGACTGCACTTGGAATGAGGGGCTGAAGATTTTAGTACATACTAGCTGTTCATACCCGGCGTTGCATGGGTTAAGGATTAAGTTGAAAATAAATTTGTGGGGGGAAACAAAGGTTTGATTCGAATGGTATAGATTTGCATCGAACGTATATCAGGGGTAGGAGAAAAGGTAAAAGGGGAGGAAGGAAATATAGCCTATGTTACCTGCCGAGTCCTAAAGAAAAAGTTTCCAAATTTTGAGTCCGATCGGTCGAACGGTACAGATTTGCATCGAAAATATGTTATGGGGAGGGGAAGGGGTATGAGAATAGGGGAGAAATATCGCCTGTGTTATCCGCTGAGTCCTAAAGAATAAGTTTCCAAATGTTGAGTTCGATCGGTCAAACGGTACAGATTTGCATCGAAAATATGACAGAGGAGGGGTGTAAGAGTAGGGGGAAATATCACCTATGTTACCCGCTGAGTCCTAAAGAATATGTTTCCAAATTTTGAGTCCGATCGGTCAAACGATACAGATTTGCATCCAAAATATGTGAGGGGAGGGAAAGGGGTAAAATAATAGGGAGGAAATATCGCCTATGTTACCCGCTGAGTCCTAAAGAATAAGTTTCCAAATTTTGAGTTCGATAGGTCAAACGGTACAGATTTGCATCGAAAATATGTCAGGGGAGGGGAAGGGGTAAAATAATAGAGAGGAAATATCGCCTATGTTACTCGCCGAGTCCTAAAGAATGAGTTTCCAAATTTTGAGTCCGATCGGTCTGAACTTTAGGACTCAGAGGGTAACATAGGCGATATTTCCCCCCGATTCTCATACCGATTCCCCTCCCCCTGATGTATTTTCGATGCAAATCTGTACCGTTTGACCGATCAGACTCAAAATTTGGAAACTTAGGACCCGACGGGTAACATAGGTAATATTATCTCCCTATTCTCATACCCCTTCCCTCCCCTGACAAATTTTCGATGCAAATCTGTACCGTTTGACCGATCGGACTCAAAATTTGGAAACATATTCTTTAGGTAGGTAGGGTAATAGAGGTAATATTTCCCTCCAATTATTTTACCCCTTCCCCTCCCCCTGACCTATTTTAGATGCAAATGTACAGATTGACCGATCGGACTTAAAATTTTCGGTACTGTTTGACCGATCGGACTCAAAATTAGGAAACTTATTCTTTAGGACCCGGCGGGTTATATATGTGACATTTCCTCCCAATTATTTACCCCTTCCTTTACCCCTGATATATTTTCAATGCAAATCTGAGCCGTTCGACCGATCGGACTAAAATTTTGAAAACTTATTCTTTAGGACCTGGTGGTTAACATTGGTGACATTTCCCCCCCAATTATTTTATCCATTGCCCATTGTATGCAAGGCGTTTCGCCGGTGACAGGATGCCTCAGTCAGTGAAACTCTCTTCACGGAGGTGAAAAAGATCCTTGCCCTGTTAACATGGGCGAGAAAGGAACCCGATGTGTCAAACGTTACACCCAGTCATTTGACCTCTCTTTTTCAAAAATTTCACGTTCATACTCCCCATTTTGACCACCGGGTTCCTCTCCTGACTCAAACCACTCTTCATCATCAAGGCCACTGTTTTGCTTGTCGCCAAAGCCAACTTATTTCTAGCACCCCAGTCCACAATTATCTCAATTGACCTCTTACTCCTTTCCTCAAGCACTAAGCGGCTTCGTCCAAATACGAGCAACAGAGTATCATCCGCATAGGAAACGACATTGCTCCTCTCAGGTAATGGTAGACATAGAATGTCATCGAAAAGTATGTTCCATAGGGTCGGACTAAAGACAGAACCCTGAGAACAGCCTATATTGGTGTATCTGGTATTTGAGGCCCCCGCATAGTTGATCGTAGCAGCATGGCCACTAAGGTAGCTCTTGACTAGGGCAAAGATGTACCTTGGGCACCGCCGCACTTTCAGCTTAGCGAGGTCATCTCCCACTAGGCATTATCAAAGGCTTCTGAGATATCCAGGAAAATGCCCATAGCGTGCTTCTCCTCACAGTCCCTCACTGTACGTTCTGTACTATACGTACTGTCTGCACTTATATATACATCAAAACACGCGCTGAGACGAGTACTTTGCAACTGTCATACAAAGAATTACGTTGGTTTACTATTTTTTATGAATTAATCAAAATTTGAGCCCTCACTGGCTGACTTATTTGTTGAATAAACTTAACTTATTAGGATCCAGCACGTCCAATGATTATGTCATAGTCTTCTGCTCGGTCAGGTCTAACGATGTGACAAATTTTAACCCCGTAAGGGTTGCGATACTTTTTTTATGAATTTTTATGTCTGTAAGGTGAGTTGTGCCTGCCACGGCACCGAGCTGAGCAGACTGGCGTAGTTCGACGAAATATGATTTTAGCTACGAGACACCTTGATAATATTAGGTTAAGGAGTTGCGTGTAGTCAGGATTTTCTAAAAATCGTTTTTTTTTGTATTTTCTTAAAGTAAAATGTTTCAAAAATATTGTGTGAAAATATCAACTCGATCCGATTACTAGTTTTAAAGATATCTAACGATAACTGTAGGTCCCTCTACTGCCGTCCGTACTTAACACGCGGACGGCAATAAAGCCGGCCGAGCTGACTGAAGAGCGCGGCTGCTAGGGAATGGGTTTTTTTACATGAGTAATTCAAAGAATAATGTACGAAATTTCTTTTATACTTCTACTTTTAGATAGAAGACCCAATAGGCTAACTGAGATTTGATTTAGTGTTAATATTTCAGTGGTAGTAAAACCGAGCAGTCGATAGGTATTTGTGCGTGTACAATAAACATTTTTAAAAATTTATAATGAGACGTTATGAATGTATGCAAAGAATATTAATGATTGCCAATGCAATATGATTAAATTATGGACCTAGTGCACACCGGTATGCTGAAAAACTCGATATAGGGCGCATAAAGATTGCTGACCAACGTGCAAATCAGGTCACTCGAGAAGGAAAAATGAGACGTAGACAAAAACAAATCGACATCTTGGAGGCTTACACATCGACAGAAGATCTATTATATGTACCAGAAATAGACGACTCTACATAAGTAATTTTTTAAATTGTATTTGTTTTAATTATTTATGCATAAAACTTTAAATGCGTTTTTCTCAAAATAACGTTTTCAATAACGGTGTCCACGATATTTTAAAAACTACTCAATAGATTTAAATGAAATTTAAATATCATATTTTTGGCATTAAAAACTTGTGCTTAATCGAAGGATTTTTTTTTAACTTAAACTTTTTTTTTATAAATAATTAATGAGTGATTTTTCCCTCAAAATTCATAATTAAGTTTTCAAAGACCGCCATTTTGTTGAATTTGGAAAAAAAATAAAAAAGATTCGATTAAGCACAAGATTAACTATTGAACTACTATTTTTTTTTGTTTCAATAAATTTAGATAAACCACTAAGAAGCACTGGTGGACACCGCGAGGCACTATTTGCAAGACAGGGGTCAAGAATCGAGCTTCTATCGTGGTCCAGTATTAATAATTTTATTTGAAATTTTCGGTTTAGTTACTTAAAATATAGTGTAAAACGTTGGTATAATGTATTGAATCAAAACATTACACAACCGTTCAAAAAAAATCTTGAAAATGTCTATTTTTTTGCGCCTCTGACTACACGTAACCCCTTAAATTTACCGTGCCGCGGCTAGTACAGACGATAGCCAATTGCAGATGCCAATGGCCGCGCAGTAGCCACTTACGGCTTCGCGGTCGCCAGTATAACTGCCTGCAGGGCCTAGCAGCAAGCAATCGGCGATAGCTATTTTAAATTTAAAAATTATTTAAATTTATTCACTTCAATACAAATCAAATAAAATGATGAAATATTTACAGAAAGTGAAGGCGATGATGAAGATATTATTCTAATGGTGTATGTTACGCTAGGTGCAATAACTACTTTTTTTGTAAGGTAATTTAATTTTACCTTTAATATAATAAATTTAAAGTAAGTTAAACGGTCCTTAAAGTGACAACAAAAATATTCAGAAATGGATACAAAGCAGACTTTTTAACGTGATTTTTCTCTCCTATTTTAATTAGAGGCATTACAAAACAGTGGAACCTTTGTTTCCTCCCACATATTTATTTTCAATAATCTTTAACTTAACCTTAAAACAAATTAAATTATTCATTAATTTAATACTTTTTATTGAGTTATGCATATTTAAACAAATTAAGAACCTCCCGCCACGCCATAACATTTTCGTATAAAAATGTTGTATTATTTTGGCGTGTCGTACGTAGCCAACTTGTTGTACCATTAGAAACATAATCTAAAAGGTACAATAGAGTAGTATCAATTTTCAATGTTATATTATGATTGGGGCTATCATCAAAGGGGCCCGTCGTGGTCCAGACCAGCACGATACTGGAATATCATATCTACCAGGGATTCCGGGTTTGAATCCCGTTGAGGTTACCTACTATATTTTTTGTCTTCTTTTTTTCTGATTTTTGTCTTTTTTTTTATTTGATTTTTTTTTCATGATTTTAACAAAACACTCGGTGATTTTGTAATGCACGTAAAAAATTATATCATTTTATTCTGACTGGTTTCTGAAAAGAAAACGACTCTTTTTTTAATAGAGAAAATTGAATATTTTCTGGAGATATTTACTTCTATACCCAAATAAATATAAATGCAGAGGCAATAAAAATAATGAAAAATTAAATAAATTAAAAAAAAATTAAATTAGAGAAATATGCCAAAAATAAATCCGTCTATAGAAAAACATATCGCGGCTACCGAGACTTGAATACATCACTAATTAAGATAAATTATAGAAGTCTCACAGAGACGAAGTAATTTTAATGCGAAACGTATAAAGCAGTCTTCAAAGGGCTACCCTGGATCCTTTAAAGATTATAAATTGTAATATTGATATTGAATAACTACTTTAGATTATTAGATATTGAAAAAGGGAACTTTAAAGTATGTAGGTATATATGAAAAATGTACTTATTTCAGTTTACGGGGTGTCATTTTAATAATATCTATACAATAAATTTTAATCACATCACTCGATGTGATTAAAATCGTCTTCTTCGTCAGCCTTCGTCTCTCCACTGCTGGATACATGCCTCTTCCATATCCTCCTATCCTTCCCTGTTGTTTGTTTCTTATACAGACGGTTAAAATAGCCGTACATAGTTATAATTTTTGAGAAATAAATAAACACATAATTAATCATATATAAATTACTTATATTTCTTAATAAACTTTGTATTAATATTTAAGTATTGTCACGTATCCTGGCTAGGGAGGAATGAATAAAAACGCTGGAAATTATTTAGCAAATTATTAATTAGTGATTAATTAATTATTCAATGTAAAAAGTCACTTAAAACGTATTTAAATTTAACGTTATTCTTTAATCTACGCTGTATCGTAATATATCACTCATTTATGAACGCTTCATTATCACTGGGAAACACCTATTTATCATTTGCTTGAATATTCCGTTCTCGCACTTAGTATTTATCGGTTTTATGTATTGTGCCGATTAGGTACGTTGCTCAATTATTTTGCTCGATATCTCTCGCTTCGCAATTCACGACTGATCATCCTGGATGTCGGCGTCGTCTCACGGATCGCATGTACTTTGCACTGAATCGAACTGTCAAACACGACAACTGAAATACTACTCTGCGCCGTGGGTTAGTATTCTGATATTAATGAATAATAAAAACCAAAATTTTCGAAAAAAAAACGCCAACACACGAAATTTGAATTTGTAGTGAAGTCCAGTCATAATGCATTCTTACACGGCCGCAATTCTACCGACCCATTTCGACACAGCATTCATTACATTATCATTCTTTTCCCCGGCCAAAAGTTCTATCTGATTTTATAGCGATATGACGCTAGCGTTCATGCGAGTAATTATGTCTTCTGAGATAATGTCATACTAGACATCGTTGGCGTAATTCGATCAAACTTCGGAAAAATCCCGAGACAGCAAGTAGTATACTGTGTGTTTACATTTTTTGGCCATCTCTGTATTACTTACTGACGGGCCAGATTACTTGGCTCCTCACCTTCGAGTTTGAGGTCTTGCGTGGTATAATACATTTTCCTACCAAGGCCGAAGAAGAAGCATGGCGGCAATAATAGTGTTCACCGGTGTCAGGTTCAGTGAATTATGTTGAAGACTATCTGAAACGACAATTCCTTAAATCTCCACCCTTATTAATATTCAGCATGTCTTAAATACGCTGTGTGGGTGTTAAGTAGAGCTGACATCAAGGGCGGATCCAGCTTTGGCGCCAGGGGGGGGTCACATAGTCGTGGTCAAGTCACAAGAAGTTATAATTTAATATTGATAATAATAGATACTTACAAGTAAAACGTAGGTATTTTATTAATAAATGTAAGTACCTACTGTACTTAAAAATACCTACCTATATTTAAATAACAAAATCAAATTTTCTTTTACGTCTTCTCCCGAAACGCGTTATCACTTCATCTACTCCAATGGGTACGTTTTTATGGACGTGGAGAAGTGGCAGTCCGGTTAGACGTTCTTCAACCATTGAAACTCTTAGCCACGATTTGATTCTTCGCAACGTAGAGAAAGATCTTTCCGCTGTCGCTACATTAACAGCTAGTGTAGCCATAATACATAAAAAATTTCTTATATTAGGATACATCTCAATATCGCAATTTAAAATAAGGTCGGAAATCGACTGCGGTATGTCCTGACTCCGCTGCCACTTCACCATCCACAGCCGATATTCGTTTACAACGACAGAAACTGGAGTATTATCTAGTAACAATGTAAATCGGTTGCTAGTTGTTTCACAGTTTCAATGTCTTGATTACTGTATTCGCTTTTTGGCATGAAAACGCTTAGTTGAAACAAATTAAGTATTTCAAGAGACAGACGGTCCTGTAGGTCATTTATTATTGAATCCAGAAGATGGATGTATATTAATTAATTAGGGTGTCCTGTCCACGTATGAGAAAAAAAAAATTGAGTTGCACAATCACAAGAGGTATCAAAATTTGCGTAATTTTACACAAATTGCGAAAAAGGTAACAAAAAATAGAATTGTTTGTCATCTTGAGAGCTCTACCGAGCTTTGAAGTTTTGTAAATTTTACGTTTTTATAGAGTTAAACCGTTTGCCTAAAATAATAAAAAAAATCATGTTTAAAAGGTATTTTAGTATTGAAATTAATGAAACAAAGCACAAGAAAATAAAATAAACAAAATATAGAGTATAATCAATAACAAAAACTAAAAATAAACTTATTTTGTGTCCAAAATTTGGCATTTCTGCTCGAGATTGCATCCTGGTTCTAATATAGCCATATTTAGAAGTAACGTCAGTTACACTTTGTGAGGCGTCTGTTATATTCTCTAGGACCCGAAGTGCAACCATCTAAGGTCAAGAATAAATGACGAAGGGGTAACTCATTGACATGAAGCATACAAACACACCATTGTAACGGTCTCTGCAAATACTCCTCTAAATATTGAATCACGCCACCCTTCCAATCAGTGTTAGTTGCAATTCCGTCACATTCAACGCAAATCACGTCATCTTAATTCCAACCTCGACCCTCTACTAAAGTTGTGATCGAAGTAAGAATTCCCTTTACAGTGCCACGTCTTTCGGTATTGTGTATCCCAAATAAATTTATCCAGGCTGTGCTAAAATTGAGATATGGTCTTCTAAAACTTCTTTGCGGTGGTCTTTTCGTCCATCAAAGTAAATGCTTTTTATAACAATACCTCCAATATCTTTTGAAGCTCCCGGGCTTTAGATACATCTCTGTAGATCTTATTTTTATCAATAACCAGAGTTAAATCTTCGGTAGAAACCAAGCCGACGTCAGTCAAAACCGCAGAAGCAACAGCAGCAGCAGATTGCGTAGATAAACCGGCAAAGGCAATGTATTCCAATTCGCCGTTGAAGTCAATGGTGTCTGTCTAGGGCGAGTTTGTCGGGGATGCCTCTGTTATCGGATACGTTTCTGGGGAAGATTCACGCACTGAATCTTCATCACAATTTGCTGAGACAGAATCGGTTTCTTGAATAAAACACGACTTTTTTTACCCTTATTGACTCTAAAATTTATCTCTGCTATCGTTTAATTAATCTAGCCGTTTCTCTTTTATAACCATTTCCTATCATTTATTTGATCCAACAAAAACTTCTTTCATTAATGTAAACTTTCTTAGGTTTTAGACACGAACAAGATTCAAATGAAGTGCATTTACAAGCGGAAACGTCAAAAAGTTTCTCAGATGACTAAAAAACATTTCAATTTATTTTCAAAACTATCATTTCGTTTGTTTTTGGGGTATCTTTTCAAATTGAGATACTTTTCGAAATTGGATTTCACTAATTAAATAACTCGTTCCTTAGTTGCAACTGGGATCGAAGTTTTGGTCCAAATATTATTGATCCTTCGGATACAATCACGTATATATCTGATTTGGATGGATATTTTCAATTATACCTGAATTTCAGGTCATTCTTGACAAATAAAATAAATTAAATGACGCCCCTTATAGTTGGTAGCTGCTGATTGTCAAGTTTTTTGTATGGTCCGAACATAGCAAAAGTAGTCTGACTACGCCTCGAGCTTCTTATTTAAAAATCACAAAATCCGCTTTTACTAACTGTAACAATCGCCATGGTACTTTTATGGCATAACAATTATTTTGGCTACGAAGAAAACACTCGCGAGTCAAGTCAAGAAAGTCCTCAAAACAAGTTCAAACTTGAGGGTATTTGCAGGTTGAAACCCAACAAATTCGAAGTTGCTGGTAACGTGTTGTTGCATGCAAATCGAAACGTTATGTATGATTTACACCTAAATAGAATAAAAAGTAAATATTTTTTTGTATTTAGTTCAGGAGCCAAAATTGAGGATAGCGAAATATCACCATAAAAATGTCAATTTTTCAAAACTTTGTAGATAGTAGAACCCTAAAGATATAGTTTATTTTATTTTTAAAATTATTTTGGTAATCTACGCTCAATTACGCAAGTTTTGAGAGGTCTTGTGTTAAGATAAGCCAAAAAAAATTTATCGGAACAGCCTAATGTATATGGCTCTGCGGAAATACTCTTCATCAGATTGAGCAGGTTGGTTATTGGCCCTATGTATTTATTTGTCTTGACACTATTCTGGGACATTTAATTTCTATATCTAGCTGCTCAGCTACTTCTTTAGCCTCTTCAAAAAGCTGGCGGTAAATTACGTCCGCATTTTCTCTTTTATTTTGTAGAACACTTATAGTATCATTAATAGCGTCCGCAGCTTTTTTTAAATCAATCGAGTTCGATTGCAGTATTCTGCTTAAAGATACAGTAGTACCTGAAAAATAAAAAAGTTACTAAGTGACTGAATGTGAGTATGAGTATTTTAATTAGTGGTCCACCTAGGTCCTGGACCCAGCCCAGGGGGGGGTCATGACCCCCATGACCCCCCCCCTGGATCCGCGCTTGGCTGACATCTCCGTTTACGTGGTTATAAAAGAGGGCAAAATAAATCTATCATTTTCAGTAGGTACCTACTTACTTAAAAAAAAAGATTTTCTTCAAATTATAATATTTTCATTTATTCTTAATGCGGTTTAATTTCCTTAGATATTATTTTTAGGGTAAATTTTTATTTTACAGTAGGTAGGTAATGTTTAAAGAATTTTTTTTATTTTCTTATCTGCCGTAATGCCTGTGTAAATAGTATAAAATATTTATATACCTACTTAATTTCTGTTAGAATAAAAGTGAAAAGAACCTATAAAAATATTTTAATACTGATGGCATCTGATTAATACAATTACTTATACTGATTCATGATATGACGCTAAATTAATATTAACTTATGTAAACATATAAGTAATAAACAGGGGCGTGCAGTGATAACAAGAAGCATGACATTTTTCTAAACATATATTTTGAAAAGAAACCGAAATAAGAGATGTATCTCGTAATATTCCATCACAATAATTAACATATTATTCAGATTTAATATTTATAATATTCTGCCAGATAAATAATTAATTTCGATTTTTTTACCCAAATATACCTACTTATGTTATAATAAAAGTCATGCTTCTTATTCTCACTGCGCGCGCCTGGTAATAAGCAGTATTAACAATATAAATAAATGCGTTAAATAGTTACACAAGAAATCAGCAATATAAATATATATATAATAATAATAATAATAATAATAATTTAATAATAACTCATAACAATAACTAATCACTAAAATATAATACATAAAACATAAATAAGAAGACGAATAATAATAAGAATAATCATAATAATAATAATAATAATAATCATGATGATGATGATGATGATGATGATGATGATGAGTGATTGAGTGTGGGGGGGGGATGAGGAGAGGGGAGGAGCGAGACACTAAAAGAACAAAAACAAGACAAAGACAATTACAAAGACAATAACCCAATAACCTAAGGACCATAACAAGAAACAATAACAAGAACAAGATGTAACAAGAACAATAACAAGAACAAGAACTGAAACAAAACAATAACAAGAAGACAAGACAAGAACAAGGAACAACAAACAATAACAATAACAACAACAATAACAATAACACTAACAATAACAATAACAATAACAATAACAATAACAATAACAATAACAATAACAATAACAATAACAATAACAATAACAATAACAATAACAATAACAATAACAATAACAATAACAATAACAATAACAATAACAATAACAATAACAATAACAATAACAATAACAATAACAATAACAATAACAATAACAATAACAATAACAATAACAATAACAACAACAACAACAATAACAATAACAACAACAATAACAATAACAATAACAACAACAATATCAATAACAACAACAATAACATAATAATAATAATAATAATAATAATAATAATAATAATAATAGGTCTTTATTTCAGCTTGTTGAGAATAGATTCTCACCTCGCCATATAGATATATATACATATAAGTGAAAATAGAAAACCAACAACAGACATAAAAGTAGAATAAGAAATAAAAGCATGTCGAAATTAAAAATATTTTTAATCATTTTAAATTAATTTATTAATTCTTTGAGAATAAAACCATAGCACGTGTTACTACAAGTATCTGTCTACTCTGATAACTTTATTTTTATATTTTACTTACGTAGGTACCTAAAGATCAGGTTTTGTTCTGACACGAATAATTTAAAGATTCCATTGTTTTATAATAACGAAAAGCTGGGAAATTGTTTGCGCTGACTGTGATAGTATTGCAACTAATACGGGCTAGAAGGGTAGTTTTATTCGATCCCTAGAAGTGTATCTAAACAGACTATTGCAGTGATTAATGTGTAGGTATATATACTACACGCAATGGCAAGGCATCTTTTTACCTACTTCATCCATCCACTTCAGGCCGAATATCTGGATCTATCGGGAGAGCACTCATAGGTCGCAAAAATAATAATTCTGTTATAGTTTTTCAGTTAGTAATCAAAAATCTACCTGAAATTGAACAAAATATTGTGAATGCAATGAGTACGGATACAAAAATATATTTATGAGATTATTGTCATAGGTCTTTTATATCTATACCTCTGACGAACCTTGTGGCTTCTGAGATAGTCATTGCTTTTTTTCTTCTTAAAAAGTTTATTTAATAGTGCGTCTGTACGCGTAAAAGTAATCAAACTCGAGTCACAATAGAAATGTACTGTCATTTTTGTTGTACTAACAACTGTACTTTCTACTGATCGATAGACTTGGTGTGTTTTTTTTTATATTTCGATACTTAAAATAAATTATTATTTCCCTGCAAAACTAGAGACACTATATAAACGTTACTGTCATTTTTGGTGAGATTGTGTCTGTATTTCTAATTATATCTATACTTGTATCTTGTATAATTAGAAATTGTAATTATAAGTCTATTAATTATAAACCATGCCTTTTGTGAAATTTACAAACTCGTTCTTATATAATATTGTCCTCAACATACTTCTTACATTTACTTCTCGATACCCACCAAACACATTCGTGAACCTGAACTACCCTGAAGATTGAGACCTGTTTTTTTCCACTGACCTGGTATCGAAAGGTAAGTAAGTGTTCACGGCCCCATTTGCCGGCACTATAATTATGTTTAAAAAAATAATAAATAAGTAAAAATCTCTCTACAATATGTCAAACAATTCAATCTGGCGTTTGTGCTGTAGATCATCGTAGATAGCAAATCGTCATCCCCTGAAAACTGGTACAATCCAGGTGGCTCATTAATGCCAATTAATATGAGCATTTTAAGACTATGTGTAACATTTTACATCTCACAATAAAAAATATCAATTGAGCAGCACTAATCAATACTATCTATACTTTTATTTTTAATTGTAAATCTCACAATTAAAATATCAATTGAGCATTTGTTTAAATGCAAGCAAAGCATTTAAACAAAATTTAAAAAAGCTAATACCTATATATTTATTAATTACCAAATACAAGTAAAGAAAATGTATGTGCATTTATTTATTATTGAATTTTGCTGCACTACGTATTTTGTTTAGAAATGTGTTTGGTCAATAATATGTTTTTATTTATTTTCGTAGATGGCGGTAGTGTGCCGCCATACAAATTGTATGAAAACTTTGAATAAATATTTAAAAATAATTACATAAATTTGAGAATGTAAATCATAAAGGGTGGTTATTGTTTACATTAATGTAAAAAATTAAGTATTTATTGGATAGTTTCGAAGATATAAGCCAAAATATATCAAAGTTACAACATCCACACGCTTGACACCAGCCAAGTAACATATATACAAAATCAGAAGCACTGGCTGGTGGTGTGCGTCTTCGCTGTGATGGCACTTGCTCGACATTGATTTGTTTATAAACGATGATTTTTGTCCATCGCGCGTTCTCCACGCGCGCTCATTGATTGAATGAAATTGTACGCGTCTTATTTCCTGTTACGCATTTCCGTCCTTTTTTACGAAAGGTGTTACACATCAAAAATTTAGCAGTTCGTAATGA
Organism: Agrypnia vestita; assembly: GCA_016648135.1. NCBI lineage: Eukaryota > Metazoa > Arthropoda > Insecta > Trichoptera > Phryganeidae > Agrypnia > Agrypnia vestita. Next base: position 148,658 of record JADDOH010001010.1, on the reverse strand, counting down.
ATGTGTATGCATCTGTTAGGTTTTTTATAAAGATTCAGTCATCCTTCAACGATTGAGCCCAACATATTTTCAAAATGGTACGACTTCAATGTATCAACTGGAAAATGTAAGATCAGTCTCATTGATGCTGTTACAGAAAGGAATGGTTTATTTCCACACCCAAAAAACCTTTTAGTTTCAATGTTATTTGTTATTGATGCAGAGCCACATCCGAGAACTTTCTCCGCGACGTATTCTTAACCCATTAATTCCCAGTGTCACCTATAGGTGCAGCAACTTTGGCGATTTTTTTACTACGTATCGAATTAAGCATTTAAAATATTTTAAGCATTTCTGAAATGCATATGAATTGTAAGAACATTTAATTATTTATATATTTAAAAAAAAATTAAAGATTTTGAGATTTTTTCCGGCAAGCCTGATAGATACATGTCAAAATGAGAGATGTATCAGGTGTGCCGTGAGGTTCGTGAAAACGTGCGTTCGTCCAGATTTCATTAAGCTGTAAAAATGCCGATAGTGTAATTTTTAAAGATATTCTTGTCGATTTCTGTTCTGTAAATCTTTTTCTTACTTTATGGTTATAAATAATACAAGCAATATTAGTTCACATGCAGCGTATGCTGGCGTAAACATTGGGTGTCACCTACAGGTGACACCGGGCATAATTTCAACTAAATGTTGGGTTTCAAAGTATTTTATAGTGGTTTTTGCAGGCTATCCTTGAGGAGAGTAATAAAGAGGAATTAAAATATTAGAGGAATTAAAGAGAGAAGAGGATCTGCGAGACATTTTAATGTCTCTTTCGGAAGATGATGAGTTCACAGTATACAGTGTACAGTGGTCATGAAAATGGCGTGAATATTGGCCATCTTTCAAGTCGAATGCAGTTTTTACAAGTATAAGTCCAAACAAGTGTTCTTCCTAGTTCTAGTCAACCAAGTTCAGGTGACGGAGAACAAGAAGAAGAACCTGAATCTGGACTTAATGGTTTAATATAAATTCCCTTGTGGAATAGATAGAAGGGGACGCTGATGAAAGAGTCACAGAAAATCGCGAAGAAGAACTTTATAAACTAATAACTATTGCTTTGAGTTATTTTATTTTGAAAATATCTATATTTATATTATGTATCACTTACATGACCAATCTATATGCTTTACTTTGAAATCGGTGTCTATTCACTCTTCGGTGTGCATTCCTTTTCTAACCAGATATTTTATGTCCAAATACATGAGGATATCTTGGGAGTAAAATAATAGCACCCACTACAAACTTACCTCCTCCAGAATGAGAAGGAACTGCTATTTTGAAATACAACACTATTTTCATCTATGTGATAGTTCAGACCTTCCAGAAAATGATAAGTTCGCTAGGGTACGAAAATATTTCACACTTATCAACAAAAAAATTCATCCTAGTTCCACTGAGTAAAATCATCAAAGATGTCTGTCGTTAAAACGATCGTACTTTTAGGCATAGTACCAAGTAAATTATATACGAAAAATAGCTATGAGGCTTGCGAAAAAATTGAGAGTGCTGACACGGGTACCTTGTTACATTTGAACTGTGTCAAGGAGCGACTGGCTAATCCTTGAGTAGTTAAAGTTAACGTTATAAACGCGTTATGACGTTGTATACGCGAATGGATTGGAAGCAAAAGCGGCACTTTTATGCATGAGTGTCTGGCAAAGTGTCGATTTGACAATTGATAACTGATTTCAAAAGCATGTTTGTGTATTTTAGAAGCAATATATAATAAATTTTAAATTATAATAATAATTCTCTGGCTTTAAAATTGGTTACAAACACTTTTATCTAAATTATAGGTTATGACGTGAGGTTCAGATCCTCATGACTTGACCCCCTCGTCATCACCAGCTAGTTCAGTCGGAGAAGGATGGGACTAACCTTACTACTCAATTTCAATCTCAGGATCCTCTCGGTGATGTGCATGCTAAACTCTCTCTTGAGCCGCATCAGGTGCCTCTCATATTAACAAGTTCAAGTTGCAACAGATTAACAAAGATGGGTTCACATAACAAAACATTTTTGAGCAGTCAACATAAGAATTTATTCAATAAATTACTAACAATTAGCTGTGCCATGAAATGGCGACAACACACAAATTCAAAGATACCGCTAAATTTGGTTCATTAAAATCATTTTTTCTAATTTAAAATAAATAGACCTCTCCGCGACATCGTCGCTGACGGCCGCGATACAAGGGAGAAGGCAGCTTAAACTATATTTTTAAGACTCTACAGGCGGTGGTGCCAGCGCAAATGTTGTGTTACGGGCAATCATCAGGTTAGAATTTACAATTAAATTGAATGAGACACAATTAACAGGTACAAAAACGCATCAACATGATGCTCGAAATATCCTTATCGATGGATAAATCACTGTTGCTGCGTATTTCTTCCAAACCTTGGCGCTTTACAAAACTCTACATTATGCCGCGACATCTCGCGAGGCTAAATGGAGTGAAAGGTATTTGAGATGAGATTGAGATCAGAGAATACCAATTTCTTCTGTGTGCGAACTGCATCGTCCAGAAGACGGTGGGCACCTGCATCACGCCATGGTGTCTTCCTCCAGTTCAGGATAAGATCGGCATCCAGTGGGTCAATGGATGCACGTTCTTACGCCGCCATGTGGTCCCCTGCCCTTGTGCTGGACCTCGAGCTCTCAACAGGCCGCACGCTCGACATGCGAAGACGGCTTCACATTGTGATTACGTTGCAGGAACCCTGATATAAAATTTAATTATTAGCATACATCACAATTTAACAATGTTTATTACGATGCTACTCCAAATTGCCAAACTTGGGTACTCCAAAATGTTGGCCGATCGCGCGCTGCATCCCTTGAGTTGCAGCGTGCGATTGGTGAACTTAATTTAACCATGATTCTGGTACAGGAACAGTACACGAGGCAGAGCAGGTCTCCCGGGATTGAGGCGCCCCTCGTCATGATCGAGGAGGGTGTGTCGCCGGGTGCAGGTATATTGGTCGATACTAGTCGCCTGAAACCCCTGTACCTGGCACACCTCTCCGATGGGTATCGAGTGTGCGCCTCCGTCGTGCTTGAAGGGATCGAGATATATTTTATCTCGGTTTACTTCAAGTATGGCGACCCTGTGGGCCCTCACATTCTAGGTCTCTCCCGTACCCTGGATGAATTAAAAGGGAAGCATGTGTTGATTTGTGGAGACTTTAATGCTCGGTCTCCCCTCTGGCATGATCACTCTGGGCAGCACAATAACTACGATCGTAGAATCGCCGTTGAGGGGTTCATCGCTTGTTACGGCTTGAATATCCTCAACGAGGCAGGTTCACTGCCAACATTTGCAGGGTATGCCGGTGGGGAGAGTCGCGTTGATCTCTCCTTATGTACGAATAATATGCTGGGACTTGTCAAAGACTGGAGAGTGTTGGACGGTGTGATTGAGTGTGACCACCGCCTAATCACTTTTCATCTCTCTCGAGTCCCAGCGAGAATCGCAAGAGACACACGGACGTTTAAATCCAGGGACGTGGACTGGGACGCTTTTGGATCAACCCTGAATGAGGAACTATTAGGTATTTATGAGAGAAGTGTAAGAGATCCAACCTTGGTTGGTGAGCTCTTAAACGAGGCTGTAGTGAGATCGGCCGACTCCGTTATCGGTCGCACTCGCCCGGGGAAAAATTTTTCAGCCCGCTGGTGGACTACTGATCTGGGGGTGCTGCGGGCTGCCTACCGTCGGGCCTATCGGCGTTGCGGGGTTGTTCGTCAGGGTCTTGCTGCTCCTATGGTGCAGCAAACCCTGGTGGAGGAGCTCCGTGTGGCTAGGTCGGCTTACACGGCGGCGATCCGTAGCGCCACGCGGGCCCACTGGCAACAGTGGGTGACCGAGATTGGGAATGCCGATCCTTGGCGAATCACTGGGCTTGTCCGGAGGAGTGTCGGAAACCCCGTTGCTCTCCTTTCCGGGATCACTCTCGGTGGAAGGACGACGGATGGTCTGATCTCCACCCTGGATGGGCTCTTGGAGAAACTTGTGCCTCTGGAGCGGACTGGAGGGGAGGAGGACCATCACCGGCGCGTCCGTGCCCTGGCCCGTCTCCCAACTAGCTCTATGCTGCCAGAGTCTCGAGTGCCACCACCTGTGACGGGAGCTGAGCTGAGCGTCATTTTTAGGAACCTAGGTCCTGGGAAGGCTCCCGGTGTGGACAAGATTACGGGGGCGATAGCGAAGAATGTTTGGAGGTATGCCAGTAAAGAAGTCTTGTTTGTGATGAATAAGTGCATTAGTGTAGGAGTTTTTCCTACCGTATGGAAGAGAGGTGTGCTCTCAATCATACCCAAGGGGAACTCCAAACCTCGGTCAGATCCAGGTGCGTATCGCCCAATCACACTCCTTCCTGTTTTCGGGAAGGTGCTTGAGACGGTGATCCGGAACAGGCTTGAGAGAAATCTCTCGCCTGCCTGTGACCGGCAGTTTGGGTTTGTCAGGGGTAGGTCAACGGAGCACGCCATGTTGTTTGCACGTGATTGGGTGAAGAATAATTGTAAGAAGTATGTCATAGGTATTTTCTTGGACATATCGGGTGCCTTCGATAATGCCTGGTGGGAGATGATTCTTACCAAGCTGAAGGTCCGGCAGTGTCCGGGGTATCTCTTTGACATTGTCAAAAGTTACCTCGGTGATCGTACCGTGACCCTCAGCTATGGTGGATTATCCCGCACCAGGCCTCTGGACATGGGTTGCCCTCAGGGTTCGGTTCTAGGACCGACTCTGTGGAACATCCTCTTTGACGACCTGTTACTGCTTCCGCTACCGGTGGACTGCACGACTATAGCCTACGCGGATGATGCTCTCCTGCTCGTTTCTGGACAGACTCGCAGAGAATTAGAGGAAAAGGGTAATAGGTCAATTGCGATGATTTCTGACTGGTGTAAAAGAAACAAGTTAGCTCTGGCGCCTTCGAAAACGGTTGCTCTGAAGATGAAGGGTGGCTTGAGTCAGGTTAGGAATCCGATTTTGAAAGTGGATGGAATAACTGTAAAATTTGAAAGAGAAGTTAAGTACCTAGGAGTGACCTTTGACATGTCGGGCTCCTTTCTGGCTCATGTCAAGACCATCTCCGACCGTGCGGGGGTCTTCTTTGCTTCCATGAAGCGGATGAGTGTTGCGGACTGGGGCATCCGTTCGCCGGCTATGCGACTAGTTTACAAGGCTACTTATGTGGCTCAGGTCACGTATGCAGCCGAGGTCTGGTCGCATAGGCTCCGGATTAGGGTTGTCGCTGCAGCTCTGAATAGTGGGCAGAGAGTTCCGTTGCTGGCGCTGACGGGGGCCTACCGGACGGTTTCTAGTCAGGCCCTCCCGGTTCTAGCGGGGGTGCTCCCTGCAGACTTGGAGGTTTTGGAGACCTGCGCGCGCCGTAAACTTAGGCGGGGTCTGGAAACTGACTACTTCGGTAGGACTCTCAGGCGCCTGGAAAACGAGCGGTTCCAGGAGTTGGACAGAAGGATTAGACGGATCACGATCGAAGTTTGGCAAGAAAGATGGGATGCCGCTACCACCGGGAGGTGGACCCACAGCTTCTTCCCGAGGGTGGCGGTGAAAAAAAGAAAGGATTCCGAAGGGTATTTCCCCACACTGAACCACCACATAGTACAGCTGCTGTCGGGTCATGGAGAGTTCAGATCTAAGTTACATGATCTTGGGCTCTCCACCCACCCTTGGTGCGTCTGTGCTCGTGTGGCCCAGACTCCGGGACATATCCTGTGGGACTGTTCTTTGATGAGGGATGCAAGAGAAGCTTTGATTGAGGGCATAAATGGGCCACATGGAACAGGTCGGCGTCTTACAAATGCCGACCTTGTGAGTTGTGAGGATAACTTCAGACTTTTTAAAGTGTTCGTGGGAATTTGGGTGACCCGTTGGGAAATCCTGAGGGGTCCTGCTCAGTGGTCCTGATGTACCCTTGACCATGCTGCCCTACATTGGTCTTTCTTTGTTTTCTTTTAATAATCTTGCAATTTCACTTTTTCTGTTTATTACTTCTATTTTCTCTTTACATTCTTGTTAATTTCATTGTGTTTTCTATCGTTATTTTCCATTTTATTTGCACAAACCATGTTATCTTTCTGTTTTGTATCATATTTTGTCAATTTTACGTTGTCTCTCCTGATCGGTGTCATACTGGTGGTTTTACCTTTTCTGGCACAAGTGCTACATGTTTTTATTTTTGTTTTGTCCCTTTCCCTCCAAGGAGGGGTGTTGATTTATTTTTGTCCCGTGCGATGTCTCCTCGGGTGTTCTTATGTTGTATTTTTTAGATTATAGATGTTCTTTTATTGTAATTTTGTAAAACCTCTTTTAAAATTAAAAAATTTTTTTTAAAAGACTTTTAGCATGGGACATTGAAGGTTTTGCGCGACCGACTCGCCTGGTCTTGCTTCTTGTTATGCTGGGACGCAAGGCCGGGCGGAGAGGACGCTTTAGCATAAAATAATGCCAACCAGGCGGCGAATGTGTTGGGCTGATATGGACGCTTCGGCGCATAAAACAGCCCAGGGTATGTGGTGGGTCACCTTCAATACTCCAAATTGCGTCTCTCAGTTCACTGCTTACCTCTCAAAAGGGTGCGAAGGTTTCACATCTTGTGCGTCAGAGTGTCAAAATCCGAATGACGCCATCCTGTTCCGTGTTGTCCGATAATGCAGCGCCGGCCGCTAAAAGTTCGTAAATGTATGCGGAACCTATTATGCACATACAGTACCTTTTTATCAAGTGTTCCGTGAAGGAGTGTGACGCATATAATTTATTTCGTCACAAGGTATGTATTTATATTAGGTTGTCCCGATAATTTTTTTTTGGTTTTCCTTAACACAAGCCCTCTCAAAATTTATGTAATTGATTATAGATTACCAAAATAATTAAAAAAATAAAATAATACTATATCTTAAGGGTTCTACCGATCTTCAAAGTTTTGAAAAATTGACGTTTTTATGGTGATATTTCGCTATCCTTAATTTCGGCTCCTAAATTAAATATAAAAAAATATTTTCTTTTTGTTCTATTTATGTATAATACATATATGGCGTTTCGATTTGCATGTAACAACACGTTACCAGCAACTTCAATTTTGTTAGGCTTCAACCTGCATATTTCAACCTGCATAACCCTCAATGTGAAACATGTTTCGAGGACTTTTTTGACTTGAATCTCGAGTGTTTTCTTCGTAGCCAAAATAATTGTTGTGTCATTCAAGTACCATTGTGATTGTTACAATGTTAAAGCGGATTATGTGATTTTTAAAGAATTAGTTTGAGGCGTAGTCAGACTACTTATGCTATATTCGGACCATATAAAGAACTTTGCAATCAGCAGCTACCAACTATAAGGGACGACATTCAATTTATTTTGTTTTTCAAGAACGACATAAAATTGAAGTAATGATTGAAGGATCCATCCAAATCATATATATATATATCTAATATATATATATATATAGGATTATATATATATATATGTATATGTGTGTGTGTGTGTGTGATTGTTTCTGAAGAGATCAACAATATTTGGACCAAAGCTTCGATTCCAATCGTAACTAAGGAACGAGATATTTAATTAGTGAAATCCTATTTCGAAAAGTATCTCAATTTGAAAAGATATCCCAAAAGCAAACGAAATGATAGTTTTGAAAATAAACTGAAATGTTTTTTAGTCACCTGAGAAGCTTTTCGACGCTGCTGCTTGTAAATGGACTTCATTTGATTCTTGTTCACGTTTAAAACCTAAGAAAGTTCCCATGAATGAGAGAAGTGTTTTATTGGGTCAAAGAAATGACAATAAAATGGTTAGATATGAAGATTTAACTCTGGTCGTTAATAAAAACAGGATCCACAGAGCTGTATCTAAAGCCCAGACAGAAGCTTCAAAAAATATTTCAGGTATTGTTATAAAAAGCATTTACTTGGATGGACGAAAAGACAATCGCAAAGAAGTTTTAGAAGACCACATCTTAATTTTAGCACAACCTGGATCAATTTATTTGGGACACACAACGCCGAAAGTCGTGGCACTGCAAAGGGAATTTTTATTTCGATCACAACTTTAGTAGAGGGTCAAGGTTGGAATTTAGATGACGCGATTTGCGTTGGATGTGACGGAACTGCAACTAACACCAGTTGGGAGGGTGGCGTGATTCAATATTTAGAGGAGTATTTGGAACGACCGTTACAATGGTGTTTTTGTATGCTTCATGTCAATGAGTTACCCCTTCGTCATTTATTCTTGATCGTAGATGGTTGCACTTCGGGTCCTAGAGAATATTACGGAAGTGTTGGAAAAAAATAGCTGGTTGCGAAAATAAAACCACGATGTCTTTTTGTGCAGTGGTTGGTAATTTGTTGTTGTTTTTCTGCATTTTTTTGAAGTTATACCTATTTTTGCACATTTAGGGTAAAATTTTTGTTGTAATATTTAAATGAACAAATAGTAGGTATTCTATACAGACTGTACACTGTACAAGTACCAAAGTTCCATACAAATTGTTAAAGAAGTCTAATCTCCGAATTTCTTCGAAATTGATTCTGTTCTTATATTATGTGCTTGTTAATTTATTGAATATAAATTATGTTTTTAATATTTGTACAAGTAGTAACTTTCAAATATTAGTTTTATTTATGTAAAAATTTGAATGTAGATGTGTTTGGAGCACATATGATATTTGTGTTTTAAAAAATAAACATGAAACGGCTATAAAGAGGGGAGATTTTCGAAAAAAGAAGCATTATTTTAGAATGAGTTGTAGACAGATATGGAGTATCGTATTATTTTTAGATGTTCTTTTGTTTGGAACGCTCGAAAATTTTTCTCTTTGGCTGTGCATAATCAAATTTCTTTTGCGTTTTTAGTGCGCGCTCGCGCTCACAACTTTCTATGTTTTTAAGCACAATATCAAATTCTACAATAATAATCAATTTTACAATAAAAAAAACTTTTTTCTTGTTCGACACAGCCTGATAAAAGGGGGACCTTTTCAGGGCTGCCGGTTTTTTATCTTGTCCGACACAGTTTCTCTGAAAAATTTCGGAATTGGCGAATGTTATTTAATGAAGGTAAAATATTATTTATTAAATTTAAATACTATTTACCGTTATAATATATCATTTCGTCAATTTTGCGTCCCGTCTATTCCGGGTTATAATATTCTATTATAATAACAATCTCGAAAATAATGGGGTATATTTAGTTTTGATATTTTAATGGCCAGTTCAATCAGTATTTATTTATTTACATATATATATATATACGGCTCTAAAGCCTTTTTCTTTATAATTTGATAACAAAGTTGATAAATAATACACAGTAGAAATAATATATATAAAAAAATACAAATGTGAACATAAATTATTTAGATACATAATCAAGAACAATATAAATGTAGAATTAAAGACGACAATAAAACAATAACAGTAATTCGATGAAATTAGAAATATAAATATATATATACCTAGTATTAAGTCAAGCGTGGGGTATTAAACCAAAGGCAGCAATATCCACAAAATTTAAAAAATATTTTTAATGCGATCACTGAGGATTATTAATTTAAAATGAACTGAATTCTAGAATTTATGTATTTATCTCATCCGAAATCATGTTTCCTATAAATTTATAGGCTATTTTTCCTATAAAATCTCTAATTCAGTACACACTATAAATTAGTAATTCTCGATGACTGCATTAAATTTTTTTTGACATATACAATATACAATTTTGCGAAAAGCTAAAATCTGGCATTTCCCACCAATCAAACGATCCGTTTTCGCAAAAAAGTATGTTTTTTTCGTAACTTTTACTATTACTATCGATGAAACAAGCGGCCTTAAGAAGCGGAACACTTTTCAAAATTTGTTCAGCGTTTGGTGCATTCTCGATTTTTCAATACACATATTTTTTATTTTAAATAAAAATAGAGATGCAAACACAGAATACGTGTGGCATCGAAATTCTTATCATTTTCAAATTAAACTGAACGCTTGTGTTATGGAATAAGACTAACTTGCTGGTGTCCTGGAATTGGGCACGAACCGGCGATCTGGCGCGAAGATATCCTCATTATTGATTGTATATTTTTGTTTCAGCAAGCACCAACAATATGCAAGTAAATTGGTGAATACTGAAACATTTAAGCAATATCAAAACTTGCCTTTCCTGCTAGCTATATGGAATTTCGAGTCGCCAATATTTTAAATGTTGCTCGGAGAGACCCCCATTGTTAAAGTCTAAGAAAATTATTAGATTAAATATATTTTTTAAATACAAATTTAAGGACTGTAATTGTTAGGGGGATATTTATAGTGTTTATGCTATATTTTTTAAACGTCTGAAAAACTTGATTGGGCATTAGCCTTTTTTTACAATTTGCATGGAACTTTGGTACTTGTACAGTCTGTATAGAATACCTACTATTTGTTCATTTAAATTTTACAACAAAAATTTTGCCCTAAATATGCAAAAATAAGTATAACTTCAAAAAAAAATACAGAAAAACACTTAAATTAGCTCCGCGGACGAGCAACGCATTCTTCAAATGGGTGCAGACCACATGAAATATCTAAGGAAATCAAAAAAGAGATGACTGAGATCTCGACCTGTAGTTATGACATTACAGCGTGCTAACAATTTATTTTTTACACAAAATAATGCAGAAATAAGTAATTCCATAGTTGCATTACCGCGAGCCAAGCTTTTCATTCGTAAGAAATTTGTATGTGTACATTACATATGTATGTATGTATGTAGAAACGTCTGAGCTTATGACGGTGTCGGCTATATAAGGAATCGTTTACCCAACCATCGGGATCACTTCTCTGCGGGACTTCACCATCACCAACCTCTTTCGAGGTGAGTTTATTCTTAAGTTTCTAAACCCTACATCATCTCTAATTGAAGGAATGTCCAACATTTTTCACAATTCATTCAAGTATTTCTAAATCATCATTCTTGTCTTTCAAACTCCTCCAATTTGATAAATTAAAGAAGCAAAAAAAATTGTACTTAAGTTTTGAAATTGTTTTGAGGGTGTAACAATTTGGAATTAATAATCTCGATTATAATAATTTCGCTGTCTGTCCGTCTGTCCATCCATCCGATCTTCCGTCCGTCGTAACTTCGTGTAACGTCCGTAACTTCTTTGTAGTGTAAAAACTTTTTCTTTTTCAATAAATAAATACTTTTTCTTCAGGAACCGACATGTAAAAGTGTCGTCATTTTTGACGGATTACAGCTAGTATGTATTGATAATGAACGATACCTAATGGTATTACCTTTCCTAATTAAAATCACTAAGATGTTTGCATTCTTGGTAAACTTGAAACTGAATTGTCTGATTGACTAACATAGCAACGTGTCCCGACTATAGTTTCGAGACGTACGATCTATTGACAGCATTAGTATAGATTTTTTTTACAAATGTTGATGAAACTATGATAGTGACATAAATAAAACTCAGTAATGGATAACGAAAAGAATTTTTTTCTTTAAAAATTAAGAAAACTTAACTGTAATCGCTTTTTAAAATAAAATTTCAATATTTTTCCACTTAAATATTCCCGTGTTAATCGTCGCTAATGTTGTTTATCACAAGGATGAATATAGACACATCAAACCCATACCTTCCATATCAGTCAACAATTTTTACAGTTACAAACCCTGCATATTAAAATCAGCTGTTGTCTACAACAGGTATAAAATTCTGAAACGCTAGCTATGCGCGGCTCACGTATAATATCGCTGTGAAAAGTAGGTATCCGATCTTTCGTCTTCCAGCGGCGGCGGCGGAGCTTGTTGCATGCATCGATCGGCGTTGTTTGCAACATGCATACTTTAATAACCATTGTGCTTTACAGTGCTTTACAGTATTCATAATTCACGGTGTGATCGATAACTGCTATATATGCACTTGGAACACTGCTACCTCTGTCAGTCGCCCAAGTTCGCAGTTTTTTGTTTACGGGTTAATAACCTTAAAGTGCAGTGCAATATTTTGCTTTACTTACAAGTGTAGGTTCTTACTCGTGGAACCTCTACAGCGGTATCGGTGATTCTTGAAACTTTTATCTAGTCTACAGGAGTACTAGAGTTTAAGAATATTCAAGAAAAAAGTTTCAGTAAGATTCGTAACGAAGATATTAAAGGTAGGTAGATACCAGATACAAGTATATTTTGTTGAAAATAGAAAAGTTTGAAAATAAAGAAGTTTTCATTCGTTATTATCAACATTAAAATATTTTTCTCTCGAACTCCTTCCTATGTGTCATTCTTCGATATCCTAAGAATTTTTAATGTGATAATTTATGATTAAAATTTCCTGTTCTAAGTGAATGTACGATTTTGATCAATTTTTTAAAATTATTTTTGCGTGGAGTTAAAATAATTCCAGAAAATAATTTATTATCAACTGATGAATATTCACTCGTTTTTCCAATATTTTAAATTTATTTAGCGAATAGCGGAAATTTTAAATATCAATATGAAAATATTAAACATTCCTCTGATTATTAATTTTATTAATTATAAACTTTGCATAAACCACTTGGAGTAACATTAAATTGCGACCAGTATAAATTGACGAACGAGGGAGGGCGACTCTATAGCTAAACAGATGTTGCCAGGGTGTAAATTTTAATATAAAATTATATTATTTATTTTAAATTAAAAAGTATATAACACAATACATAATATAAATGTAAAAATCGTAAGTATTTTAAAATTTGTAAATATTATATTCATTCATGTTATTGTATGCTTTTATGATACGAAAGTGTACTATACAATAAAATAATATATGGTTAATATTATAACACAGCGTGTACTAAGAAACTTTCAAAACCGAAATCGCGCTTCAACTCACTGGGAAAAACCGAAAACAAAAAAAAAACAAAGACGATGGCGGCTGCTTTGCGGCCAATTGTATTTGCTACGTTATTGTAATATGTATGATGATAATGATATATTTTATAAAAATTGAGCGTCAACCCACCACCAAAAACTTTCAAAACCGAAATCACGCATCAACTCACCTGGGTAAAACCGAAAATATCATAAAACAAAGACGATGGCGGATAATGATTGCCGCTGCGTGGCCAATTGTATTTGCAGCGTTATTGTAATATGTATGATGATAATGATGTATTTTATAATAATTGAACGTCACCTCACCCGTCACCAGAAACTTTCAAAACCGAAATAGCGCTTCAACTCACTGGGAAAACCGCAACCGAAAAACGCAACCACACAACTTTATTACAATAGAAAATCAAACATATATATGCACTATTCTATATTTCTTTATCCTGGAAAAAGTTCTTTGAAACAAACCTAGTAAATAAACGAAACTAAAAATTTTGTCAACATTTTTCTGCATTGAAAAATATAATTCATTATAATAAATATAATAAATTCAAAAATATAGTTCACAAAATGCTCAAACTTGTACTTTAATGTCACTAAAGGACTATCTATTAGGGTCATCAATGACCTGTTGACGGTCTGTATGTTAAAATAAAATAAAATAAAAATTCTTCAAATATATTTTGTATATATAAATATACAAATTTTCTAGTATAATAATACTAGAATATTTGTTCAAAAATGCCCATAAAACTTTATTACACAAGTAAAGCAAACATTTATTTATATTGTTCTATTCCCATCTATTCCTTTACAAAAATCATTACAATAATGATCGGGCAACACTAAAAATAAGTGAATAAATAAACCAGTAATGGCCGCCGCTCTGTTTAGAGAATCTTTTTTGTTTAGAGAAGAAAAGAGAACCTGTCAAAGGGTAATATCCATTATTTGCTTTTTCAGCTTCGAAAAACTTTAATACTATATTGGCAATTGTTCTTGCACCACCACGGACTGTTTTGGATGTTTTGGACATGATGATTCAGTGCGTATTTGAAATTAAGACGTCAGAGGTGGTATTGTTTTACGCGAACATACAAGATTGACTTATACGTCTACCGGTTTCCATGTATCTTCGTTAAGACGGACGTATACTAATCATACATTATAATTATTTTGATACTTATAATTACTTATTTTGGTCCAAGCGGTTTATACGAACTGATAGGGCGGGTTATGCTCGCATAATCCGCGAGCGGCGCAGATTATACGACGCAATGTGCAAAGCGCCCTTATCAAGGGAATGTCAAGGAAAGTGGCGGGAAGTTCGAAACACTCTGATGATTATATACATTTATTACAAAAAAAACCACTCAAACCTTACTCTAGAACACTATTACTAACTTTATAACTAATCTTGACCTAAGCACAACCAGTTCCGACTCCTGCATAAGTTCGTCTTGTCGTTTTCCATTCAGTTCAAAGCATCACACAAAACAAAAAAAAAACACATGTTCACTAGCGGCGGCCCTCGTGGCCAGCCGCGTGGGGAGCGCCCGTAGTCCAGATTTGGCGCGTCCTGTCGCGGGATTTGGCCGGAGTCTCGGAAACTCGCGGGAAGCGCACGTGTCCCAGGTTCGGCGCGTCCGGTCGCGGGATCCACGTGGCGTCGGCCCGCCGTTCCCCGCCGGGGTCGAGCTACAGGAAAGTGTCAGGCCTTCCTCGGGAGCCTGTAGTGGCCATTGCCTGGAACCGTCCAGAGCCTGCAGGGCGCCTTTTCCTCAAGCGACGGATGGCGTCGACACGCGTTCTCGAACAACATATGGCAGCGGCTTGCGCGTCCGCCACCGACGGGGCTGCTGCGGGCAGGAGCTCGGGGCAGCGCTGCTTCGACGCAGTACGACTTTTGGGCGCGTGGCTTCAACCCTCTGTGGGTTGGGGGGGGGGGGGGGCGTAGCCTCTCCGAACGCCGTCGCTGGCATCCCTACCAACCCCTTGCGGTGCAGGGTGGCAACTTGTGGTGCCGCGCGAAATTTAAAATCAATTTATAATATATTTACATAAAGCTTATTTTCTAATAATAAAAACAAAGTACGCGATACGGAACGTCACACGTAGGTTGCGGCCGCATCAAAAGTTTTTAATTAATTTAAATTTATGCCCCGATTTCCATGTTTCGAATTTACCCCACCAGGAATTGTTGATTTTGAACAACGCGTTAACATACGCCTTTATCTATGGTAAGCGATAGCCGTTCCTTTTGCCTTTGCGTCGGTTCATTTTGTGTTTAGAGCGGCTGAAGACATACACGATGTAACAACAAAGGAATGCCCGATTTTCTGTCTTCTGGAAATATCCCATGACGTTCAGAACCTTCAAATCTTTGCCTAAGAACACTCGTCATCGTGTGGCACTTCGGGATAAGAATAACCTTTAAAATACCAGGACTCTCAAGTAAAATTTAAATATTTTTTTATTCCTTCAGTGCATCGAAATGACAGCAAACTGCGATGGAACATTACTTTCACTTTAAAAATTAATTAGAACAATCCTATAGAAGGTTTCTTTGATTGTATAGCTCAAAATTTCAGTTTAAATGAATAAATTCTTTATTTTTCTGTTAAATAAACCATGCGGGGCCATTAAATATTATTATTTCACCCCTATATTATTATTTCTTGTAAATCTTAAAGTGCCATTCAATTTTTATTTTCTTTCATGAATTGAATTGATTTTATTTATATTTTGTTTTAAAATATGCAATTTATTTTTTGTTTTAAAATATGCAATCTGGCCTAAACTAACATTAATACTGTATTTTGTTAAATCTTTGAGAGAGCGAATTTTTGTCTAGTACCTATTTAAATAAAATTGTAAATTTTTGTCAACATACAATTTTTATTTCATAATATACCTCTGTATCCAATCTGGTTTCCACAAAGTAAGTAATTCTTGTCTTAAATTGAAGTTACCTAATTTTTTTTTTTAAATCGTAAGAATCTTTCTCATGTATAACCTTCATGTATACCTTTCTCATGTATAAGCACAAGGCCATACCAATTTCAAAATTTATTAAAAAATTCATAAATTTTTTAAAAGCCCTGTTCCGCACAGGAACAAGCAAAACAAGGGCGGTCTGCTGAGTCCGCTCCGGGAGCCGAGAAGCATAGTAGCGGCCGGAGAAATACAGCGCGGGCGCCTCGTGTGCGGCAGAATATTTCGCCGCGAATGCGAAATTTTTCGTAGAGAAGTGCCGGTCGTAGTCCAAATCTCTCAGCCAGGAGCGCAGAAGAATGCAGAGGATGGATCGCAGATTCACCGCACTAGTCAGGTCCCGGGCAGAGATCTCAAGTAGGTATCGGGAGAGAAGTAAAACACAGATAAAAGCGGTCCAACGGGCGTCTATGTTACCGCACCGAAGTGTAACAGGTAACCGCCATACAAAGACCAACTTTATTTATGGCATTCTTAAAAAGTTACAGGAGGTTACGTAACAGCAAATTGCACAATCCAATCAGAGAGCCGTCGTTGCGACGGGCGCCATCTCGAGGCGCTTAGTGGGACTACATCACTCTTGACGCCGCACCGGGAGAGCTCGACTTACAGATAAAAATTCATAAAAGGTTTTTGTGAACCCCACGGGGTTAAAAACTATGTCACTTCGCTTGGCCTGACCTTGCAGAAGGCCGTGACATAATCATTGGACTTGCAGGGTCCTAATGGTTAAAGTAACTCGACAAATAATTCGACCCGTGTGGGTTCAGATTTTTATCAACTCATAAAAGGTAGTAGATCAATTGACACGCGATGATTTCCACAACTGTTGCAAAGTATTCGCCTTAGCGCGTATTTTGATGCTACTCATAACTATGGACGAAGTAGTTTTCTGTATTTATCGCGTTTTTAAGAAATTCTCAAAAGGTCAATTTTTCCTCCAAGTCAAAAAATGACTCTACATATATGTTTGTATATTCACCAGAAGGGTATTAATTTAGCGACCATGACACAAAAAGATTTATCAGAATCGGACACTTCTGTCGGAAGTTATTTCAATTTTTGTGTTTTCGCCAATATTTGACCCCTACCGCCAGGTGGCGGCAGTCAGATTTAAATCAGTAAAAAATAGTAAGTAAGTGTTTATCAGATTTTTCTTCAACAAACCACGCGCATCTTTTGGTGATATTTTCAAGTATGTCAGATAAATATTACTTGCGCAATAGGCATTCAAAAGAGGCCGCGGAGAAATACATTCTCATTCTTCTCTCAGGCGAGCCCGTGCAATTTTACATATGTAAAGGTATATCAATTTGATAGGTATTTACGTAAGGAATACGATAAAAAAGAGTTTCAGATTCATTTGACACCTGTGAGAGCTGCAATCTGTTATGAAAGATATCGGCCCTGACTGGTCGTCGGTTGCCGCGCGCGTCTAGCTTCGCGCTCCCCGCCCGCATAGGGCGTACGGTCATAGGCCACCATATAGGTTTTTCTTTGAAGCTGCTATTCAATCATTTGAGAAACATTTAGAAGTATTTCAATTCTGATGTCTCATGTGAATTTTCTGACAAGTGATTATGTCAAATAGACGGCAACTGATTATACCATGACTTTACTGCTATTTTTCAAACCAACAAACCTGTTCAAATAACAGGACAATTTTGCGCCTTGCGCGGACATAAAAATACCTCCCGCTTTCTCTCATTATTGAACAACAAAAAGTGGCATTGCAATATACAGTCATGATGCAAGTCTGCCAATTTCATGAAATTCAACCAGTCTGGAATTTTTAAATCTGAAATAAAAGGTTTTCATAAACATACATAGTACAATATTTTATCAGTGCAAATGATATGACTGGATAAAACTGTACAACACATCTATTTGTTCAGAAGCGAGGCGTAATTTTTATGGAGAGCCCCTTTTGCTCTCGATTCATCCTTTAACCTGCGCGATCCAGACCTCGCGCTCAGGTTACCGACTTAGACACGGTATTCACCCTCGACGGAGTCAGGGGTGAATACCGTGAATATAGATAATGATATCCTGTTGTCAATCAAATGTCTGTTCTTGACAACAGGGTATCAATGCGCCTTATGCGCGAAAATAAAATCGCCTCCCGCTCCTCTCTCAAAAATGTAACACTCTTTTACCATAAATTCTTGAAATAAAAGGAAATTCTAAGGTTTTGGAAATATCTGAAATATCAAAAATCTGAAAATTAAGATTTCACTTACAGCGAAATTTACTCATTCCCGATCATGTTGCACATTTCCATGCTGCGGTGCGGGGTGCGGTTTTATGGAGAGACTTCTCGCTCTCGAGTCGTCCATCCCGGCCGCTGCGGCCGGCCGGCCTCAACCAGACCAAGCGTGAATGTCGCGGCTTGACTCTGCGCGCGAGTCCGGCACGGTACTCACTCTCAACCGAGTAGAGGCGATCGAACGGCGGCCCTGAAGGGGTCTTTCGGAGGACGAAATCTCCGCTCTGTCCTGCATATAACAGAGTTTCCTACCCTTTATGTGACGTGTCACTACAGAGTTCAATTATTCTGCTGCCTGACGGTAGGAACAGGTCTTTTCTGTCCTGTCCGTAACAAGCCCAATGACTAAAATACTGAATTCAAAAATAGTTAATTATAGGGTGGGTCTCCGGGTTACAGTAAGAGAAATTCAGTGTGGAGTTACGATTAATTTTAATACTTAGAAAAAAGGCAAATTATAAATTAACAACAAAAATACTTTTTTAGGTTTTTAAAATAAAACTCTTTTTACTAGAGAAGCGATTCCGCGGACCGGCAGCGTAACGGCATAAAGTAATCTCGGCGAACTGAGGATGCTGAGTCCATGGAATCATCGTTTAATTATACCTAAAAATCTAACATAACGGGAATTTAACGGTCAAAATGGGATTAGTGATGGAGGGGAGAAACATCTCGAGATCGCCCAGTGGCGGTTGGTGCTGGACCGCGTAACCCCGAGCGAACAAAGTCGCCCGCTCGGGCGATACCGTGCCGGTGCAGCATCTAGACGGGCCATTTTGCCGGTCTAGCTAAAATATCTCCCGAACGGGGATGTGCAAGTACATAAAATTTATATCAAATTGAACGCCTGGCACATCCGCATATGAATTTAATTAAAATCAATGTGTCCGGATGTGCCAGTGTTCACAAATCGTCTCTAAAAGGCCGATTCCTATTTCTCGATGTATCTCCCAAATCTGTGTATTAAAATATAAAAATAAATATTAAAATAAATATTTGTTTTGTTCAAAGAAAACTTTAAAAGGGTTGGAATTAAAAGTTAATCAAATAGCAAAACTTTTACAACCATGTTCCGTCGCCGCGTATCGCCATCCGTAAAACGTTTTTCCCTCCCTCGCGATTTCCGTATATTTTTCATACTTACTTCCCCTTACCGGGGCTGGTTATTATTTATCTAGATGCATTATTTTTATCGTGACCCAATGACGTGACTATTTTTTTTTAAACGGGTTTTCCCTCATATCAACGGTTCTCAATTATGAAAAGTGTATAAAATTCATTATTTTTGTGTAGATATCGCCTTTAAAAAACGTCGCATTTATATCTGGAAGAGAGGTCAAAGTCCAAGAAAACTATACGAAAATGCTGAACGGTCGTGAAAAACCTTAGAACAAATTTAACTCAAAAAATAGGTTTCATTTTATCCCCTCTCCATTATTGAGTAAATATTTGATTGAAACTGTTTCTAATCTCAGAAGTTTTTAATCGAGATGATAGAGGTTTGAATCAATCAAAGCACACGATTGTATAATTTGCAAGAAATTGATTTAAGAAGCACGAAGATGAAAAATTAGGAATTTCTGCTATTTTTGGTTCTTTTATGTAAAGCTCTCATCCTTAATATTTATATGTAATATATATATACATATATACACCCTAATATATATATATATCAATTATATATAAGAATAGTATATATATATCTGGTTAAGCTGTTAGGTTTAGACATATAATATAAAATATTATATATATGTTTTGCTTGAGGTTTCCGCGAGCGTTATTGTATTAACAAAAGACTTCCTGGACTCCCTCGCGTTTCTGTAAATTGTCGATCCGTGAGAAGACCACAAACAAACAGACCAAGGTTAAAATCGACAACGGTATCCACGTGCCATTGTCAGGCTCAAGTCCTCAAAGTTTCCGGACTAGCCGTACTTGTTTTCGCGAGGTGAACATGTAAATCTCCAGCATCCAGCCTTATTGTGGGGACATCAGACACTTGGTGGGACAGTTCAAAAATGACTGGGCAAGAGCATAATAGATAGTTTTGAGTTGCTGTTTATTAAAAATATTACGTATGGATTTAAATAGATAAATGAGTTTTAAAAGTTTTCCCGATAATAGTTCAATGTGAAGTTTCCAGTTTAGGTGCCTGTCTATTATGATTTCCAAGTATTTCACACTATCTGCATTTTCCAAGGGGGTGCAACCACAGTCTTGGTGTTGGCAATCATGCATAGTCAATTTTAAATCGCTAGATGGCTGCCCTCTTTTATCTATGCTGAATGTCAAATACTTAGTTTTTTTGAGATTGACTGTTAGCAAATTATTTTCCAGCCAGTGTTATACTATGTTGCAACCCAGTTCAGCTGCTTTGAAAACAAGATCCCATGTTGAAACGTGAAACAGGAGTATTGCATCGTCTGCAAAAGTAACTACTTTCCCCCCCGTTGTTAGCTTGCATAAATCGTTTATGTATAGGAGGAATAAAACAGGTCCTAGTGTACTTCCTTGAGGGACTCCGTATTTGATGTAATGTTCGTCACTTTTAGTTTTGTCAAGTTGTGTAAATTGTGTTCTGTCTGTAAGGTAAGTTTTGAACCAGTTGTAACTTGCTTCCGAAAGTCCAGTCTGTTTTAGTTTGTGAAGCATTTTTTCATGTGAAACTGTGTCAAAAGCTTTCGTCAAGTCTAGTGCTATTGCTATACATTTTTTATTATTGTCAAGTTTGTCTGAAATATAACCAATAACTTCCTGTATTGCTTCTTGTGTACCCCGATTTTTTCTAAATCCAAACTGGTTGTTGGCTAAAATTTGATTTTTTCTAAAAAGTTGGTGAATTGATTACAAACACATTTCTCTAGCAGCTTAGATAGTAAATTTAGGATGGATATAGGTCGGTAGTTATTTGGATCGTCTTTATTGCCAGCTTTATGTATGGGTGTGATTTTAGCCGTTTTTAGTTGGGACGGGAAAATACCTTTTGTGATGCTTAAATTAAATATATGAACTATAGGTTTTAGTAATATTTCTTTGAACGATTTAATTACTCTAGCGGATATTCCGTCCGGGTCTGGAGAGCAGTCTATGTTCAGGTCATCTACTATTTTTTCCACATCTTTGTAACAGATAGGGGAGATCTCAAATTTGGGGAGATGGGATCCGTTAGTTTTTATATTATCATAGTGTGACTGCTGTTTATATTTATTTAGTACTTTACGCGCTAGTTTTTCACCAATTGTGGAGAAGTGAAGGTTTAGTTTATCCGCTATTTCTTTCTTATCAGTGTTGTTGTGTACCAAAGTATTAATGTTACTTTTTTTATGTGTTTCAATACCATTTAATTCTTTTACGACATTCCATATGTTTTTAGTATTATTGTTTTGTTCGATTTTTTGTTTTTAGTGTTGTTCTTTCCTTTTTTTATTATGTTGTTACATATATTACTGTATCTTTTATAATACGAGTATTTATATTGCGTTTGTTTAGCAATATCGCGAACTTTTTTGTATAAATTTCTATTAGATTTGGTTAAGTTAACGTTAACATAAATTAGACCAGTGGAGTTAGTAAATCCCAAGTTAGCGGCAGTAAGACCCTTATGGCGCCGCGCCTCTTTTAACAGTAGATCTCTCTTTAGCTTGCTTCTGAAGCGCAGTACATGGATGGTGCGTTGAGCCGCGTCTGTGTGAGTATGACCGGATATTGATAGCTGCGACGGCCTGGATTGGTCAACACCGCCATTAGTGACTGCATGATTGGAGGTGGCGGGTAACGTAATAGTGTGCGAGTATTCGATGTCATCCTCGTTCAGTTCAATATTGTAACATCTGGCAAAATTTTTGAATGTGTCGAACAAATGAGTTTCACTAATCGGAGGAAGGCCGTGGATTTCGATGTTTTTTGAGCGGTGCCATTGTTCTCGTTGGTTCAATGTGTCCCTTTGTTGGTTAAGATCAGTCTTTAGTAACTTCAGTTCCTCTTCAAGATTGTCAAGAGGTTTGATTCTCTTATCCAATTCTGACACCTTATTGTCTACTTCAACGATCCGGTTCATGCAGAAATCAATCGATTTACTTATTTCGGTTTTTAAGTTCGATAACTCTGTTTTAAATTCCTGTCTAATTTTCGTGATTTCTTCGAGAATGGAAGCAATATTCTCCTCCAATGAGGTGTTTAAAGGCTTATTGGTGGTCTTTGTACTTATTGTGTCTTGGAAGAGGCTAGTGCATTTTTTTTTACACTTTCAACTTTTTGTTTTGTCACCAAGTTTTCGGAAATTTCTTTCACTCTGACCAACGCAGGAATAGTGGTAGGTATCGTTGCAGACAGAGCAAGTTAACGCGTCCTCAAGCAACAGCGGGGATTCGCACTCCTTCCTCGCTCAGTGCATGATTGCTTTTCACTTTATTGATTGTTTTTATTTATTATTATTTTTATTTACTTCATTACTCTATTGCACTTAATGTAGGTTGTTGAAACTAAATTATTATTATTGTCACTTTCTTGAGACTTATTGTTCTTCAAGTATATTTGCGATATTATTTATTCTAAACCTTCTCTTGTCGCCAAAATGAATTCACTAAATTAATCACAGTTCTATTATCAATGTACAAATATATCTTCCATAGCACTGTTGATCGATTTATTGTTTTAGAGACAGTTTAACACAGAGAATGATAGAACGCGTGTGTCAACAACCATTAACGAATTTTTAATGATATAACGATATAATATATTTTTAATTATAACGGTGAACCGAATGGGCTGACGATCGGACGTAATGGGGTATTAGTTTTGTGTATTTTTGGTAGTCCATACATTTAAGGATCAAATCACCATCCCGCGCAAATATATATATATAATAAATATAATATATATATATATATATAATATATATATATATATCTATAATGTGGTCTATTAATATTATATATATGTAATATATATCGTATCTAAATATTATTATATAAATAAAAATTGCCAGAGTGTTAAGCCCTTATATAATTTCAACAGGTGCGACTATCAAAAGATGTCTTCATATGCGATGCATATATGCATATATATGTGCGAATGTCTTCATAATAGTGATTTTTTTGAATTGCGATAATCTAAACCTGATTGTTGATAAATTATTTTGTATGATATTATTGAAAAGTATGTACCCCATTTAAAAAAAAACATAACAAAACCTATCCTAAGTGGTTCGATAACTTATTAATTAATTTAATAGAAAAAAAAAGATTGCATATAAAAATTAAAAAGAAAGTGATCTAATATCTGATTATTTAACCCTTTCAACTCTAAGATACACAAGCAAACAACAATATGAAAAACAATTTAAGCATTGTATAACTGATGTCGAATTACAAATGACCCATAATATAGATAAATTTTGGCAATTTACTAACTCCCTGAAAAAAGATGATTCAACTTTACCTTGCACCATGTTCTATAACAGTATCTTCGCCCATAACAAAAACGAAATCGATATCGAAATATTTGCCGATTATTTCAAAAGTGTCTTCGTGTGCGATAATCCAGACGATACTATTCCTAACTGCACATTTAGTAATAATTACCTCTTAAATTTAATAAATATTTTTAACACAAAATATGGAGAGTATCGTCATATGTTGAGGCAGATACTAGACACTCGTCCTCCTCCCTGACCATGTATATTATATACATCACGAGCCCCTTTATGTCTATGATAAAGTTAAATTTGGAACAATCGGTTAAATGATGTTTTATCTGTCATTGTCAAATTGACTTATCTATGGTTATGTCCTATTTGTGTTATCCTTTAATTGTGGGACACATTCAACTATTTTTTTTTTGTATTTCATCTTATCAAGCGATTGCGTCTCCTTGTTGGATGACCGAATTAAATAAAAAATAAATAAAATAAAATAAATAAAGCATTCATTTCACCCATAAGTTTTAGCAAACAGGAAATTGCTGATGAAATAATAAAGTATTAACAAACGACTAGGCCCAGATCGCATACCTCCAATATTCATAAAAAAATGCACGGCATTGCTATACCCTCTTATCAAAATCTTTAATCATTCAAATGGATATTTTCCAGACACATAGAAACTTGCGTACATAATTCCCATTCACAAAAAAGGTAAGATGTAAAAAACTATAGACCTATCTGTATTTTGTCCGCAATCCCTAAGTTTCTTTATAAATTAGTTCTAAATAAAATCACAAAACCAGTAAATCAACTCATTACTCCATTCCAAAATGTTTTCATAAGTGGAAGATCAACTCTGATGAACGTCACAATATATACAACCTATATTTCTAATTGTTCGGACAATAAACTTCAGTTCGATGCGATATATACTGATTTCAGTAAAGCGTTTGACAGTCAGCCAGGTGATATTAAATAAAAAAATTATCTAAACTAAGAATTCAAGGGAATATTCTACGCTGGCTTACAAGCAATCTTGAACTGGGGGTGCAATTCTGCAACCACATCATCAGAATTAGATCAATATCCACGTTTGGGGACAATATTCCAGAGGCTACGGTATGGTAGAATTATATTTTTTACCAATTTGTATGGAGCGATTCAATGTCCGCGCCGGGATCATCAAGACGAAGTCATCCATCCGGATTTGGATATCCACAGCGAAGAATCTTAATCGACGTTTGATACGAGTTGGTCGTGCTTTAAGTTTAGATAAGACACTTGTCTACGTTCTCATTTGTGCTTCAAGAATAATATTTTGCTGTCATTTTACATTGTAATTTATGCTATAATTTTAACATCTGACGTGTGTGATTGCGACACTTTCCATCTGTTAACCTCAAATAATAATCTAAATTTACTCATGCAATTATGGAAGATAAATCATGTCAGATGCGCAAATTATATTAATCTTTCCAACTTTTATTATTGTCGATTCTACCTACGGCATAACTCCATAATGGGAAGAATGATTCGAACCCATTTTTCTATGTAGATTTAACTGCAAAATTCTAACAAATTATTTTAATATTCATTAAATTCTTTTAATTAAAATAGCCAATACAGAAGATAACTAGATTACTATTTCTCAAATCTATTTGATTAACTGAGTTTGTTTAACTTTTAACCTAGATTTATTATGTTTTGCCTGTCAGTGTAGCTAATTGTAGTTCTTTGAAATAGGTTAAACCACAACTTCTGTGATATTGTACAAAATTATTTTTCTGTAATATATGAAATTGTGATTTTAAACTTCTTTTATGTAATTGACATTTTTCCACCAGCAGAGAGTAGTAAAATTGAAAGCTATAAAGGTATGGTAAAATGCATTATGGAAGTAAAAGAACCGCCTGAGGATCGTGCGACAACGACTGAGCAACCCGGTGAGTGGAAGTTGTCCTTCCATAAGAAAGACTACCAAACAATATACTATACAGAGGTATCGAGTATTGCTGCTAGTTTTAATATACTGTACCAGTTTATTGACAAGTTTTCCTACGGGGCACAATAAAGATCATTGGAATTTATATCTAAAATTACAATTCTATCAATTAAATGACTGATGAAAATTTTTCTGTTAAATATAATGTATTTATAATTGACAAAACTGGATAACATATTGACGTAAATCAAATAAATATTTTTTTCCAGATGAATTTTCTTTGGTTCGTGTGTGTGACGTGCCTGTCCTCGGCTGTGGTCCAGTCACAGACTGATTTCTTCCAGATGGCCAAACGGGATGAGAGGAAAAAATTCTGCGGAAGACATTTGGCTGACACGCTCTCCCTCATCTGCGAAGGACGGTACAACACCTTCTTCTCCAAAAAGGACATGCGGTGTAAGAATATATTTATTACTATTATCAAAGCGTTCCTAATGGGGTTGGACATGTCATCTCTACCACGATGTGCAGTACGTTTGTTCCAAATTTTGTATTGTGTAGTCTAACTAACATGCAGTGGCGTAGTTTAACTAAAACTGGATGAACACATGGCACATATGTTCATCCAGTTTGCGATCGGAAATGATTCGGAGCAATCCTCATGTTGCTGGACGTTTTATCAACCAATGAACATCTTGAGAACGTCTTGGATAACAGAGGTTGACAATACTGAGTAGTATATGAAGTATTGACCTAAAAATGGGTGGTCGATATATCGACCAGTCATGGCTTATAAAGGGTTAAAAATTGAGTTCTATTGCATAATTGAATAAAATTGAGCCCTTATGCATTATGCAAGGGGTCCTTAAAGATATGATATATAAATATGTGCGCTAGCCGACGCGACCGCTCATTCATTGGTCAGCGCTTGCGACCACGCGCGAGCCACATCGCTGAACGGATACATAAGGCGGACATTTCGGCATCGGGAGTCAATCGCTGCGAGAGCAGCCGAGCAAGCCCTTTGGGCGACTTTTGGAGTCGGGCAGAGGGTCAATCCTGGAATGCCTTCCGCGAATAAGTCGATCCCTCCGTGCCCGCCGTGGCACCCGCCGCCGCTCACACTGAGGCCCGCGCCAGTACTGCGTCTGCCGCCGCCCTACCAGTGCTGGTCTGCTGCGCCACCTGCTACATTACGGCCGCCCTGCCAGTGCTGGCCTGCTGCGCCACCTGCTACATTACGGCCGCCCTGCCAGTGCTGGCCTGCTGCGCCACCTGCTACATTACGGCCGCCCTGCCAGTGCTGGCCTGCTGCGCCACCTGCTACATTACGGCCGCCCTGCCAGTGCTGGCCTGCTGCGCCACCTGCTACATTACGGCCGCCCTGCCAGTGCTGGCCTGCTGCGCCACCTGCTACATTACGGCCGCCCTGCCAGTGCTGGCCTGCTGCGCCACCTGCTACATTACGGCCGCCCTGCTACCGCCGCCCTCTTGCCGCCGAATCTTTCATCACCACGCGTGATATTGACACTTTATAATTGTGATATGGACACTGCTATTTTTATTTGTAATACCCACTTGTAATCACTTTAATAACATTTAAAAAAATATATTTTTTATGAACTTTTCATTGAATAAATTATATCGCTTTTTCCATTAAACCGTCTTCTTACCGAGCCCATTGGATATCCCCGCATCAATGCGTTATATGCATGGTTTGCGGCTCACGACAGAGAATTTCTCCTTTTTAATAAAAGGAGAATGTTTCAAGTATCGCAAAATTCGTAATTATAAAAGTAAAACTGGTTCTATACGTTCGGCAGATATTTTAAAACGTTTTGGTGTAAAGTTTGTTAAACCATATTACTTACAAATCATAAGAGGACAAACGCCGAGAGAAACGGCCCATAACGATTGATTCAATCTTTCTTGCAAAATTCTAAAACAAATATGTATCAAATTAATGACTCTCAGCTATACACGTACGAGTATACACTAACCTTTACTACTTTTATATTACTTTCACTCTCACCGGGTTTCACGACTCGTGGACATGCAGCATTTGCATTGCTAGACAACGCCTAAAAATTGTACAATATATACAATAATACAAACGAATCACCGTATTGGTTAGAGCTCGTAGATTGGTATCTAATACCAAGAATGAAGGCGTATTAATATACAAGTTTTATTATTCCCAAAAAGGAGAGAGGCTGGAACACAGGCACATAGTGATTTTATTTAGAACCTGGTATTGGATACCTACAGGGGACTCTGAATGTTTGGTTAAAAGGATAACGGAAAGCGCGGAACAAGCCACAAAAATTATACAAAACAAATTATTTCCGATACCAAAATTAGATCAAGACTAAATGATTAAACTATCGATATTTTACTTGTGTTTCAGGTTTATAATTCATATCAATTAAATTATAATTTGTTAATAATCAATATTAGCTTTTGTTGTTTTTTGTTCAAAGATTCCATACTAACTTGGTTCTTTATCTTTGCCTTCCCTTTACCTTCCCATTTTAGGTGGGGTTTTTTGCGTTTTTTGTGTTAATTTTGGCACGCTGGTCCACCATGTCAGCAGGGGCATCCTTTGTAGGCTTGCCACCTTTTTTTTGTGCAAATAAAGAACATTGGTTGTTAAAGGTAGAAAAAAAAAACAATGTGTCAAAATAAAGTACGATTTATTTTACTTTTTTATTTTGCATTAAAACATATTTTTCATTACTTTTAGCAACTTTTAACAAATACTTATCACTACTAAACGACTGTACAGCATGTTTGCAGTCTATATTATTAAATTAAAGTAAATAAGTCATTCATTTTTATCAGATTCAGAGACGCTTTGTTTCTTTCGTCTCGCCATTTGCTATTCATCACAGAAAAAACTCTATAAAACCGATTAATCGTATTTTAACTGCACTCAATCCGCCTTACACAAAACAAACAAGAATTTTTTACAATTACATTGACTATGTTGACATTTGAGGTTAGATTGCATTAAAAAACGAGCGTTTATGTGGCGACCGCCACAGGGTATATCGTCAATTATTGAACGTATTCGGCAACAATCGATAACGTCATCGACCCCGATAACTCTCTCGTTTCGTGTTACGCAAAAATTTCTACGATCAACTTTTTTTGTATGTTATAAGTAAAATGAATCTCAGAGAAATCAAATCATGCGAAATAAAGTATTTTCGCGTACTTTATTGTTCTCATAAAGTAAAGAGTATAATTACCCGAAATAACGTACAATACTTTATAATAAAGTACGGGTGGCAACCCTAGACCTTTCCCTCTTTTTATTTCCGGGAGAGCCAGCGCAGACCACGTGTTCATTGTCTCTTCGCACCACGTGCCCGACTTATAAAAATATAAATTTCTTACTTTCAATGTAATTGTTTTTATCCATTTTTAGGTGTAACATTAAAAGGCGAATCGAGATTTTTAATCCCGAAACAAATTGAGATCCCGCGGTGATCGAAGTAAAATCTCGAAATCCCGGGTGACATCTGTCATTATAGCGACATGGGAATAATTTTATTTAATATTTCCTTATTTCATTGCAGTGCGTAAAAATGAACGTATATATAATATTTATGGAAAAACATGTACCTTTAATGCTACTCATTCGTGTATTTATACATTTTAACATCGCAAATCAATTTTCCCCCAGCGGGAGATTTATCTGTAAAGAGGCAGCGAAGCTTTTAACTTTTACCATACCGTGATAGAAAATATCCGTACGCAGACGCGGAGCTCGACAGACTTGTCTCGCTATTTGAAGGCGAAAAACTGTGCGAGCCATTTAATTTAACGTACTTACATTATTATTATTTTATTTTATTTTGTTAACATATACCACCATAAGGCCTTTAAAGTACACAATACAAATAAATTATAAATTCACAAAAAAAAGTTAAAAAAAGAAACAAAATGTTGGCTAACAGAATAAATAAAAGAATAAAACAGTGCGGAAGTATACAGTAAATAGAAAAGTACAGTGAGTTAACAGAAGTTTTAGAAAAATCAGTTTTGCAGTACAAGCAAAATAAGACAGTGGATCCCAATAATCACTACATTGCAGAACATTGAGAAACTAAATTTAAGGAAAAGTAACTAACTGTCTACATGCAGGAAAAAGAAAAATGTTAGCAAAAATCAATACATCAATATCAACTATAATCAACATTCTTTAGTTCTATGAGGCTCGTGTTTCAAGGTCTCAAAAAGCATTTCTAATGTAGTAGGTATTTATAGATTTTATTATCATAACACCCTAGCTTCATTCGCCCTCTTCGTTCTGTTTCGTTACTGAAGAATGTGTCCCTGTGGCCCAATAGCTAGCAGCCTTTCTTATTTAATTCAAATTAAATAAGAAAGGTTACAAATTTGGCAAATTAGAGTGCCAACTGACTCCATCGCCTTAACAAGTTTTTTAAACTTAACTAGAATTTTTTAATCCAAACTATCAAGCTATCTCCATGTCCACAATATACTTTTATCAGAGGGTCCAGTTACAATATATCAATCTTCTTACGCATTCTAGTATTGTAATATGCACACTTAAGAGCCACATGGGGGACCATTTGTATTGTGTAGAAAAAGAAGGTCAATAAACTGTAGTCCATATTGTAACGTAATCGTATAGACAGTATTCAGAATATACTCGTACAAGTTTGCTGTGGGCGTCGGTAAAAATGGAATGGCTGCACGATCTTTTCAAGTCTCGCAGCTCTTGCTAAGAGCCGTCTATCGTTAAGTGGGGGCTACTGACCACATACCCACATACGTCATTCGCAGTATCCGTTATTTTGTTCACCCCATTTGCCCTATGGAAGAACTCCATTACCATTTAACAGATGGACACGTGTGCACTCAAACATCATATAAATTTTTGTCAGTTTCAGATAATGAGTTACCGGGCGAAGAGTACTATTACGACCAGCAACCGGAAGAAATGAAATGGCCATTCCTTCAAACCGACAACGCCTTGATGACGAGGAGCGACGCCTACCATCGCTACCGGCGGGGAATTTACGACGAGTGCTGTAGGAAGCCGTGCTCTGTCCACGAACTCAAAAGATATTGCGGCGTCTGAAATTACTCCTGGGTAAACTCTAGTCGGCAATTCCTCGAACACGGTCCTCGCGTCAATCTATGCTGCCTGTAAATGTGACTTATATTCGACAGTACATTGATATTTTTAAACAGATTTAAACTTGGTGATGCGTGAACCCAAATATGTATAAAATATGTACGAGTATATTTAGCTTTTGGCAAAAGCCAGGATTATCACGTTGCGCGTTTTGAACTTATGATAAATATTCAGTGATGATTAAATTATTAGCTAAATATTTTTGTACCATTAATTATTAAACTAATTTCGATGTAGGTGTCTGATTTTACAAAACATAAAAAAGTATATAACATTTGTAGTTTAATAAACTTATATCCTACCTCATATTAGAACTATTCCTTATTTCATACACTTCAGACCCAAAACCACAAATATACATTATTCTAGTAGAAGTTTGTGCGATCGTGTAGACTCTCGTTATTAAATGAAAAGCCGTATACACGGATGGTTTCATGATTTTTCGGTCTTTTTCTACTAATCTCAAGCTGTTAATTTCCAGATATCTTTTATATTATTATCCAGAAGGGTTTTCTCCTAATGAAAATTTCGACACGCATACGTAGTAAAGAGATTTATCTCACTGTGTCAGATTCTGTGGATCGGGCTATTTTAAACAATGACAAATAAACTTAAAAAGCCCTTAGTGTATTTGAAAAAAAAATCTACGCATTATATATATATTATATAATATTAATCACATACCTAGGATATGAAAATAAAAACAATTTTGTTATTCCCTTTATTTTAACTCGTGGCGTCTGCTTGTCTTCTTGTCTGACGAAAAAACTTTGGATCCATTTTAAACCCCTTTCCCATGATCCAATCGAGATGAAACTTTGCAAGCAGACTCGTGGCGACGATCAAGAAGATCTATCAAATTTTCGTTAAAAAAAATAATAAATTTTTGGATTTTTCAAATTTTGAATGGTTTTTCATACAACTTATTAAGTTGTATGAAAATATTTCATCGCGTCTGGTAGACGCGAAACCTGATTATAGTATAATTATGGATTTTTGGAATTTTTTTATTACTCCCTTTCGTAGCGTCGCCCGACCGAAGCCCAACGCGTAGTTTAAGCGCCAAACCAGTTTCCACTAGTAAATGAGAAAGGGAGTAAAATAAAAACTTGGTTTTTATGGGTTAGTTTTTTACTTCCTTTCTTTTAACTCGTGGCGTCTGCTTGCTTGTTTTCTTGACGAAAAAACTTTGGATATATTTTTAACCCTTTTTCCGTGATCCAATCGAGCTGAAACTTTGCAAGTAGACTCGTGGCGACGATCAAAAAGATTTTTCAAATTTTCGTTAAAAAATTAATTATTATATAATAATTTTGAATTTTTAGAAAATTTAATTGATTTTTAAAAATTGGAAACCATAAAAATGTTTGATTACTACCAACAGCGGCCTGACGACGTCACGGAATATTTAAAATTTGAATTACTCCGTCGGTAGGTATAATAGGTACTTCACTACGAGTTTCGAAAATTACAATATACAATACAAATTAAAACAAAAGTAAGCGAAATGAAAAACAAATAAGAGTAAACAAAATTTTAACAAAACAAATAGAGTAAAGAATGCAAAATGAAGATGTAATGAAAAGGTGCAAGACATCAAGTGCGGCGGCGGTAGATGGCGATGAATTTTCATAAAACTCTTAGAAGAGAAGGAGACACCAAACAAGAAAACCATGGGGGGACCTCCGGCGAGGGAAGTCAGGACAGGCAGATATTCAGCTAGTTTTCTCGCGATTGTCTCAATATTATCGTATCAAATCAATCAAATTAATTTCAATAATTGATTTCCAACTAAAAAAGTAATCATATTTGTCAAAGGAGTAGAATTGTATAGAGAATTCCGTTTCTTTTTATATAACACGAGTACAATATATCTAAATGCTTTTTGAATATGAAATAATATTTTGACATGGAAATCATTAATTATTTCTTTAATAACGTAAATAATTTTTTCGCTGAAAACCTCACATCGCTGAAATTATTTGAGTGAATGCGGTCAATGTCATTCTGTTACCCGTGCACTGAACACGGGCAACGGAATAACAATATAGGGCTTTGTTTCATTGAAGTCTTGGAATCAATCTTTCGACGAGGTAATTAGTACACAAAATTAATATTGTGAAAAATTAAGGGAAAATTTTAATGAGAAAATGAATCAATTGTAAGTTATAATACAAACTTTTACATTTTACCAAATTGAGACTCACCTCCATCTTCAACAGCTGGTCAGGCAGACTTTCTCAAACTTCCATCCGCAAACCAAAATCCCTAGTAACTCGTAGTAATAAGCAACAACGATATTATTACTTGATTGTTGTTGCATATTTAAAATACTTATTTTATATTTTGGATACATATTCGGGGACCGCAAACGTCAATGGCTCCGAATGTTTTGTAAATATTCCAAGAAGGGAATACTAATAAGAGGTGGTGTATTAACAGTAACGTGTGCTGACATCTTCACCGAGTTCGCAGTGGCGTTAGGGTGCGCCTCAAAAGTAGCTACATTTATTTATTATTCGTTAACACCAGAATTTTTAATTTAAAACAATATTTGTATTGCTAAAATAAATAAAAAAAGATACTCATTGTTTTAAATAATTAAGACTACTTGAAAGACTGCGGACATTAGGTTAGTTTTTAGTGTGCCAAAAATTTATCTAGTTACGGTAAATTCTTATCTATACAGAGTAGATTTTCTATTGAATTCTAAAATTCCGCAGATAAATTTGTACTAAATAAATTACCAAATTATCAAAACACGAATATAATTTCAATAATTTAATTTACATGATAATATGAAGTATATCAGTTTTTCACGATTTTAAAATACATCATATTGGCTGTAGATACGAGTGTACTTCGTAAACACACGATTTTAATTAATATTTAACCACACTTTCGGGTTTCAGCTATTATTTAATACTAAGCTTTGTATCTAAGATACAATAATTTGTTACTAAATAATTTTTTTATCGGTCCTATTTTTTATAGGAGTTTTTTTTACTGTTTTTTTGGTTGGTCTCTAGGTTCTTTGCAACCACTCAAGTGAAATTGGTCCACAATGTCGGTGTAGACTTGAAAGACTTGAATTGTATGACGCTATATAAGCTATATCTGTTTCTCTATTTCTTGTTACGAAATACACGTATTTTTCAAGTATATTTTGGCTACGATATGAGTTGTGGGATATAAAAGCAAAGGCAGCAATATCCAAAGAATATTGAATGCAGTCATCGAGGAATTACTAATTTATAATATACTGAATTCGAGGGTTTATAGGTTTATACGAAAAGCCTATAAATTTATAGGAAATATGATTTTGGAAGGGATAGATACATAAAATCTAGAATTCAGTATTTTTATTTTATTTTATTTTATATTTTTAACATAGCTGCCTTTGCTTTTTTATCCCACAATTAATGTTTTACCTATTCTCAAAATAAGTGTTGTATTTCATAAATTTAGATTGTTTAAACTGATATCAATGAAAAACAACGTTTTTCAACATGCATAAATCATCAAAAAACTTTAAAATCTTGTATTTATTTCATATCACTTAAAAGGAGCAAAGTAATATGTTGATTGGATAAATGGATATCAAAACAGCAAAGTTGTATAATATTTGAATCAATCGTTTCAATCAAAGCAAGAAGTGAATTTTTTCACAATAACTTTTATACGGAACTTCGTTGATCGATATATTTTTCCATCTAAATATTAAAATTCCATTCATTATCTTTGCGGAGCAGGACACATATCATGGATTTAACAACATAATTTTTTAATCAATGTTGAAATTAGAAGCCACGAGTCAAAATAATCGCAATTTGTCTGGAGACACCTGGAGTCAGCTAGGTGAGACTTATAGAGGTGCATTATGAGTCATATCCCTTCTATCTTTCTTGCTTCACGTGATGATAGAAATAATAAAGGATATTTATTTCAAAACTTCTTTATTAATACTTTTTTTATTTTACAAGAGATTTAATGAAAAGTGTATCCACTAGTATAGTGAGTATATTTCAGACATCAGCATTTATTTACACCAATAAACATAATAGATAGTTACATCCTTTGTATATCGAACTTAATTATAAGTATTTAAATCCTATAAAATAAAGTGTACACGAATGCAAGTTAAGACCCGCAAGATTGCATATATTATTTTAATCAAAAATGCACTTAAGTAGTTATAAATATTAGCACTGCAAAAACCGGTAACGATTCTAGGTAGAGACTAGGAGTAATGCATGATCAGAATCAAAAGAAGGCAGCTAGAACAAGTCGAAAAGTTCAAATATCTCGAAGTGGAAATCTCTAGCGATGAGAAAAAATGTGAAATTGGCGGAAAAACCCGGGTTTCTCGCGGCGTTTTACATTTTAGTCACATATAATGCAGTGATAAAGTTAGGTGTGAAGAATAAACATTCTGCTTTTAAAGCTGCATAAAGGACCCCTTTACCAAATGTTACCAAATCCTTACGTGAGAATGAGATCATTAATCTGGACTGCCGAAATAAGTTATCTTAGACTAATAGCAAGAGTAAAATTAATAGATTGACCAAGAAGTACCGGCATAGAGGGAAACGATTGACAGATTGACCAAGAATGCCTGGGGAATAGAAATGTATCTTCTCGGCAACTCCGGAGGGAAGGCAGCCGGTGAATCGCCCAGACTAAGCTGGGAATAGCAAAATATTGTTTGCGTCTTCTCGCGCAGTAGTTGTCGCCACGGCCATCGCCTCGTCTTCTGTGAGGTCTTCCCCGAGGTCGCGTCCCTTGAGGTTGTTAATATATATAAAATAATGTATTGCCGTACGTGGGCCTTGGAGGAGGTATTTTTTGAACATATCTGACCCAGCATAGCTATGATATCTTGTTTTTCTTCTTTTCTTGTTTGCTGTTCATGGTTCCACCCGAGTCTCCATTGCCCATTGTCTACTTTCCTCTCTCCCGCAGATAATTTTTTATTATAAAACATATGAAGGGGTCTCTCAGTCTTCTTCTTCTTCACTGGCCTTCTTCTCTCCACTGCTGGATATAGGCCTCTTCCTTCCCTTTCCATCCTTCCTCGTTGTTTGCTAATTGTAGCCATTTCTTTTGCTCTTGAGGTCTCCCGATGCCTCTTTTATTCTCCCAAGGTCTCCATTTCAGAACTCTGGGAGGCCATCTTGAAGCGTCCTGCCCATTGCCATTTTAGCTTCGCTACACGATCCATGATATCCATTACTCTAGTTCTGCGCCTAATTTCGTCATTTCTAATTCTATCTCTTAGGCTTACTCCAAGCATGGATCTCTCCATGGATCGTTGCGTGCATTTGAGATTTTCTACACTTTTCTTTGTAAGGGCCATAGTCTCCACTCCATACGTCATCACTGGCAGTATGCATGATTCAAAGGCTTTTTAGGCTAATTGGGATCTCTTTGTTCTCAAAGATATGTTGGAGTTTGCCAAAAGCAGTCAAGCTCATTTCTATTCGTCTTGGCAATTCTGCTGTTTGGTTACCTTTGTGAATTTTTATCTTGTGTCCTCGGTGTATGTGTTTATCTACTATTCCAATATTATTATCATTGATAGTGATGATTTTGTTCTCTGGACTCAACATTTTTGTTTTCTTTATATTTATCTTAAGACCAACTTAGCTCAAAGCTTCATGTAGTTCTTTTAACATTATACTTAGTTCTTTGATATTATTACTTACAACTACTATGTCGTCAGAAAATCTTAGGTGACTTAAATACGTGCCATCTATCTTCACACCTTTTCCAGGGTCATAAATACATATTCTAAGGCTAACGTGAAGAGTTTAGGCGAGATTGTGTCACCTTGTCTTATATATATATATTGTATATATATATTCACTAGAATTGTAATACTCATAGTTGCATTTTCATATATAAAGTTTACTAATCGTATATATCTAGAGTCTATTCTCGCATTTTGGAGTGCTTCGATGATTGCCCACCTTTTAACTGAGTCAAATGCTTTTTGATAGTCAATAAAAGCTAAGTGTATAGGTATATTATACTCTGTTGTTTTCTCTATGAGCAATCTCAGAGTTTGAATGTGGTCTCTGGTTCCAAAACTTTTGCGGACGCCGGCTTGCTCTACGAGTTGGTATTGATCAAATTTTAGCGTTAGGCGATTCGTCATGATCTTTGTTAATAATTTATATAAATGCGAAAGAAAACTTATGGGTCGATAGTTTTCTAGGTTATCGCTGTCTTATCTTATCTGTTTTAAATAACTTCCGCGTTTTGCCAACACAAGGTATTTTTCCTTCTTCTAGACATTTGTCTAATAGTATTTTTATGGCTTCTATCAATTTTCTTCCCCCTAGTTTTAGCATATCGCTTGTTATTTGATCTGCACCCGGAGCCTTATTATTTTTCATTTGCTTTAAGGCATTTTCTATCTCTTCGATTTCTATTTCTGGTAATTCTTCGGATCCTACGTTCAGTATGCATCTTTTTTTGCCTCATTTTGGTTAATTCGTGATGTGTAGAGCTCTGAGTAAAATTATTCAATAGTTTTGGATATAGAATTCTTGTCTCTTACAATAATTCTATTTCAGTTTACAATAATTCCATTTCTCTTACAATAATTTACTCTCAGTAGCTCATACGGAGTATCTAAAATTCAATCGGTTTAATACAAATCAAATAAAGTGACAAAAACCTTACATTTTCTCATGGTTTTAATCATGTTTATTTGACTTGTATCAAAGCGAAAGAATTTTTAATATTCGATATAAATTATTATCATCTTTTAAATATTCGATACAAATTACTTTCAGGATTAATTAATTTTAATGATATAAATTACTTAATAATGATGTAAGTCGAACGTTTTAAAAAGATTAGCCAGAAATATAGAAAAAAAATGCAAACTTGGATGTCGTTTATCTCCACAAGTGTCGACATTTCACCCAAAGTATAAAGCATTTTCCTATTCAATATTGAATGAGGAAGATTTCCTCGATGTTATCGCTACTAGCTACGAGGCACCCTGTATATGATTAACGTACTTTTTTCTTCGTGAAGGACTGGGGTTCACCTTTTGCTACCGTATAATTGAATTGGTGACTTTCAATATAAGGATAAATAAATATTTGACGTCAGTGTTACGTGACGGCGAGCTGAGGCAAGGAAGGTGCAGGAGTATAAGAGGGCGGCCAGCGGACTGCCGGCTCCACTTCTCCCCGGGACCTCACCTCGCCGACCGCTCGAGGTAAGTTGCTCCCCTTCCACTATTCACTCCTTAGCGAACCACCGTGTCATTATTTCCCCTTCTGTTTTCAGTCAATTTCAGCATTCCTTTTTAATAAGTTAGTTAACTAACATTGGGAGGCTTAAAATTTTATTGAAAAAAGTAAAAAACATATAATAAATAATTAAAACAAATTAGATGAATTGCTTAGAGACTTACTGGCAAGAGTTTTGCGTTCTTTATATTTTTCCTGCATTTATTATTTTCTAAGCTATTTATCTTATTTTTTTATTTAGGTAAACTGCTCTCGGAAAGCGATATTTGCCCCTGTTTATCTATTTTGTTTAATTTCATAATTTTCGTGTTTTTGATTATTCAAGTTCAATAAAAATTGGCTAAGAGGTTCTAAAACATCGGTATGATACGTCCCCCCATTAAAATAAGCGCTTTTTTTTATGTGGGGAACAAACCGATAAGGATTGAGTTTTGTCTCTACTCTTGCGTGTCTAAACCTCGTCATAAACAGGAAATTTAAACGTAGTTCTGCATAAAACAATTAAAAAATAACGTATTGTTTTCATTTGACGATAAGATCGATTCTATTCTGCTAAAGCAATAGAATCGTCCGAGTCGTTTTCATATCATTTAGTTAATCATGTAAATCCCATTTTAAAATGTCAATTTAATAATATGTAAAATAACCAAAATCTATAAAATCTACTCTAAAATCTTCTTAAAAGTCATAAAGAATACTGTGTCTATATATGTTATTTATCATTTTTACGGTAAATAAATTTTTCATGTAGATTTGATTACTCAATCTTTGCACAAAATTAAGGCTTCCAAGCGGGTTAAAACCAATTAACCGGTTTTTGATGTTTTTTTAGAAGCCTAAGCATGATAACTAAATTAATTTAATCTTTTTGGCGGCCCCTCACTAAGAGGATGAGGTCTGCCGTGGTGTGTTGTTGTCTCATACGACTGAAGAGCCCTATTCAAGAACCGTACACCCTTCCACAATTTGTAGGTATAGGTACAACCGATGGGCGGAAGAATTCTAAGAGGTGACTAAGAGGGTCTTCTTCTTTTTCTTTCCTTTTTCTCAGGCAGCCTTCTTCTGTTTTTTTCTTTCTCTTAACATGGTCCGCGGTTTCTCAGTATGTAGGGTCAATGTCACATATTCGAATTCATCTGAAGGGTACCTTTGTGTTCTTTCCTTGGTTTCTTTCTTTACGGTGTGAGATTTCTACGCAAATATAATATGTTAGGCGAGTCGTGTATCATCCAATCGTTTGCAGTGTCCTGCCTGTTAGTGCTTCACTGTTCACACTCAAAATGTTATCCTCCGGGATACTTTGATTAGTTCTGCAAACTCCAATTCGACAATTTCGATGAAACAGGTTTAAATGAATTATGAACAAATCAGTGTTCTTGTATTTTCTGGAAATATTTATTCATCGTTGGTATCTACAAAGTAATAAATATTCCTTTCTTCCTTCTTCTTCTTCTACATAATATAATATGTCAAACACTTTGTACTGTGCTTTTTAAGGCAGTTATGAGACACTTTGTATCCAGGAAGCCTCCGAAAAATATAAAAATATAAATATAGTCTTTCCTAGCAAAGGATTGAAAGCATAAAAATCTCATTTTGCAGATAGCGTTATTTGCGTTTTTTTAAAATTAAACCTGTAATATCAATAAATATATTTTTTTTTTTAAAAAAAAAATAGAGATACGAACACGGAATACGTGTCACATCAATATTCTTACTATTTTCAAACTAAGCTAAACGCTTTTGCTATGAAAATAGGATTAACTTGCTGGTCTGGAGTGAGGTTCGAACCCGCAACCTTTGGGTCACGAGGCGAGAGTCCTAACCACAAGACCAACAAGCTACTATATATATATATAACGTATGAAATCTTTAAATACAAAACACAATGAAATATTAAAATACTCGTTTTGTAAAATGGGATGTTTTTGCTTATGATCTTTTGCGGGAGGAGATATCGATATTATGGATTGAAATTACTTTTTATATGGTAGGATTTTAAAACTACTACAAAAGTTCTTGGAAATGAATTTACATAAAATGGCAGGTCCTGGTTCTAACGTTGCATTCTCAGTGCGATTATAATTTCCAGAAATTTTGATTTTCATTGACTGGCATTTTCCCCTAATCTTACGGCTCCAGGCTTTATTCTTGCGAGCGTATTTAAAAGGAGGATTGTTTGTTTTTTCGCCTGGATCTCTTCCGGAGCTAAAGATTAATTATTAGAAATCCGAGCGACATGGTCGAGCATTTTAAATGCAGTTATGGAGCCTCTCAGTGAAACAGCTCGCATTTGTGGAGATGAAAATGTGGCTCATATTCGAGGTACTATCTTTTATATACAAATAAAAAATATCCACGCTATGCAAAATGCCAGGTAAAAGTAAAATTAAAAATAATACAAACACAAAAACAATTTTTTCCCTAAAGCTATCTCTCGCGACGAGGCCATTGTCGGCCCGACCCGTATTAACGAATGTCTCGAACAATAGTATTATCCGCAGATGAACATCGCGTGGGTTTTGGGTTTGGTGTGGCTGTCGTCCGCCGTGGCGCAGCCGGAGGCCGAGCTGTCGGCTGTCGGGCTGCCCAGGCCGGGCAGGACGCTCTGCGGCCGGCACCTGGCCGAGGCTCTCGCTGCCGTCTGCGATGGCTGGTACAACAGATATTTGGTGAAGAAGGACATGCCTTGTAAGGTCACATTTATTCATATTATAAATATCTATATTGTTAACCTTTATTATACATTTCAATCAGGGTAACACTATCTTCAAGTTTGTGTTTACTGGGGTATTATGCCGTGTTGTTACGACCTTTCGGGCCGACGTTTCGGATCCCATTGCAGGGTCTATCATCAGGGCTGATGTGTTGTCTTGAATGTTGGTGTTGTGGTTAAGTATCGGCTTGCAATACCGTGCCGAAGTCATGATGTGTTTGTATTGTGTTGTATGTATGATTCATCTGTTGTCTGATCACTATCTCCGCGGTGATCAGATAACAAGATCAGGGTATCAGCCCTGATGATGGACCCTGCAATGGGATCCGAAACGTCGGCCCGAAAGGTCGTAACAACACGGCATAATACCCCAGTAAACACAAACTTGAAAATTCTGAGTGGCCGTGAAAACCTAAGAACATTCTCAGGGTAACACTAATTTTGCGTAAAACGTTGTTCTCACCATTATACTACGTCACTACAGTAAATTATATGGAATATTTAAAATTCGTTCACTTTAAAACAACTCAAATAAAATGACAAAAGTCTTATATTATTTTTGAAAGGTTTTAACCATTTTGTATGACTTGTATCAAAGCGAATGATTAATATTCTACTATTACGATAGTCTAACGTTTTACAAAAAAGCAGCTAAGCTGGTTGGTGCGCTGATTGGCTGCATCTGTGAACTGTGAATGTCTTATTCTGTCTTTTAGTCGCAAAAACCACACTAGCTCAAGTCGGAGACGGGCTGTTCGATAAAGTCAGAGTCCATTTTTTAAACGACTCCACAATTGCGATTTAACTGCCAAAACAGTGGTAAGAAACTCTGGGTAGCATCTCTACCAATTAATTAATCCAACGCAGTCAAAGCGATACATCGGAGGCCTCGTTAGATACGAATTCGCGTTATATAAAACTTGTACGCCAAACGACAAGTGACAGTCCATTGACCGTTGAATCCTAATCCGAGTTAAAGCCGGTTTTGGGTGACTTAACTCGAGTCTCGCCATCAAACGAAATATCGTGTGCGTGCATTTGAGTTTTGTGCCGAGATTAATTCAGGTATGAATTTGCGAAACTTATTTCATAGCGTCTATTTTGTGGACAAGGGCCACCAATTTATGAATTGTTCTGGATGTACATAGTACATTTCGAGTATCTAAATACAAAAAAAAACTAACACATAAAAACCAAGTATTTATTATACTCCCTTTTTCATTGAATCAGGTTTCGTGCCTACTGCACGCGTCGGGGTCATTACTCATTTGTATTGATTCCAATTTGAAAAACCATTAAAATTTCGAAAAATCCAAAATTATACTATAATTATTAAAAAATTTTAAACGAAAATTTGTTAGATCATTTTATCGTCGT
This sequence comes from Agrypnia vestita, assembly GCA_016648135.1. Classification (NCBI taxonomy): domain Eukaryota; kingdom Metazoa; phylum Arthropoda; class Insecta; order Trichoptera; family Phryganeidae; genus Agrypnia; species Agrypnia vestita. The sequence goes on along the minus strand of JADDOH010001010.1, from coordinate 106,587 downwards.
CACGAGTCTGCCTGCAAAGTTACAGCTCGATTGGATCACGGGAAAAGGGTTAAAAGTCGATCCGAAGTTTTTCCGGCAGACAACAAACCGCAGACGCTACAAGAAAAGAAGGGGAGTAAGAATATATGAAAGTATCTAGTATCTATGTAAAATAAGCATTATGACATACCTACTCTTAGACCGTAAATAATTGTAACACCACCAATATTCAATCCACATTCATCGTTTATAAATGATCCTCCTTTTTCGCGAATGAAATACAAAATGTTTTCCTGTGTGTTAGATAACGACTTCCTGGGCGAGGAGTACGCGTACGAGCAGCAGGCGGAAGAGCCGGAGTGGCCCTTGCTGGGCGCCGCCCGCGGCCGCCGCCGGCGCGGGGTAGCGGACGAGTGCTGCAAGAAGGCCTGCACCACTGCCGAGCTCCACAAGTACTGCGGGCCCCGCCTCTTCTAATCACACTCTCCGCAAACTACATACCGTTCAACTATTCAACGTCAAATTATTTCATCCTCGATTACTCTTGGAGTAGCTACTTATCGTTACATGGATTAACCTAAAATATAACTCGCTTTTCAAAACTGGCAGGGTACATTGCATTGGATGCGAAATTTCTGGGAATTAAGCGAAGTTCTTTGAATTAGTTAGGTGTACGCGTATTATATTTATAAATATTGTTAAATGACACAATTTACATATTTGGGTATTGCGTTTTGAGCGCGTTATCGTGCTGTCTTATATTAAAGTATCTATAAGCATATGCATGTAATGTGCCTGGTGTTTTCTCAGGAAGTATTATGTAATATATAATATATACGTACACAAAAGTATTGAAATATGGTATAAGTCATTAATTAAGATTCTTTTTAATTTTTGTAAATTAAACATTGGATTATATAAGAAATGAGTGAACCTAACCTAACTTTATATTGTGTTGGAATTTATTTAACTTTTTACGTGCCTTTTAAACTGTTACTCGGTTTTTTATATTAATATAACAAAAAAAAATTACAAACCCTAAAGGAATCATTTGGCGCGGTTAGTATAGGTACATGAAATACTTTAAAATTAAAATGTCTTAAATGTGCTGTTTTACGTTTAATAAAAAAATATTTGGTACTTTCGAGAATTTCAAGATAAGGGGGAATGCTTTAGTTTTGTTACGTAAATACATATTTTTATAATATCCATCAGTAGCGCTACTTTTAAATAATAGTTACGTATATAGAGCCCAATTACGACATGAAATCATATTACGAGTTTTCAGCAGTCGTTTGGGTCTTTAACAACACCACTCCTTCGAACAATAACTGTCCCGACATGCTGGCTCTGACGACACTCGGACAAGCTGGAATTTGAGAGTCGAAGGTTGAGGCCAGAGCATAGATAGCATCAAAGATGTATACAACCTACTATATGTACATAAGGAGCTTTGTACATAAGTAATTTATTGGAGCCTATATATTGCAGGCACGTACGCATATATAGTATATATGCGTACGTGCCTGCAAGAAAAACTATACTCAAATACATGGGAAATCTCCAAATCAGCCTAAAATTTCGGGCAAGAGATATGATATTTGTGACGTGGCAGCTTTTAATCTAGTTGTTTGCCATTACCAGCCATTATCCTGGGATGAATGTTCAAACCATGATATAATTAGATGTTTTTGGTTCGTTCTTAGGATTATAATGTTAAAAAAAATACAACTATATACCTGTATGCATTTTTGCATTATTACCATAAATTATATAATTAATAATTATATATATGTATTGCATATGAATGATAAAAAAAATAAAAAAATATATGTGCATAATTAAATATCCGTAGTGTGAATCTTAATGATAATAAAAAAAATTAGCCAATAGACAAAATTGTTTATCTTATTTTAAAAAATAAAAAAAATATCATTTAAATTAAAAAAAAATTATGCGTTTAATCAATATATTAATTACGCCAGCCAATGTCGTATGTTTCTGTCTCCGGATAATTTATATTGCCAGTTAAAAAAAACATTTTAGAGTAGGTACATTAAAAAGATTGATTCTTTCAGTTTTACAGACCACTTTAAAATACATTTAGATAAGAAATATTATATGCGTTATTCAATACGAAGATGACGTTTACCACAATTTCTAAATCTTTCTAAACAATTCTGAAATACCACATTTTTTCAATCAATTATATTTTTACTCCTGGCAAGTCATATCGAAATTGAATTTTGACACATGACTGTGCATGACTGACATGACCCTTTGATAGGTGAAACGTGTTTAAATTTCCGCATTTTAATATCGTTTTGAGGTTAAATTACCTAAATTGTGAGGTTAAAACATACACGCTACCTTAATGTACGCGAAACGCATTCGAGGTTTGTGAGGTTAAAACACACACGCTAAGCGCCGTTTTTGCGTAAGAGCCGCTTCAAGGGCGCTTTACAGGTGTGACATCCCGAAAAAATGAGTTTTTAAGCTCTTCTTGAAGACCTGGTTCTCCATAGATCGCAACACTGGAGTCAGCTGATTCCACATAGCTGGGCCCGTAAAGTTGAAGCACGTTCCGCAAACTTGGTGGCTCCAGGTCTCCTTGGTACTACCTACCAGCCTGCAGAGTGCCTCCGATTTAACTGACCGTAGTGTGAGCCGTTTTCCAGTGATATTGTTTGTGCTTTTCTTTGAAGACTTTTGTACACCATCAGAGAGAGTTTGAAATTTATCCGCTCCGGCAGGCAAAGTCAACGTAGCTGCTCCAGCATTGAGGATATCCGCGAGAACTTTGATGTCTTAAATATAAGCCTCGCCGCAGCATTCATCACTGACTGAAGTCTGTCGAGCAGAGTCCTAGGCTGTCCTGCATATATTGAGTTACAATAGTCCAGCCGCAAGATAACGTAGCACTAATCAGAGACTTTGCTGCGTCTGGGGGAAGGCATTTTCTTACAGACTTGATTTACCTTAAACCATAGAAACCAGCGCTGACAGCTTTGATAATTTGATTTCTAAGGCTGTATAGAGCCATATTATTTAAAAATTTCAAGTGAATTATATCATGCAGCAGTTAATTCACGCATATATCGTCATAATCGTAGAACAACGACGCATGTGATTTTTTTCAAGATTGCAGGAGAACAGTTTGAAGTTTTATTTACATAAAGACACTTTGTGTCATAGCTCGATAACTACAAAAAGATTTTCCTTTGAAACTTGGGTTAGTTATTTAAGGTGGATACCTTTAAAACGTCAAATATAGTCAGCGCAGTACAACGACGTTTTTACACATGCTGCATTGTTCTACGATCGCAAATCAGAACCGTTGTTATACCAACTTCGTATAACGACGGTTAAATTAATGAAAAAAAATACACTTTTTATATGAGGTGAAAAAATGAAGTCATTAGATGGCTTCATTTTTCACTTTATAACGATCCAAAAAAGTCAATATGGAATTTTTTGCATATCCGTCAATAAATTATATTTATTTCAAATTTACTCCTACCTAATATTTCAGTCTTTCAAACACTTATAACGAATTACATTTAAGTGATATGTAGACCTCTTTCCACTTAAGAAAGACAATCGAATTAGTATGTGTAAGCCGCGCCGTGTGTTGGTGTTTACCTTCACCCGTAAATATCACCACAGTGAAACAACGTGCGTCGTACGCACGGCTGCACATCCTAATTCTTAATGCTTTCTTTTTTGATGGAGAAGAAATTGTAATGCTCCAAAATTGGTGTCTTACTAACTTCTGTCAATTGGCCATTTACATAGACATTCTGAATTGAATGTGAAGTGAATCTAGAAGTCAAAAGCATATTTAATGAAATGCATTCCGTAGAAGATGTTTCATGTGTAAACATCCAATATTTTTAAACTATAACTGGTTGCGGATATTTTATACGAACCGTATGTTATTCCGAGAGACGATTCTCGACGTTTCGTTGAAAATTTATTCAACGTCATCAGGAGGACGACCTTTACTCTACCTCCACGGGTCCTAAACGTCGAAAATCATCTCTCGGAATAACATACGGTTCGTATAAAATGTCCACAACCAGTTACAGTTAAATATTATGTCTAACAATCGTTAATAACAACGTTAACTCTTGAATAATCCAATTTTTTGCCCAAAGAACGAACGCGCTAGTTGCCTTGGATGTATTTGGATGATTAGAAGGTCTAATACTTGCATACAATTCTATTGATAGTATTATTAATGATGAAGGTGGTTTAGATATAAATGAACATTTTAATTTACCAGTTGAATTTTCAAACGGTATAATAAAAGGAAATTATAATTCTTCATATAAATTTATTCGTTGGTGACGGGCTTATTCAAGGGATTGTTGAAACTGGTTGTTTTACACAAAATATTGAATTAATTGAGAATTTAAATTATTTTTTAATTTTACCCTATAATTTCATTTCTTTAGTTTATTTATATGCTTTTGATAACATTTTGACGATAATTATCTTTAAAAGGTCTAGGTGAACAAACATATACAGCGTGTATCAGTTTCCTAATATACAGTAAAATCCCGTTAATTCGAACCCCGATAATTTTAAATTACGACATTTTCAAATAAAAAAGTCCCAAATGTTAATTTTAAAATAGATTAATTAAATCTAAAATAGATAACCCCGTTAATTCGAAAATACGCAGTAATTCGTAAATTTCATTTTTAATAGTTTAAATTAGACGAAATTGAAAAAAAGATTTCGATTTTTTCGCAAGGGAAAATAGCAAATATGTCAATATTGGGTAGGTTGGTATTGAAAAATGGAAACTTGCCAGATACAATTGTCCGCGAAGCGGCTGACGTAGGCATAGGTTAACAATTGTGTTTACTGCACAGCAAACACAATTGGCCGCGCAGCGGCCATCATTGTCCGCGAAGCGGCCACAATAGCAAAAATGGAAATTTGCCAGATAGCAAACACAATTGGCCGCGAAGCGGTCACAATAGCCGCCCGTAGGGCCTAGCAGTAAGTGCTTTTCTGCTTGTATAATATTATTACACAATGGGAGATTACAGTATTTTTAACGGAACAGATCAACGTAGGATTATTGGTTTAATGTATTTTTTATTTTGAAAATATTCTGAATCTGTTGAGTAAATGATTTAATAATTACTATACATTTTGAATACACCTATACACCACCCCAAATATACAAATTCTTCTTCTTCTTCTCATGTCCTGTCCGTTTACCGGACGTTGGCTGTCATGTTGGCTATGCGGAATTTGTTTACTGCGGCCCGAAACAGCTCCACAGTAGACTGGCCAAACCACTGTCTCAAGTTTTTCAGCCATGAAGTCCTCCTTCTTCCAGGGCCCCGACTTCCGGCAATCTTTCCCTGCATTATGAGATGCAAGATCTCGTATTTCTCTGGATGTCTCATCACATGTCCTAAATATTGAAGTTTGTGGATTTTTATTGTTTTAATAACTTCTTTTTCTTTATTCATCCGAGCCATAACATCTTCATACATAGGCTAGACATCCGTTTCACAAACTATCGAATCTGTCAAATTACATGCGCTTTCAAACCGTGCGCGAGTTTCCATCTGAGCGTAAATCGAATAAAAATTACATTTTCGTCACATATTTATGGTATACGTTGCTAAAACAGTAAGGTTCTGATTGAAAGAGATGGTCATATATTATTCAATTTCGTCGGCATCAGGCGTCCCGCGGAACTTCAACATCTGTCAAAATATTGACTTCTTTTAACTTTTGACAAATGATCTTATATTATTTGAGTCGACTTATTATTTTCCGTAAATAATTTAAGAATCAAATTAATAATTAGGAACTCCTTTTTAAATAAAGGCATATCGTAATCTGACAATTACGCCCACGCAGATACCACATATATCAAAATGTTTATTATTTTAACTTTCGACAAATTCTCGTATTTTATTTACTTTGCATTATTACTTACTGTATTGAATTTAAAAAACATATTAATAATTGTGAATTACTTTTCAAATCAAAATGTATACCGTAATATTAAACGATAAACAATACATTATTGGCGATATAGATAGGCACATACAGTCTGTATATTGACTCATATGGAATCATGAATTTTTGAAGCCTTGACTAATAGATGCAGACTAAAATATGACGCATGTTCAAAGCTAAAAAGCATGATAAGAAAGCGTATTCAAAGACATATGCACAAAAAACCTTATTATATTGGAGTTATCAATTGCTTTTGAGCGTATAATATAATAATAATTCATATATATGTCAAATTTGGTATACGTAAGTACGTTTAATAGTGAAATAAATGACGAGGAATATTCGGCTATATGAACACGTCTAACCTCTGCCGCGGTCAACGGCATTCTAGTTTATGGCTATGTCATTTTTCATATTTTAGAATTTTTATTTTAAAATAATAATTAACGTGTTTTTAATAAAAAAAATGTAGCTTTTTAATTTATTATTAAATTAAAAAGCTACATTTTATTAAATTTCTTGCAAATTTAAAACATTATAACTATTAATATTAAATATTTATTAATTTTGTTAGTACGGATTTAAGATAATTAAGTAAAATTTATAAATATAAAAAGACATATTATACGTACATATAAATATGAATTAAATCACTGTTTTCCTTAAAACACTAAAAACGATTTTTATCGATTAAGGCTTATATTTTCTTAATTATTATAAATAATGTTCAGTTTATTACTTTTAAAACTAAGGTTCTATCTAAGTTATCGCTCTAAAATAATGTAGTTTATCATATACATTCTGATATAAATGAATAATAAAAACCCACATTTTCGTAAAAAAAAAACGTCGAAATATGCATTTGCAGTGAATATGCCGCCTTCATAAATTTATTAATACCGAAGAAAACTCAAAAACCAAAATTAACGATTTGGCTTCAAAAGGCTTATAAAAGTGTTCGTCATCACAAGAGATGCATGAAGAGAACAGGTCCAACATGATTGTTCTCGCTATCTCTAAAGACAAAACGAAACAGCTCCACCCTGGACTTCAGGAGTAAAAGGTTGATAATTCACACCTGCAAAACCCAACTCGTGATGGTGAATAGGCTAATACGCTAATGAGAAGATATTGTGGTTGTGAATTCATTTGTCAAGGGTTATTCATAAACAACAAAGTGGGCTGGAAACTGTAAATAAAACAATATAAAATATTGAAGTAATCTAACGACGACGATAAAGAAGTCTCTACGGGGTAGAATCACGGACCAACAGAATTTCAGAATTTCAGAATTTCAGAAAGGAACAAGGATGATACTTGAAAGACATGGTTTGTATGACATGTGTTGAAAGTACCGTGTATGGCAGGGGCGTGCAGTGGGTACATTTTATTTTATTTTATTTTATCTGGGAAACATTCAGTACAATTTAATTATTATTTTTTATATAATATCAAAAAAATATTCGTGAGTATGACCAGTAAAGTTTCCTCGAAGCTGGTAAAAAAAAAACTAAATAAAAAACAATGATAAAGAATATGTGATAAATAATAAACATAACATTGCAGCATGACTTTAACGTAACCAATTATCTGGAATCGGAATACCACACATATTTCGCAATATTTCTATCACATTTGTTATCATAGTGTTCATATTTTGATATGTCATAAAAATCTGTAGCATAAATATTTGATTTCTTTTTTTAAAAATATACGTTTACAAAAAAGTCATGCTTCAATGTTCCCACTGCCTGGTGTACCTACAGGATATATAATATTCATATTCGAAAAGCTCGGTGTTAGATAAATTAGAACAAAGAGATGGATGAAGATTGGTGCAGTGACCAAGTAGTGAATTGGCTCGGCAATGCGCTCTTTTCAGGATCGAGATGAATGGTGTCGAAAATATTTAATATCCTGCTAGTGCGTCTACAATATTAATTTTGCACAATGCTTTTGTGTATTATTTGATTACTAGCTGTTCATACCCGGCGTTGCATGAGTTAAGGATTAAGTTTAAAATAAATTTGTGATGGTAAACAAAGTTTCGATTCGAACGGTATAGATTTGCATCGAAAATATATCAGGGGAGGGAAAAGGGTAAAAGAATAGGGGGGAAATATCACCAATGTTAACCAACAGGTTTTAAAGAATAAGTTTCCAAAATTTTAGTCCAATCGATCGAACGGTTCAGATTTTCATTGAAAATATATCAGGGGTAAAGGAAGGGGTAAAATAATTGCGGGAAAATGTCGCATATATTACCCGCCGGGTCCTAAAGAATAAGTTTCCAAATTTTGAGTCCAATAGGTCAAACTGTACAGATTTGCATCGAAAATATATCAAGGGAGGGGAAGGGTTAAAAGAATATGGGGGAAGTGTCGCCTATGTTACCCGCCGGGTCTTAAAGAATGTTTCCAAATTTTGAGTCCGATCGGTCAAACGGTACAGATTTGCATCGAAAATATGTCAGGGGGAGGGGAAGGGGTATGAGAATAGGGGGGAAATGTTTTTTTGTTACCCGCCGAGTCCTAAAGAATATATTTCCAAATTTTGAGTCCGATTGCTAAAATAAATATACGATGATACAGTTTCCACTAGTAAATGAGAAAGGGAGTACAATATTGTGATGAATCACCTGTTTCTATAGATTTTTTTTTTATTTTATTATTTTTATTTTGAACTCTAAGATGATTTAAATGCTACGCGGGAAAAAATTGAGCTAAACCCACCTGGCGGAGTATTGGAGCTACAAAAATTTGGGAATGATGAAACGCTAGTATTGGGAGGGAGTTAGTAGCGATTGATCGGATATAGGTTACGGGCAGTTACTATTCAATTCTTATAAATCATATTGATCTTGTGGTAAAGCCGTGTTTGGTACAAATGGTTGACGATCGATGCGGTCCGAGCGGTCCACATGTGCTTCCCATAAAAAATACTGAACACGGTTTTCGTAGATTTGGGTCGCGGTTATTGCGGTTTGGGCCGTTAAAAAACCGATTAACGTCTACTCTAAGGTGACGATGATATTGACAGTTCCACGAGGTTTCTGAATTATGGACCTTTTTGCTGGGTTTTTGAAACCGTTTAAATGTCATTAATCGTGGTCTCGAGTGGATTCCCGGGCAACAGAGAGGCAGAATATGAGCAAAAGTAAGGAAGGCAGGTCCTAATTGGGGGATCGCGAGAGGAAAACGCCCCATAAATAATTTATAGGAATTGGCCGTGAAGCACGGATTAAACGTATACGATGTACCAGAGGGGTGACCTTAACTGAGCGAATAATGATTTATTTTCGTTTCGCGGGAGTCGGATAACGTAGGCAGATAGGAAAGTTAACTATAATTCCATTATATTTATCTGTAGATTGACGCTCTATCGAGGAGCGAATAATGATTCGTTTTCGTTTCGCTGGAGTCGGATAACGTGGGCGGATAGGAAAGTTAACTATAATTCTATTATATTTATCTGTAGACTAACGCTCTTCAGGCTTTTACAACAGATAGGTAATTGCGCAATAACGGTATATATAGTTAGGAAAGAGATAACGATAACGTGTAAGCATATTAATGGCACGACAAGAAAATAATATACTCAAATATAGATACAATATATTAGCTATGTAATCACTACAAACCTGTCCGACATTAGCGTAGTCTCATCAGAACGGATAACGAGTATACGATTGGCTATTCTAGCTCAGACTTCACCGGGTTTGGTAGTAATAACCCACAGAACATAATTGGAACAAGTGTATCCAGATAAGAATATTGTAAATAAAATAATATGAATTTGCGGCCCATATACACATGTAATAAAAGGAAAAAGCGTATGGGGATCTTATAGATGGATGGATAGATGAAACAAATATAATTGGGAGTAAATGTAATATAACGCGAAGAAGCAAGTATATAAGTACCAAAAACATAGGAGAACATAGTGTGATAGAAATTCGAAGACGGGAGGAACAATAATGTGAAGTGGAACGGATATAGCAAGAGCATGTAATAATGATAAAAGTACAAATACAGACAACTTCTTGAGACCGATTCGACAGATACTAGCAATCTTTCAACACACCTCTAAGAACATGGTGAGTGGTATATAGTTATCAGCGGAGGCGTCCAGTACCTTGGCAATAAATAAGCACTGAATTAATCCGACGCCTTGCCTGCGGCACTGGAGGTTTATTTACTTATTTAATTTTATTTATTTTCATTTATTGGGTTTCTTACAGACATATAATTAATCAATCTTTGAAGAAAAGACAATAATTGATGTACAGAGTTTTGGGCCAATTACGCGAAAACACATACATACAATCGATAAAAGAATAAGAAAAACATGTCCAATAGTGGGGTTGTGTGAGTGTGTATTTGTGTGTTTATTTATTTATTTATTTATTTTGTTTTGGGAAAATTAAAAGCAAAACGATCTTAAAAATTTTCCACTGAATTTAAAAATTTACTTTAACTTACATTAATAGTTTATTGTGTTATAGCGAATAGTACTCTTCCAGTATTATATTGTTCGAGAATATTCACTGTCTATGTAACATAGTTATTTTGTGGATCAATCTTACTGCCAATAAAAATAATAATAAATGGTTACAAATTATGTTTAAATTCCGCAACGGAGGGACCTAATACGTCCCTGTGCGCGGGGAGCCGCGGGCATAAGACAGGATTCATTGGATGATCCACGAGAAAAGATCGCCCAAAATTAATTTAAAATTAGGTATAGTACCTTTGAACGATTGTTATATCTAGGTATGCAGTGTGTACATGGTGAGTGTAGGGAAATTGATACAATGATATAGCAGCCAAGGATCGTTAAATTTCCGATAAAGACGAGTGAAAATACGAGGGAACGGGACATGATAATGGTAGATAATGAAGAAACATCAACTATGATTAGGGGAGTACCCGATAGATTGTGGTTACGGTTGATCAAACGACAATATGGACTGAACTTAGAAATTAAATATTAAAAATTAATTATCGCGCTTGTGAAGCGAATTTAAATCGTCCGAAGCCACTGAGTCCGTCCCAAAACAGGCACAGGGACGGAAACAGAGACGGCAACAGAAGGTGGGGTCAACTGACATATCCAAGAGGAGATATGGTTTTTTTTGCCAAACTGAATCTTAGGAACAAAGATTTTGGTTTTAGGAAAGTAGGATATTGAAAATCCTGGAAACACACGACTTAGGACCTTTGGCTGCTGGGAGGGGTATTAGAGGTAACGCGGAGTCAGAATTGGACGTAATTATGCAGAAAGCAGCCAACCCAAAAAACATGGAACTGAGAAAATGGCTTCTAAAAATTTGAATCTACAAAAACCTAATATGTCGATATTTAATGCATTATTGCACATTTTTTTTGCATAGGGCTTATTGTAAAGATATTTTTTATGGTTTTTATAAGTAATTATAAGAATAAAACTTTTATTTACAAAGATATGACGCGTTTTACAGGTTGGTTTCTTTCTGCAAAATGTCAAAATGTACGAAAAACAAGACTCATTTTGTTCTATGTGGGTTGGCTGTATTCTATGAAATAGGAGTGACATTATTAAATGTCAGTTATTTTGTAGGTACTATGTTGCTTGGATTTATTCTACACATATTTTTATTTTATTTTTAATATTACATTTAAGTATAAGCATGTTTGTTTGTTTAATCAGTTGTCATATTTGTTCCAAAATTTCTTTTGTATAAAAAAGTGTTGTCTGTCTTGCTGGTGGTTATTAAATTAATAAATAAATTAATAATATTTTTTTTTTTCAATAATTTCATCCAGGTAAAAATCATCAAATCACTTAGGTAGTTACTGGCGGCAAAATTGAAAACTTATCTTCGTTGTGTCACGGCAGAAACCAAGTAAGCTTTATCTAGATTATACATTATTTTATAATAATTGTAACTAAGAAATGACTATTCAAAGCATATTTATATGTATATATATATATATATATATGTTTTATCTTATGTTTTATTGTTAAATTAGTATTAAGTATCTTATTTGTAAACAAGGATTTTTAAATAAATAAAAAAAAAAATAAAAAAAAAATATTTCATGCAAATCTCATTTCAACTTCTAAACTTTGGATTTGAACATCCTAGCACAATTTTGTTTTTCGGAACACAAAATTTTGACTGAAATAGGTACTGATAGATAAAGTGATACTCTTTCAGATGCATACATACCAACAAAAATAGTTTATTTTTAAAGGTAATACCCAATATCAAAACAATGAAACGCTCATGTAAATTACTTTAGCAAGTGCAAATAAAATAATCTGGATAATCCCCACAATACAAGAGCCGCTACAGTTAAGTCAATAATTTGTATTATTAACATTTAAATTTAACTACACAAATAATATTCTTAATTGCCTAGTTGGTCGAATAACCCTATTCTTAGAATCCAAACAATTGAATTAGTATAAGATTACATTTCATGAAAGGCTTAACCTTACATTTCCTGGAACAAAATAAGTGCATTGACATTCCTTTTGCATGTCATTGCCATTATTTTATTTACTTCGGGAATTCCAAATATCCCCAATTGCTTAAGCAAATTTTTATTTTATAATTTTATGAATAATGTAAATGGAGTGATTATAGCAAACGGCAGACTGAATAGTACTGTACAATGTACATATATATCCGCATTATTGACCATAAACAAACCACAGAAAAAGTCCAAGTGGCTTGGATGTTTTCTATGAATTTGGTAAAGCATGGAATTAACGGTACTATCGGAGGCATAGAAAACGTTCAACCCACTTGGATGTTTTCTGCAAAATGATCTTTGGGTAATAACAAAAATCGCATAATGCGTCCATACCACATGGATGTTTTATGCATTAATTAATAACAGCGATAGCCGTGATGTGGGTTAGAAAAATCTTGAATATACAAAAAACTATAGCATAAAGAGCATGGATGATTTCAGCATATAAAGATATCGTAGGAAGCTGTCCAAACCCGTACATAACTCATTTTTAGCATTTTGTGGGTTGGCTGCTTTCTGCATAACTACGTCCAATTCAGGCAGTTGGTGTGAACGTCTACGGGGGTGTGAAATCCGCGTCGGTTGTTTTTTTGAGTGAAAGTTACCGTCGACTTAGAGTGTCCCAGTGGTTGAAAATTATAGTTTAATTTCAAGTGAAAGTGGTGTACGGGTAAATATACTCTTCGACATTGTTGATTGCTCACGTTAAAAGAAAAGGGGGGTACGGGTTTGATTTTATTTTATAAAGGGTAATTAATTTGGCATATTAGAACTTCGGAAATTACTGCGCTTTATTAAGTTGATTAGTCCGGCATATATAGAACTGATATTTGCAGATCTCCGGAAACTAGCTGTGCGTTATAAAGATACCTATTTTATGCTAAACACGCGGGAAATTGTTAATAAGTCTTATAAAAATACCTATCTTATGCTAAATACGCGAGGTCCTGTTAAAAGGGTTTTAACTCAGAGTGCGGGCTTGATTTTATTTTATAAAGGTAATTAATTTGGCATATCAGAACTTCGGAAATCACTACGGTCTATAAAGTTAATTATTTTTATCGTCTTACTAGGTCCACAGAATAATACTCGAAGAATTTCAGGAACCGCTAGGGTTCAAATTTAGTTAATTTTCGTTTTACTAAGTATACAGGAATAGTATTGGCGGATCTCCGGAAACTAGCTGTGCGTTATAAAGATACCTATTTTATGCTAAACACGCGGGAAATTGTTAAAAGATAAAAGGGTTGTTACTAACAGATTCGATTTTAAATAAGTCTTATAAAATTACCTATCTTTTGCTAAATACGCGAGGTCACATTTTAATTTTTACATTTGTAAGGCATATAATATCTCGTTATATGAAATGTTTCGATTAGACCGGATTTTTTTTGTTATTGAAAGAATATTTAGTTTATTTTAATATTTTTCTTGTTTATGTTTAATAGTAAGAGTCCGTTAAAATTATAGCGAATAAATTCTGGGATTAAAAATACGTCTAGTGAAAAATATATAGCTGATCTCGCGGGGTATCAGGTTCAGCCCATAATAATCTAGATTTTCATTTCGTTTAAAATTATATAGAGTAATTCCGTGAGAATCGGGGTTTATTTACAATTTCACAGATGTATAAATTCCATTATTCTAGAAAATTATATAAAATAATCTCGTGAGAATCGGGACTTATTTACAATTTTACAGGTGTATAAAATTCCATTATTCTAGAAAATTATATAAAATAATCGCGTGAGAATCGGGACTTATTTACAATTTTACAGATGTATGAAATTTCATTATTCTAAAAAATTATATAAAATAATCTCGTGGGGGTCGGGGTTTATTTACGGTTTTACAGAAGTACAAGTTTCACTATTTTATAAAGTATATAAAATTGCTTCCGTTCGGCCCGGGTTATCTTATATTATATAGGAAAACATAGGTCCCGCGCTATTAAAACATATAAAAACGTTTCATGTGGCCGGGATTATTACGCGCGTTGGGGAAAGTCTATAAGGTAAAAATATGTTTAATTTGATTCGGGTTATTTTATATTTTATGAAAGATATTTGCCTCGCGGACTTAAACTATGAAAAAATGTTTCAATTAGTTCTGGTTATACTTTAGGAGTGATGTAAACTTCGCGGTTGTATAATTTGGGTTACTTTGTATTGTACGAAAACGTAAATCTCGCGTATAAAAACGCGTATAAAAAAAAACGTATATCATGTATTCAAACATATAAAAACTTCTAGTACATTGTTTCGATAGACCGGGGTTGTATTATACTTATAAAGATGTTGTAGGGCCTCGTTATATTGAAAATATATAAAAACCGCCTGGGGCCGGGTCTTCTTATTTATAAACTATATAAGATTTCGTTACATTTAGTTATATAAAATGCTATCGTTCGGGAATTCGCGTTTCATTTTAAGCATATATAAATATAGGGTCCCGTTTTTAAACAATGTTAGTGTTTCGTTTAGAATTCGCGCCTTCATTTAATAAATATGAAACATGTAGATTTCAATTAGAACTATTTTAAAATGTTTCGTTTAGAAATTCGCGTCTTGTATTATAAATGTGAAAATTATAGTATTCGTTTTGAGCTAAAACGTGTGAACATAGAAACACTACAGTTTTGACCGCTATTTTGTTTACTATGCCTAGGACATTCTTGCGGTGTATTAGACTTGATGGTAAAATTTAAACTCTTACTCTGTTTAAAATATACGTAGTGTCTCCGCCTAGATTGGCTTCACGATATACTTTATGAAATTTGTAAGTTCCGCTGTCCTAAAATTATATAAAATTACCTTCGTTTAGATCGGGTTATATCATATTCCTCGTGGAACGCGTAAACCTCGTTGTCCTGAAACTAAATAAGGATGTTTCATCTAGACCGGGTTCATTTTACATTTTAGGAAGAATATAAATCCCGCGTCTTTCACTACATAAAATGGATTTGGTAAGATTGGGGTTGTTTATACTTGTAGAAATTACAGAATCCCGTTATTCCTAAACTATTTGATAAAATATATTAAAATGATTTAAACTATATTAAAATTTGCCGGAGAGTAGATATCAAATATTCGAGATGATAATAAATTTATATTAAGGATAATATTAAGAATAAAACTAAATCGGCGGACCCTAAAAGTAATATGTATTGACCTTATAAAGATGTAGACTAGTGGGGTTTTATTATAGAAGCAATCAATTCTTTAACAACAACAAGTGGACAAGTGGTTGCTTCATGGGTTTGTTAAAACTTATAAATGGATGGAATCCTAGATTCAAAGCTTAATCCCGGTATTTCGGATAAATATAAGAATATGTAACATCAGAAAATAACGGGTAACGGGTTTTATGAAAAATATCGGTGCGTATAATCATTAGAGTATGATCATTAGAATTGGAGTCTAGTCTCGATGACCCGGGAAGTACGGATACGTAAGACGGAAATAAGGACTATGTTGCAGTATTATTAAGATATATAAATACTTACAATTGTCGAGCTAGAGTCTAATTCCGGTATCTCGAGGAATATAAATTCAAGGAAAAGAAAATAATGTCTAGTTTCGGTTTGATTAAGGTATATACACCGTATAGTTGCCGAGGCTGGATACTAAGCCCCAGCTACGGAAACTTATAAGCGCGTAATGGCAGGATCAAAGGTTAGGTCGCGAACTATAGTTAATTAGGGGCCTGTGAATCGTATGCGCGTGCAAGGCAAGTGTCCGCAATCCTTAGGTATAAAGTGAGGTACATGAAGTGAAACTACGATGCACTGGACTGGATATAACCGGCGGCAGATGGGTAAGTCATGTCATCCTCTTTCCGTTTTGAGATTATAACGATATATAAAGGTGGCGCACGATTAAGAAGAATGGTCTCGGGTTCGACACCCCAGACAGAGACGGAAGAAGCGCCGACAGTGAAAGCTAACCCCTGTACCGTAAACTTTACATATGTTTTTCCACAGGTGTTGTTTGCATGTTGAATCCGTACTGACCATAATAGGGGCGAATTAATTTGCCAAATAACCCTTCTCTGCATGTGTGTGAACTTCCAGGGATCGCGCGGCCCGTGTGCTCGACGCCGAACTTATTTATTCATTTCTATTTATTTATTTAATTGATTGCTTGATTGATTGAATGGTTCATTAATCAATTAGGTATTTATTTGTCTATTCATATGCCGCGTCCCTGTTATATATAGTCGGGAGGCGTTTCGATAGCATCATCATCATCATCACCATCATTAGCAGTGTCCCAGTTGTATATCGTCAGGAGACGTTTCAATAGTATCATCATCATCATCTTCATTAGCGGTGTTCCAGTCATATATAGTCAGGAGGCGTTCCGATAGTATCATCACCATCATTAGCAGTGTCCCAGTTGTATATCGTCAGGAGACGTTTCAATAGTATCATCATCATCATCTTCATTAGCGGTGTTCCAGTCACATATAGTCAGGAGGCGTTCTGATAGTATCATCATCATCACTAGCGGTGTTCCAGATATATATCGTCGGGAGGCGTTGCGATAGTATCATCTTCATCATCGTCATCACTAGCGGTGGTTCAGCTTTATATCGTCAGGAGGCGTTTCGATAGTATCATCAACATCATCATCATTAGCAGTGTCCCAGTTATATATTGTCAGGAGACGTTTCAATAGCATCATCATCATCACCATCATTAGCAGCGTCCCAGTTGTATGTAGTCAGGAGGCGTTTCGATAGTATCATCATCAACATCATCATTAGCAGTGTCCCAGTTACATATAGTCAGGAGGCGTTTCGATAGTATCATCATCAACATCATCATTAGCGGTGTCCCAGTTATATATCGTCAGGAGACGTTTCGGTAGTATCATCAACATCATCATCATAGCAGTGTCCCAGTCGTATATCGTCAGGAGGTGTTTCAATAGTATCATCATCATCATCATCATTAGCAGTGTCCCAGTTATATATAGTCAGGGGGCGTTTCGATAGCATCATCATCATCATCATCATCATTAGCGGTGTTTCAGCTATATATCGTCAGGAGTCGTTACGATAGTATCATCATCATCATTAGCGGTGTTTCGGCTATATATAGTCAGGAGACGTTACGATAGTATCATCATCATCATCATCATCACTAGCGGTGGTTCAGCTATATATCGTCAGGAGGCGTTTCGATAGTATCATCAACATCATCATCATTAGCAGTGTCCCAGTTATATATCGTCAGGAGACGTTTCAATAGTATCATCATCATCATCATCATTAGCGGTGTCTCAGATATATATCGTCAGGAAACGTTACGATAGTATCATCATCATCATCATCATCACTAGCGGCGGTTCAGCTAAATATCATCAGGTGACGTTTCGATAGTGACAACATCATCTTCATCAGTGATGGCAGGGTTCCAGTTACACATCAGTCGGAGATAATTAGGCAGATCCCATCATCATCGATGGCAGGATTCTAGCTGTACACCATTTGGAGAAAATACACCGACATCCCTGGCCAGGGGCTAGGCATATCCCTACTGTCCAGATCCACCTTTCCATCTACTAATACGAGGGGTCATGGCCTCGTGAAACCACATGGCAACCAACCATTACAAGTATTTATTTATGTATTGTATATGTAAGTATATGTATGTATATTATATTTTATTAGTATGTATCTATTCGTACGTAGTGTATGAGGGGGCTCTTCACGGGTGGCACAACACCCGTGCGGATGTCTTCCCTCGTCTGGAATGGATTGAACGTATTGATGCATACCAGATTATAATAAGTACTACCTGGGAGGGTGGTTGCAGTCACTGTAGTGTCGCGAATGGCCAATGGGCTGCAGTTGCTCACAGGCGAGGGTTGGGGAGCCTAGGAAACTCCCCCTCCCCACTCGCATATTTTTGACTTGACAGGTGGCCCGGGACCATCTTTACAGTAGCTTCAGTATATATACCGTAGTTTAACTTAGTTTAACCTGGAGGAGTTGGAATTCGGGGGGCAAACTGGCTCTGAGCCCGGACGCCAGACACTGACGCGAGGGATGGTGCGGTACTTTGCACAGAAGAGGCCCAACATGAAAAGGCGCATCCAGGCTCAGGTCAACGTATCCGGAACTCGTGTCGGGAGAAGGAAGATGGGATCAGTCACCGATGAGCCTTTGGGTATGGAGGGGCCGAATTTAAAGCAACCACATTTTCCGCGTACACATACATTTACACATACCTTCTACAAACCCCTTATCCATTAGAACCCAACGTACCACTAGAATGAGACATAGGGCCAGATACAGGTGACGGAACTTAGGCCGGCTAGTAAATAAACGTAACAATGTAATTGATATAAAGATAATGCAGAGTAAATATAAAAGATCGTAAGGAATAAGCACAGCGAGATAACGGCGGAAGATAAAATTATTAATCAGCGAGGGCGTCGAAGACGGAATCATCCATAGGAGCGGCTACGAAGGACTCGAGGGCTTTCAGGGGATCTATGTACTCTATATGTGCATGCGCATGTGATAACGGCACGTCACTAACCTTTCCAGTGGATGGCGGTCGATCCCATACAGGTAGGACAATGGGGGATCGAGCGGAGAGGGCATGGAAGCAGAGGATCGCGCACTCTGGAAGCGCAGCTACACCAGATGCAGTGGTTTCAGTCCGTAGGAATGATAGGTAAATAATATAGGTCCACGGAACATAGTATGTTTAGCAATTGCACCGTAGGGCTTAATTGACGTGCTAGGTAGTATTGTTTGCGTTTTCCATGAACATTCACGAACTTCATACCCCAGTATTTAATTTTAGTAAAGCTTGCGTTAGGGTTACCACAGAACCAATTCATCCCCTATAGTTCGAAACAAAAAATTACACAACGTGAACTGGGGAGGTCTTAAATAAAGCGAGGGTGTTTGGAAATACTACGTTAAAAACCGTAGAGCCTTCACCCGACGTAGATAGATAGCTTGTTTGCCTCTAACAAGGCGTAAACTCAGTTAGGGGTAGAATCGAGCTGAAAGGCGAAGAAGAGGATCCATCACAATATAAACTTGGTTTTTATGGGTTACTTTTTTTAAATTATTGTTTTCTCTTTCTTTGTGATAAGTAATCTATATTAGTTTAAATGTAGTGGAAATATGTAGGTGAATGATAGACAATGTTTATTTAAAAAATTTCTTTATATTTAAAACAATCTTGATTATTATGATATCTAATATTAAGTTGTATTCTAAAAATAAAAATCTTTTGTTCACATGAACAATCGTATAGAACTGAACCACCAAAGCATTACTTACATTAGAGCCGCATGCGGCTTTTTGGCCCCGTAAGTGCGGCTCTAGCACAAAATCCACGGGCCGAGGGTGTCGATCGGGAAGGGAAAGGAAACACCATTTTTTCTATGTTAGAAGAAGTCATACCATTCGGAAACTTCCTTTTTTGCTTAAGATTTCGAAAGGGAAACGTTGTTTCACTTTCCGAGTCTGCTGAAGCATCGCCAAGATAATAATCCCTCTATTGACAAACACTATTTCAAAACAACCATTTAAAATATGCCTTGAAAGACCTGGAGAACGAAGACATGATCATGTTCAATGCCTGGAATACTATTCCTGATTCTTATGATCAGCTGAAAAAACTCGCGTTTGCTGTCCTTTCCCTTTTCGGTTCTACATATTCATGCGAACAAACTTTTTCAAGCATGAACTTTATCAAGAGTAAACTAAAAATTTTTCGTATTGATGAGAACCTGGTGTCATGCATAAAATTAAAAATTACGTAGAGCCTCCAATCCGAATATTCGAACCCCGAATATATTCGCCTGTTTTTAAGTATTCGTTATTCGAATACTTTTAAAAGTATTCGTTAAGTATTCGCTCATATTTATATTATAAGATTTTTAATATTTTTCTAAAAGAAACAAAGATTTACGAATCCTGGAAGTCGTATGCAAGCATTCATTCATTCATTCATTCAGGTGTACGATTTTTTCTCCAGAAGTACCTACCGCTATCGCCTATATGAAAATCGGACATCCAAGATGCAAATACCTTTGTCGGACATTTTTATTTTTATTTATTTTTATTTTTTATTTAATATTAAAACTACATTTTAATCATAATACATTTGTCTATTATAATCTACTTAGATACATTTTATTTTATTGCTTTGCCTCTCCAAAAATGAGACTTGCTCATATGCTTGGTGAGGGGCTTACACTTTATTAGATTATTTTGGATTTGGCTTATTTGTTCCTTAGCTATATGTCTTGTTATGCATTGTCAAATTGTATCGATCTAAAGTGTTGGTTTATTTTTCTTTAATTGTTGTAAGTCATCGATTTTCTTAATATCTGTAGGTAGGTTATTGAAGTTTTTTATGCCCAAGTATATGTAGTTTTGTTGACACAATTTGGTATTATATTTTGGGATTATAAAATTATTTTTGAATCTTAATGATGTGTTTTTTTCAAATTTAGCAGTTATTTTTTCTTTAATTAGTTGTATAATTGACGTTTTTTGTAAACATTCTCTAATTTTGGAACTTGGAATTTAGAGAAAAGTAATTGTGTAGAGAAGGTTTTTCTTTTTTTTAATATTACTTTTATAATTGATCTTTGGATTACTTTCACTGTGTTTATGATGTTATTATACGCTCCTCCCCACCCAATGATTCCATATTGGAGTAGTGCATGGACAGAAGCGTAATAAACCATTTTTAAACTATCTATGGTTAGTGTGTTACGCAATCTTATGAACATATATATGCATTTCCTTATTCTTTTGCCAACTCGCTAATGTGGCTGTGCCATTTTAGGTGTTGGTCTATTATTACACCAAGGTATTTTAGTTCTCTTTTAGATTCTAGGGTTGAGCATTTGTCAATGCAGTTAGTTTTTTTGCAGTTGGTGTCATGTACAATAATTTGTAAATTTGAAGGGATTGTCGGTTTTTTTATTGAAAAAGGAATAAAGTAAGTTTTGTCGGAATTTAAGGAGAGTAAGTTGTTGTCAAACCATAATTTTAGCGTATTTATGTCATTGTTCGCTTGTGTATTAACTGTGTCCCAGTCGCTTCCTTTCGTGATGATTGCAGTATCGTCAGCGTATGATATTATTTTTCCGTTCAGTTTTAGGTTGAAGATGTCGTTAACGTAAATTATAAATAGCGATGGGCCTAGAACTGTCCCCTGGGGTATACCGAAGTCGCTGGTTAGGGGTTGACTTAGAGTTTCATTAATTTTTACACATTGTTGTCTTTCATGTAGATAACTTTGAAACCAGCTTAAAGCTGTACCCTTTTTACCAACAGATTTTAATTTTAATATTAGTTTATTATGTGAGACACTGTCAAAAGCCTTTCTTAGGTCCACGAAAATACCAATACATTTAAAAGATTTGTCTAGCGATTCTTGGACAGTATTTGTTAATTGAGCTATTGCCTCTTGCGTATTTTTATTTTCCGTGAAACCAAATTGGTTATTATGAATTATTTTGTTTATTTTGAGAAAGTGAAATATTCTTTTTTTAACGATTTTTTCTATAATTTTTCCAAAATTTGATATAAGAGATATTGGTCTGTAGTTAGTAGTTTCCTCCGGATTGCCCGATTTAAATATAGGAGAGATAATGGCTCGTTTATAGTTTGACGGAAAAATTCCAGTTTCTATACTTAGGTTTATTATATGCATTAGAGGTTTAGATATTTATTTTTTGATAAATTTTAAGATATTACTCGTGTATCCGTCATAGCCTGGGGCTGATCCACTTTTTAAAGATGTAATAATTTGTTCAATTTAGAATTGCTTTAAATTTTTTCCAAAGCTATTCCGTTCACATTTTTATCAAATGGTTAAATTATTACATGTACGTTCTATTGCTTTAACATATTACTCACAAAGGTACAATGAATTAATCTACTGATAGAATATTTGCAAATATTGATAAATGCACAACTTAAGGTATTTAAAACAAATTATATATATTACTTAGAAAGTTCAAGTTGATTTGTGTTGTGTTGTGTTGAACATATACCAAATATCAACATAAAGAAGTAATAAATATTGTTAATAATACACATTTATCTTCAATATATTTTTGCAATTATTAACGAGACCAATTTTTTGGGCGAAGAATTGTGAGGTACCTACCTACAATTATAGATTGCGAAGAATAGGCATGATGACAGTATTAAAGATTTAAAGAATA
This sequence comes from Agrypnia vestita, assembly GCA_016648135.1. Lineage (NCBI taxonomy): Eukaryota > Metazoa > Arthropoda > Insecta > Trichoptera > Phryganeidae > Agrypnia > Agrypnia vestita. Next base: position 83,879 of record JADDOH010001010.1, on the reverse strand, counting down.
AGTGATTTTAGAGAATAAAATATTTTGAAAGGATTCTAAGAAATGATTCAGTTTTAATATATCTACACATTGAGATTAATAAGATTTTCAATAAAATAAAAGTATAAAATTGTGCAATCCGCCATTTTAACTGAAACATCGGTTAGAGCGAATGACGTCACGCCTCAGTATCCATCACCGTGTCTTTGAACCGTTGCCATAGACACAATGCAACGTTTACTGAGGCTTGACGTCATGTAGACGAAATGACAGCTGCGGGCGTTTTTACGCGAAATTAAAAATATTTAGATGAAAATTCAATTATTTGCATGAAAACTTAATTTATTACTGAGATATGTTATTTTCGGTAAAAGTAGACGTGTACCTACAATATAGAATTTTATTTCAAAATCTGTCATCATGCCTATTGTGGCAATCGATTGTAATTAATAATTTATAATTTTCTTAGACTCCAAAGATACCGTCATTACCTTTATCTGTCCCATGTTTTGGATATCTCGCTCATTTCGTGTAAATATCGAATTGCAGTGGGTTTGAAAGTGATATTTGTCGCGGTAATGAATAAATTGTTTACTTATATAATATAAGAATATTGCTTAATATTCCACTTGAAAAATATATATGTATCATTACCAGCGACGAAATATATGTATACTGTGTCAAGGAAAGTACTTTAGATGTCTCTAGTATATAGAATGTATATTTTAAGTGTTGAACATTTCTTTATTCTTCTTATTTCTAAATAATGCAACAATATGTAAATTTACCTTAAAATTTTAAAGGTGACATCGTGAGCCGTTTACTTCCTTAAGGGTTGTAACTTCACCAACCCCTTTCGGTATGATAAAATCACTTGAAGCGTAGCACACCCCTTTAGCACGCCAAGCTGCAATTGATTTTATCCTTATAAATATTCAAATACCTTAACCGGGCATCTTTTCCATGAACGAAATTATGATCAAGAAAATTTACTATGAGTATTTCTTAAATTAATTTATTATACAGGGTGGTCCAAAGAAACGTTTTTTTTTTAAATTAAACAAAATTGATATTTTTATTTAATAATTTCAACTAAGTAAAAAAGATACCATTTATGATTTAAAAATTAAATCGTCTAAATGCCGCCCTTTGCGAGTACGCGGCTCCTCTAAACTGGCTCGCAAATTTCCGAATTTCCGTTTGTCGTGAGATCGATCCCATTTATTGACAGATGTTCTCCCTTAGTGCACTTATTGTTTTTGGATTGTTGCCTTTAACTTTATCCTTAAAATATCCACATTCAAAAAATGTGTTGTTGTTGTGTTGTGAGATCTGCACTCCTGGGAAGCCATGTGATGTCACCTTCCCGGGGAACATTTCTTTCACCACGTCCATACTAGTGTCTGATCTATGGGAGGTCACCCCGTCTTGCTGAAACCTTGTGCGGCTGTTATAATCTGACATTCTTACCAGTGCTGGTTGAAAAAAATTCTAAAGAATCTCAAAATAGCGCTCTAAATCAAATCTAAAACTATATATTACGCTTTAATTCATCAATACTACAATATGGTATCATTGGGTGGGGAGTACCATATAAAACAGCGTTAAACACACTCTTAATAGCACAAAAGCAGCATTATTAAAGTTATTAAAAAAAAAACCAGAACCTACCTTACAAGTCGATTATTCCAAGAATTTCGTGTTTCTGCTATGGAAATTAAAAAAAATATCATTACTATAAATCTTAATCCGAGAGTGGACCGGGATAAGAAGCGTGGAAGAGCTCTTCCGCACTACCCTGGACAGGGAAACTTTCTCCCAGATGATCGCCGACGTCGGGGGGACCCGACAGGGCACATGAAGAAGAATAAATCTTAAAAGAAAAGTACATAGTGGATTCTCTAACTTCCAGGTCTACAAGATCATTTCCAAATTTAAAAACGCCCAAATATAAAACAAGGGCAGCCCTGAATCATTTTTCCTTTGTAGGAATTAAAAAATTCAATTCATTACACGGAAAATTAAAAAAAATCAAGACCTTACTCAATCATTTAAAAATGAACTAAAAAAATAATAAAAACAAACTCGAAACTCCTATGAGCTTCACTATATATATATTTTTTTTCTCAATATTCTTAACACCTTATTATTACAATTTTAACATCTATTAAATGAAGTGATGTGACTACTCTCATAAGCACGAGCGTCAGCACTTTTATGGCGAGTAAAACGTTTTTATTGTATGAATGTATTATTGTATTCATGGAATTATGTACTAAGATATGACTATAATAATAAAAAATAAATAAAGAATTAACAGTAACGTTTTGGCTTATCGAATTTTCAAAAAAATAAGGGCCACTAACTCTCTAACTGGCTGTGAATACCAAAACAGTAACTTTCGGCGAATGTAGGAGTTTCTGATACTTCATAAAGAGGGTTTGATCGCTCCAGTACAGTTCTATTCATTTACAAATCTGTTTAAATGGACATGTGCTTCGCCCGAAAACAGAATATCGTTCAGACTCCGAGGTCTTGCGAACAATTCTTTATTGAAAATGTTTTTTTTTTTAACTATACCAGCTGTATTTTGTATGGGTAAAACTTTGAATCCACTAATAAAATTCATTGCAACGATGTTCGACACAATCCCAGTGCAGATGAACATTTCCGAGATGACATGTAAGGACCGGCGTTCTCCCATCTCTTTCCTTGTTGTACCTGTTTCGTTTCCAAAATTAGATCGAAAGATTTGGCAATGTATTGTATTAAAAAATGTCTTAAAAATTTGAGTTGATTTAATATGTGTATATTTGTTTTTTGAATTAATAAAAAATGTGTTTTATTTATTATTTACGGGTAAGAACTCGATACTATTATTATTTTTATCGAAAACGATTTGAAAAAGAGAATATGTGGAAAAAATGCAATTTTGTTTTTGGTTGATAATAACAAAAATAGGTTATGAAAGGAAGAATTATGCTAGAAATGGTCTCTTTTAAAATCATATTTCATCGTAACAACGTGTTTGTGTTTTGATCGGAGCCGCGCATAATTTTTATTATTATTACGCGTAATTTAATAGTTTCGTGTTTTTCACTCTCGTGTACATAATTTTGATAAAACAATTAAGCATAATTCTCCTTTTGTCGCCTAAAATATAAAATAATTTTGTGTTTCAATCATCCTCTCGAACGAAGTTAGAATCGGTGGTTTATTAATTTAAATCCGATCTCGGGAAGCGTTATTGTTAATCCGAAGATTGAACATGTATTTCGTCTTGCCCGGGGTTGGAGAGAACAGTACCTATGCGTTCGTTCGTACGAGATGTTGGTTCGCGCCGTCTACCACGTGGTTTAAATGTAGACCAGTTTCTTCAAATCGCTTTATCCATATTTACATTAAATGTAAACTGGAACACTTTTTGTTGCGATTAAAAGATATTCTAAACGAAACAAACAACCTAAAGAGATGTAGGAGTTACCGTTTTCGTAAAATACGCGAACAAAAAAGCGCGTTGTTGCCCCATGAACTAATCAATGGCGACTGTATTGAATGAATTGGTAATGAAGCAGTTAACGACAGACGTCACACCGCCTATCTCCCTGCCTCGCGTTATCTAGGAAGAGCGATTTGAAAAAAGCGCGTCGCTATGGGCAACCTGTAGATTAAATAAACATATCGCTCATGATAAAACAATACCTCGCCTACTACACTTTTGTCAAAATCAAGATTTTTTATGTATTTGCCTTTATAGTGTGTGTATATGTAATCTGGCAAAAGCTTGTATCTTAAAAACAATTTATTTGTCTTTTATTCCATTTAGGCAATTCCTCGTGTTCCATTTATTGTAAAGAATCTAGGTATTATGCAGTTTTTTGCCTCCCCTGTAAAATCTGAGGCTTACGAGGTATTGTTTCATCATGTACGATGTGAGAAATAGAAGAATAAAACTTAAAATCCCTCCTATTCTCAGGATAGCAATATTGTTACAATTGGTGAAGGTCCAGCTTAAAATAAATGGGACGGACATACACGTTTCAATGAAAAACACCAGATATTCTGTGTAAGTCAATATTTCCATCACCATAGTGAAAATATTTGCTTTATTTAATTATTTAGCTACTTTATACCAACATATAATAGATGTAGGTATGTATGTTTGTGAAAAAAACTGATTACTACCGATTTTTAAAATAATTTAAGTATTTATTTTTCTTAATAATTTTTGATCACGTAAAAATTGACGAAGTGTACAATGTTACATATAAAGGTCAATATATGATTGTTCTTCTTCTTCTATCCCTTATCCTGTTGGGTCGGGGTCCCTGCACCGCACAGGAGGTCCCAACTCTTTCTTTATTGAGATTTGCTCTCCACGTCAGCCCAATTTAGTTGCGACCTCGCTTCGCAGCAGTCTTCCAACTCCTAGGACGGCCCCTTAGCCCTCCGCCTTATGTCCCAGCCAACGTAACTGTGAATTCTCGAGAAACGTCAATAAGGGTTCCACTTCGAGACATTCTCTTATTTGCGTATTTCTGATTCTGTCTGTCCCTTCTGGTAACTCTTGCTATTCCTCGTAGATATCCCATCTCGGCTGCCTGTAGCCTTGAGCAGGTTCTTTCGATCAAGAGCCATTGCTCGTGGCCGTAAAGATATGATTGTTACTATACCGAAAAACCATATCGCCCATAGCCCCTTTAAAAATGTGCTATTGCTGTGTAAACATCGCCATCTAGCGTATGGTAGCGTCTTGGTAGCGTTAGTGACGGATATTTTTAAATTGATAATTATGTTTTTTTTTAACCTTTTACAGCTTATCATTATGTGCGTCATCTGATAGCATCTGGACATTGGCACATTAAGATATGTGAATTTTTAAATATTTATACCTCATTATTTTATACAATTTGGCCAATAAGAACCTGTCAAATGAAGCAAGACAAGCGGTACATAATGGCGTTATAGTGCCATCTCTGATGTATGCAAGTGAAGCCTGGAATTGGCAAAAAAGGAATGAAAGTAGACTGAATGCGGTTGAAATGCGGTCACTAAGGTGCTTGTGTGGAAAATATTTGGTCAATAGAGTGAGAAATGAACAAATTAAAAATGAATGTAATGCTGGCTGCAGTGTGGTAGGCAGTATAAAAAAAGAAGTGCCGAGATGGTTAAGAAAATATTCGGGGCGAGTGGTGAAGGCAACAGGAATAGAGGGCATCCGCGAAAGACCTGGCATGATCAGATATTACAAGTATTGGAGGATGGCCCTGTTAAAGGCCTCAACAACCCTAGAGCATGCACGAGAAGATGTATGAATGCAGCCAAAGTGGTGTGCCAAGATAGAAGAATATGGCGTTCTATCTTCTGCCTACCAATGCGGAGAAACGGCGTGATGGTTAATTAGTTATTATTTTATACACCTCATCATTATTTACTCCACCTGGTACCGTTTGTGACGGATATTGTTGCAAAGAAAATTTTGCATTTTTCTTTGCGTTTTATATACTTCGTTCTTTTTTAATACCTCGCTATTGTTTGCGCCATCTGGTAGCGTTAGAGACGGACATTTTTTGTTTTGTTGGGGGAGGGGGGAGAATTGTGAATTTCGATTTTATTATCGAAGTCAATGCGCGAATATTACTGAAGGCTATTTAAATCAGTCGTGGTGCAATTTATCATTTTAAACTATTTTTCTAATCTCATCTAGTAACCATTATAAACCGAAGCCCTTAATATATTTTTTTTGAAAAGGTACACAACCTATTGCCGTCCAATTATTTCAGCGTCTTGAAAAGCGTCGTAGGTAAAACACGAAGGTCGTCGACAGCCATGACCTTTTATCGATTTCTGAACCTCCTAATAAGCAAGAAAGCCGAACGCTTATCTGGAGAATTGGGTAACTATTACACGTAGCCATAAGATTCATAAGATTATTAAATCATGTCTTGACAATACGAAAATCCATATTTTTTGTATCTTCTTCACGGCTGAGTCGTTTCATATTCTTGACCATGTTTTATTGAACATTCGTCTTCCTACGTTTATCAACTCGACTACAATATCATGTACGAAAAAATAATGAGCGTATACTTTTGTACACGCATTAGAAGTTTTACTTCTTTGGCACACACATAAAACAACGTATTAAAACAATATTAAAGCAAAAACTATACAATCTATACCTATAAAACTCAATGTATCTAAAGATCTACACCGTTTGTCCGATTCGACTCAAATTTTGCATACTTATGCTTTAGGACCCGGTGGGTAACAAAGGCGACCCTTTTACGTTCTTCCCTCCCCCTAATATATTTTGCATGCAAATCTGTACCGTTCCACCGATCTGACCCAAATTTTGCATACTTATTCTTTAGGACCAGTCAGGTAATATAGGCGACATTTACTCTTCCCCCTCTAACACATTTCCTCCCCCGAATATATTTTCTTTACAAATCTACACCGCTTGATACATATTCCCGACGGAAAAAATATGCCATATTTCTTCCATAGACATCCTATCCATCCCAGCCTTGATTAAATGGAAACCTTGTTTTAATTAGAGGCTTTGCAAGAAAATGGAACCTTTGTTTTATCCCACAAATTTATTTTCAACTTAATCCTTAACCCGCAACGCCGGGTACAAACAGCTAGTTATAAAAATACAAATTACCACGACCATAGTGATCTCCCCTGAGGTTTCGCAATTGACTTCGTTGTCTCCATTATTTTAAAACTGATGCCAAGAACAGCACAGTAATTACAAGATTTTACCAGCGGATTTTTCCAAATTGATGACATTCTGTCAAAAGCAGGTGAATGCAGTCAAACATCGACAATAACATGAAATACAGATATCTGCTTTCGCCGATTGCTTACCTGCTAGTGAATTTTTGATATTCTATGTAGGTTGATTATTTATTAATATTTTTCCAGAAATTTAGTATATATTTAAAGATGCAGACTTTGAATTTATGTATCTCCATAACGATAGATATTTGAATATTGTTGCTTGAACATTTTCGGTTTATAATTTAGGTAGAAATCTACCTGTAAAGTAGTGTGGACTAGCTTTATTACACTCTGCATAGTGAAATCTGTCTGAGGATGCCACGACCACTAGATCACCAAGTGTCTTACCTGCCAGACCATCATCACGCGGTCCCCGATCTGCTCTTCCCCGGACGTTATGCTATGCGTTTCCATTCATCCTAGTATTGAGGCATTGATTGCAGCATTTCAGGGAGCTTTATCTCAATGGTGGCGTCCTTTGTCAAACACTAAAATATATGAAAGCGGCCGACAGGTGCGCGAGCGGGCACGGAGCGCACGGAGTTCCACATTCTCTCCCAGACCTCGACGCCTTCTACACTGCCGCGCTAACGATCTCGAATCTTTTATCAATATTTGGCGCATCTCTGTAAATTCGATTTAAGAAATTCGATTGAATGTGTACCTAAATTTCTGTAATAATAATATTTCTTCATATACTTGTACACGCAAACACATTCCAAAAGAAATCTTCTACAATTCCTTCATTTGGTCTACCTATCTTGTGAAAGACCGCTTTCTCTCAATCATCCCTATGATTACGAGATTCTCGTTCCGTTTCCAATGTAATGTCGAAAGTCTTTCTGTATCCTTAATTCTTGAAGGGTAGAAACGTGGTCCACGGGATACGTAAAATCAGCCTTCGAAATCACTTCTCGATGGTTTCCAACATGCTCATTTCATCTTCTATTTGATTACCAGTTTTATCTAGCCTAGCGCCTTGGAGCCACGCACACGAATCTGATATTTTCACCCTAACTTAATTATAAAGCGAAAAGTTTCTTTGCGAAAAGAATAAAAATCTCGAACACGGGTATTCCTTCCGGAATTTCGGGGTTAACGCGACTATTTTCAGTTCGTTACGTTATTTTAATCACCAGATATAAAGCTTTGAAATATCCATTTGGCTTGAAAAATATGATTGATCGTAGTTTGTTCCTATATTTCAGCATGAAAAAAATATTTCGAATAAATTTATTTAATTGTATCGAGATTTTTTAAATGTTATTTTAATGTATGTTACAAATAAATTAAATATTAACATATTAAAATGACATTTTATTTTAATACTTTGTAGTCATGTAGACCTCACCAGTGACGAGAAGCTCTTGAGTCTGATGAGGGAGCCTCAGTTCTTATTTTGTATATAGGTACATATGCGAGTCATTTAATAATACGACAATAAAAGGTAATCTGATAATAAAATGTTGAAGCATTTTGAAAAAAGATATAATTTTAAATGATTTATGAATTTGAGTTCGATTTAAGGAAGGTTTTAATTTGCTCTGAAAGGTTATTGATGCAGCATATCTCGATAGGTTAATTATTGTAGTAGTTAATGGCTCTATAAATATAGTGGTTCTTCATTTGGGTTGTTTTAAATTTAGGCAAGATTTGGTTTCCATTTATCATAAGCTTAAAGTATTCCTGGTTTTCTGTAAGGTTTTTTTCTTTGCATATTTTCAATATGAAAACTTGCTTGAAAATATCATCCACGTTTTGTACTGGAAACAATTTAAAAAGATCTTTTGTTGAAAAGGTAGATTTTTTTCCAGTATTACTTTAATAATGATCCTTTGTGATATTTTTACTGAGTTTAGATTTTTTATAAGAACCTCCCCATCTGATAACGCCGTATATGAGCAGAGAGTGAACGATGGCGTAATACACATTTTTAATAATTTTTGTGCTTAAAATATTCCTTTTAGAATTAATAATTTATGATAACTTTTTTAAAAAAAGTAACAAGAGTTAGTTATTGATCCTGATAAATAGTTCTAGTTTATTTCGACTTTTTTCTTTCTCGTTTATTTCAGAGTTTTCCAGTAATATATGAAATTAATATTACCACGAGAGTCTAAAAAATGGTAACTATGCATTGTCGAAGTCTCTCGAACAGTCCACATGGATCTACAATCAAATACACTATTTTCGAAGAAACTATAAAATACTAAAAATATGGAAAAACTAGTCGAACAGTCTCGAACTTTCGAAAAACCAACATCTTTTGTATAAAGGCGACTCCAGGCGAGCGCGTGGGCAGAGTTGTTGTTTGATAGCGCGATTTAGAAGACCACAGAAAAGCGATCCATGTGAGTGTGAAGAAGCGACAGACATCCAGCGCAAGCGAAAACTTATGCGCCAAATATTTCCGATAGTGATCGATGCGATAGAAATAGCGTAATAAAAAGTGTTCCACAGACGAGTGGCTAGTGGTAATTTGTGCGAATTACGGAACAAATAGTGTGAATTTAAGAACGGTGCTCCATAAAATTCATGTGCAGTTACTTTGTGTAGTAAATAAGGTTTAAATATATACCTATAATAATACAAATCCCGGGCAGGGCAGGGCAGGGCAGGGTAGGGTAGCAAAGCTGGTATTTTATAATATTATCAATATTTTAAATATTTAAAGCATTAACTTTGTGGTTAGACATTATAACAGAGTGTTAGTTAAATTAGTATAAACCACTACCAGATTTTAAACCTACCGGACAAGCATGCTTGTCCTTGACAAGATTAACATGCATGTCATAAATATTGGTAAAAAGTTAACAATACTATGGTTGTGGTGTATATGTTGGTCCTGAGGATGAGACGGATACATCTCGAAACCGGTAGACCTAAAATCTGGTAGTGGTTTACACTAATTTACTAACACCCTGGCATTTTACGTATATAAAATGTAAGCTTCGTAGGTTTTCACCGCCATCGGTTATAAAAGAATTTTATTTTGATGAATTTCTTCTCGGTTATTCCGCCAAAAGTCAGTTAATCGATGCTTCGAGCTACATTTCAACTTCGGGCCGAATCAATACAATTTTATAAACATCGAGATGACGTCAGTAGGGATGACCGCCCGAGGCCGGAGTGGGGTGTTTGTAATTTGCAAAGAGCAAGTCTTCGACACGGCTCAGCCGAATATGTTAGGGGATTAAATCACCCTGAGGCATCACAAATATATTCAAATAAACAAAATCGACGCAACCATTGCACATACAAAATTAATTTTATTATCACCATCGTTAATGGCAGCGTTTCCCGAAAGGTGGTCCGCGGTACCCTGGGGTTCCGTTGAAGGGTCACAAGGGTTCCGCGTTCTTTCCAGAGTTAAATGAAACGTTCGTAGAAAAAAGTCACAAAATTGAGTTGCAAGTAACCATGCGGAAAAAACATACATGAACATTTTATAAGCATTAAAATGTCCTTGAAAGAGTATTTCCTGGAGAAGTTACGGGACATCGATTGGGTACAGAGTCCATTCGCAAATCATACCAAACCATGGATGCTAACTGTGTCAGAGTATGAAAATTTGATCGACGTTAAATGTTTATCTTCTCTAAAACAAAAATTCGAATCAGAATATTATCTGAACGACTTTTGGATTGGAATTGGCTATCACAGTTCTGCTTTGTGATGACTTACCGATGCGAGACTGGATTTCCAGCTTACGCTTACACCAAAAACTAATACAGAAACAGACTGGATGCAGCTACAGATCTTCGCATTCAATTGTCAGATTTTAGTTCTATTATAAGAAAATATATGAAAAAATTTTATTCTTCACATTAAAATTCATAGTTACATTGTATTTATTTGCACAATAAATGTTTTATATTACTTATAATAATTATTTTTCATTTATATATGTTATTTCCTTTCAAGTCAAACATTAAAATTTTTAAAACTAAAAGGTAATCATTTTTTTTATCAAATCATCAATCAAGGGTTCCGCCATGAGAAGTATGATCAATAAGGGTTCCGTGGCAAAAAGAAATTGGGAACCTCTGGTTTATGGCATACATTGGTCAATACTTTTTATTAACAAATTATTTTGAAAATTTCAAAATTGCGTGATGTGCTGTCCCGCAAAAGTCCTTCTCCACGCAGCTGGTGAAAATAATCATATCGCTGGGGTTTTACTGAAATAAAGAAGTTAAATAGTTTCTTATTAAGTTATGTTTTGTTTACGAATTAGCGTATCAAAACAAAAAGAAAATTTTTACGTGTAAATCAGACTAGTTTTTTTTCATTTGTGTTAAAAGTTCGTAATAAATAAATGGCACATTTTATCAAAAAAATTGTATGCTGCATCGTAGATAAAGTTATTAACAAGGTGTGTAAAAAATTATAACAAAATCCGCCGAATAGTTATTGAGGTATTATCTCAACCAATCTGACAAAAAGAGATTCGAGAAAATCGCAAAAAAAGGTTCCTACGTATTATAAATGATGATTTCTTCTGTTATACCTTCAATCTGCAATTGTCGAACCATATATTAGTCATTCCATAGTAGAAGAAATGTCTTCTGAATCTTTTTAGCTGCCCATTTAAGTTTTCTAGTCTCTGTCGTTTCCTTTGCTCTTGAATTTGCATTAAAAAGCACTTAATTGGGTGATTTCTCTTTTTATTTGATAGATAAGCACGACCAACAGAGGTTTTCGTTCCCTCTCGATCAAAATATACTTTTAAGACATTTTCACGATTTTTTCTAACGCATCTCACTTCAAAACGATGTTGTACTTACAAAAGATTTAGTGACATCATAGATTTAGAACAGGTACTCAGTAAACCTGCTCTGTATAAAAGGGCCCCCTATTCATAGATTCGAAGAAAGACCTTAATCAACCTTTTACAATCGTACAAGATCGCCGGCGCGGCATCAGCTACCTACCACTCCAGCTTCAAATTGCTATAACTCAGCCATTTTATGGAATATTTGAATGAGAAATAACTGAAATTATTCTGAAATATTCATGCTATTCACTCACGAGACATGGCCGTGGGACGCAATTAAAACACAAATAATTTAAAGTTTTTATAAATATCACAAAAAGTCACTGGAAACCATTTAAATCGGAGCGTTGTTCCTAAATTTACACTCAACAAATGTTTTTAAAATATTTAACACATTTGTATTATACTTTTTCTCGATTCGCACTAATTAACGCTATTTCTATCGCTTTGATCACTTTCTAGAAAATTCTGTTCAATTATATGGGTTTAAACTGTCTTATAAAGCGAATGAATTAAAATACTCGATTAAGATAACAATAAAGCTTTTTCAGTATTTTACAGAAGTTTTGAAATATTGAAAATAGATGCCTTCCGTATCGTCGCATATCCCTATAACCATTGATAGAATATTTTCGACCCCGGCAAGACGGAATCTACCTGTAAAAGTTTTTTGGAATAACCGTTGTATCCTGTATATATTGGTACAAATATCATATCATCTACGTCATGGTCTGAAATTGGGTGAGTTGTGGAGCGAAGCGAAATTATTATTCCACGACTAACAACATTTTCTATCGCCGTGCAAAATATTTGCGATATTTTTCGTGATAAGACGAGAACTACGTCGGCCTTTTTTTTATAAGACTAGCTGTACCTAAGCCGTTAAAAATGATAGTACTTTTACATGCCGGTTTCTTAGGAATAAATATTTATTTATTTTATTCAAAAAAATATATCGAAAAAAAAAATTCTTGAAAAAATATATATTGAATATTTAAATATTTTTCGAAAAAAATTTACTATAAAAAGGTTACGGACTTTACACGAAGTTACGCGGACAGACAGAAACAACGAAACAACGAAATTATAATAATTGGGATTAGAGTCACGTATAGTCATAAGTAAACTAATACATTTTGTAAAAGCTTGATTTTATTTTATTTAAATATATAATTTCATACAAAAAGTGTTTTCAGCAGAAAAAAAGATGTAATAATATGCTTCTGGTTTGTGACTTCTGGGATATTATGCCGTGTTATTCTGACCTTTCTGGCACTGCATTGCATTGCATTGCAGGTCCATCATCAGAAGTCTCAAACCAGAAGATTCTGAGTGGCCGTGAAAACCTAAGAACATTCTTAAAAATAAAATGCCTTTACAATTTTAATATTTCTTTTTTTCAGTATTTTTTGAAAGAAAAATAAATATGTCACTATAAAAATGCAATTGACGAATCTTAATTTGGGAGTCATCTTCTTTTGACGTATTGAGTGTAAATTTTTTATTGTAACGGAAGTAGCGCATTGTAGCGGGAATGCGTGTAGCGGAAATAGCGAGACCTTAGTTTTCTTTTCTGAATTCCTGAATTTCTTATATTTATTGAAGTTAAAAAGATGACAACTACATAAAAAGAGTTAAAAAAACACGCGGTAAAATAAATAATCTTTTCAAATCATAAATTCTAAGAAAACCAATTAAGCAATTTACAAATATTTTTTATTAATTAAAAGATAATCATTTATTTCTTCAATTTTATTAAATTCCTTTTGTGGTAGCATTTTCTAAATAAAATTCACAATAAATATACTTTTTTGTACATTTATTGTCCTGAAGGAGAGAACATTGCTCCCGAAATACGTAAAATTTTTATAATAAAATTTCATTCTGGATAAAACAAAGTGCTAAACATTTTATAGATTATTGAAAAAAAACATGATAGACGGTCTTACAAAATTGTGTTAAGCCGACAAATTGAAGCATTTTCTTCACTTTTATAACATAGTTGGTTTGATAATGTAATATTTGATTAAATTATTAAGTTAGTCTCGATGGAGAAAGAAATGTGTACATATTTAAAATGTATGCAAACTAATGAATACATTTTAATTACATACCGTTTAAAATTATGATATGAAATGCAAGAAAGAGAACATGTAAAAAAAATAATGATTTTCGCTCAAATTGCCGATAGTCTTTAAAAAGGCTTTTGTTTCAAAACTAACATTCCGTATATCTGTATTACAACTTTCTACATTTGAATTCCGGATAGCATGGATACCGACAGTTTGTCTAAATTAAAGAGTTAAGGTTATTAATACGGTCGTTGGACATATTTATGTGTAATGTAACGGATATTTTATAAGAACCAAACACTTGTCCGTCCTATCTTTAGAATATGCCTCTGAGATTTGGTCTCCCTTAAAACAAGTCACATCGAATCCGTGCAACATCGCTTCTTAAGAAAAGTTGCATGGATGATGGGCTTGGGTAGAGGAGACTACTCGTATAGTGAAATTGAGTCAATGTTAAAAATTTATAACCTCCTCCAAAAACGTAGAGAAAACACTGACTTAATCACCATATTCAAAATATTAAACGGCCACACTGATGTGCCTTCATTACTGGGCCAAACAAAATTCAATATCCCTTCCCGTAGACTCAGAAATAATGAAGTGTTGTTCCTTAGCCATCATAGAACTAATTATGGATTCCATGCTCTCGTGACACGGTTATGTCGTCTAATAAACTCAAGGCAGGATCTGAACTTCTTGAAGGTGTAAGTCTGTCCAGATTCAAACAATCTTTCATTAGATAGTCCAGATCTTGTCTCCATCTTGTTAGTACTTTTCATTTGTCCTAGCTTTTGTTTTAAATTGTTATAACTTTTATTCTGATGTACCTATTTTATGTTGTTCATGTTTTGTATTATATTTTATTGGACTATGTCCGTTAATTTCAATAAATAAATATTTTATTGAGAAGCAAATCTCGACGTTTTGCTGAAGGCGTTTCGTGTAGGCCGAACAGTTCAGCCTACACCTCCGCCATGATGTGACGCGATCCTTATGACGCTGAATAAGATTTTCTTCTCAATAAAATATACGGTTCGTATAAAACATCCGTTTCATTTAACACATAAATAAGCTTGTCTAAATTTATAAAAAGCAATTGAAGGAGAATTCTAAAAGTGTTTTAAAATGAGTGACATAATTATAATAATTTAAGTTGTAGGAATTTTTCGTCACTGTATAAAGTAGCGAGCGAATATTCTCAGCGAGGTTTTAATGCTTTCAAATGTCTACGCAACATAGCCTAGAATGTTTTTTTATGGTATTTTCCCAGCTCTCACAGTATACCCTAAAAATGGTAATAAACTAGTCATTATACTTCAAGTGGTACCCAACCATCTATGGAATAAAATACATACACGAAAATTTTTAACAACTGAATTTCGGCTTCTTCGGCACTCTTCACTTTATGTAAGATAGCTGTTTCTTACTTCAAAAATTACAAGAAAATTTTCAAAGAGTTTTGTTTATTTTTGTACTTGGATTACATCGCAGAAATAAGTACTTTAGAGTTAAAAGCACCGAAACTCTCCTTTAAGAAGATTAGTTTTTTTTGTAAAGAGCTCATTCAATGAAAAACTCGACTTCCCAGGGATAATCCGACTTCCGGCCGGAAATCGCGACTCAAAATCAATACAAGGTAGGAAGGAAGGGCATTGCAAAGACATTGAGCTTGATTACTTTCAATTATCGACCCTTTTGTGGCAAGAACTGGTTTTGACCCTCGAAAATTAGAAGTCGGCAGAAGTATTTTAATTAACACTAAACTCAAACGTATACTAAACGTTGAGTTATTTGCCAAGACAACGTTTCGAGATAAGCAGTCTCTCCTATTCATTACACCTGATGATCGAACGTCCGACAGATATCAATATTTCTATCATAAAAAAAATTATTTATTTTTTATTTTAATACATACACGGTACAACGTACCATTAAAAAACAATGTACCTACTTAAAAATGTAAAAATTGATATATAAAGATATATGATTAACAAAACATTGAGCAAATGATATAAGGTATTAAAAAATTACAAAAAAATGAAAAAAAATATATAAAAATCAAGTTTGTGTTTACTGGGGTATTATGCCGTGTTGTTACGACCTTTCGGGCCGTCGTTTCGGATCCCATTGCAGGGTCCATCATAATTAAATGTTACTAGCTGTACGTACCCAGCTTTGCTCGGGTTAAAGATTTAGTTAGAAATAAGTTTGTTGAGGGACACAAAGGTACCATATTTTTACAAAGTCTCTAATGAAAACAGTGTTTCCATCTTTAATCTGTCCAGGGGGAACATGTAGCGTATGCATTCCGCCGGGACCTAAAGAATATGTATGCAAATTTGGGTCAGATCATTTTATATAAATATACACATGGTGTACATTTGTACAGAAAATATATGAGGGGGAGGGGGGAATGTCACCAGTGTTACCCGCCGGGTCCTAAAGAATAAATATGCAAAATTTGATTCAGATTGCTCGAACTGTGTAGATTTGTACAGAGAACAAACAGAGAGACATTGAGTTTTAAAGGTATAGGTTCATCATATCAGAATTGACGAAGTGTACCTGTTATATAGGATATAAGCGGGCTAGTCTACAAAACTTTACAGGGAGACAGCAGTGGCGTGCAGTGGGTATAAACTTAGGTTATGCTGTGACCGACTGTATACCTATATTAAAAATATATATATACGCATACACCTATAAGGGTTTTAATTTTTTAATTTTTAGTTTTTTAATTTTTTTTTAACCGTACATAATGAACTATTTTGAGTAGCTTCAATCCACAAAAATAACTGCACTATAAAATAAGTATACTAAACAATATTTATGTGTATAACAAAAAATTTCAATTTATTTCGAAGACGATTTATATATAATTAAATAGGGAACAATACTAATTTCAGATATACGTTTCTTTTTACAAAAATAAATCAAACATTTTATGATATCATTATGATATGTTATGATATGACAGATAGTATTTACATTCACCATAGAAAATACAAATATAATTTACACCGAAAGTTTTGGGTGGAATTTGTAAAAAATAACATTTCTGCAATGACGTGCGCATAGTTCTCACCTAGCTTACGACCTTTCAAAGAAGCACGCTAAATTTACTTGTCTATTACACAAAACTTGCAGCATTAAAAATACATGTTTTTTTTCTCGACTTGACCATATCTATGAAAGAAATTTGTTGGGCGAGATAAATGAAGAATTGACATGAAGTTTGGTACAGAAAAGTCGGAAATAAAACTTCTAGCCATAGGAAAAATACGGCTAGAATTTTAAATCAGAAAAAAACAGATATGTCACGTTAAACAGAAACGTCAGAAATAAAACATCTAGCCGTAGGACGAATTACGGCTAGAATTTTAAATCATCTTTTTCTTAAGATAATGATTATTTAATTAATATCCAGAATCTTTACTAATGCACAGTTTTTTTGCTTGTATGCGCTGCACGCCACTGGTAGACGGATACCTGCCTGAATTAGTTAAATTGGCGTCGAAAATGAGCTATCATCAATGTCCTCATTTTTTAATGCCTCATCATCATCATCTTTATCTCCTTGTTTTAGTAGGGTCGGGGGCCCAAAGACTCGACAAGGTGCTTTCATAGTCCCCTGTCTTGCGCTGCTTCTTCATGAGTCAACCAGTCTAGACCTATTCTGTTTTCATACACATTTTTGTTGCTTCTTCCAGCTTAATCTGGGGTGATTCACCGGCCTTCTTGCCCCGAGGTTTTTTCTTGGTATTCGTTCCTCTGGCATTCTTAGCACATGTCCAAGCCACCTCATTTGTGTTTTTTCTATGTGTAAATTTGATGGCCGTATATTAGGGTGGACCTCTACACAGATTTGAAAACAGTCAGTTTTGCCTTGATACTAAGCTCGGATTTTCTTATCACTGCACTACAAAGAGAACGTAGAACGCCGGCTGCAGTTGCAATTCTTTGTTCCTTTTTCCTTTTCTGCCTCCCATGGCTAGAAAATTCTACTTGGTCTCTTCCTAGAACCATAACCTTTGTTTTGGCCGTACTTATCTTCGTCCCCAACATCCCCCTTCACTTCGTCCCCAACTTGAGTGCACTCTTCATTGAAGGAATTTATCCACTCTTGTAGGTCCTTTTGTGTGGGCGCCAGCCTCGCTATATCTTCCACGAAGAGAAGGAAATCCATTTCCACATCTCTAACTCTCATGGCCTTTGCTGTTTGGATTTTTAGGCTTATCCTGTCCATATAAAGGATGAACAGGATTGACGAAAGTGGCAAACTCTTCTCAATCCCATTTCAATACTTGACTCCTCCGATATTGCGCCGTTTAATCGTACGCAGCTTTTGCAATCCTCATGCAAGGATTGAATTGCCTTGAGAAGGTCTCTCTATTCCGCATTCGCCCAGCACTGTCCACAGGATGTCACGCGTTGTCAAGTCATATGCTTTCTCCAGGTGTATGAACCCCATATATATATTTTTTTCCATATTTCCAGCCTTTCTGGACTGTTTGTTGCAGTGTAAGCAATTGGTCTGTTGCGCCTCTCCCGGCTCTAAAACCGCACTGGCATTCTTGGATCTTGTTTTCCGTTATTCTGCGACATTTTCTCTTCAGATTGCGAGCACATATTTTACCTGGCTGACTCAGCAAGGTGACTCTTCCGTAGTTGGCACACTGTCACTCTGTTCGCCAAACTTTTGGGGCCTTGCTCGTCTCCCACGCTACTGAACATAAGCGGGCTAGCCAACTTATTCCATTTTTACTCAGATTGATGAAAAATATCAGGCCTTATCTCATCTCTGCCATACCATTGTCGTTATCTGATGCTAGGGTGGACTGACTCGCCAACCTCATGGTTGTCGGGTTAAGGAGATTTTCAAAATATTTTTTCCATCTCTCTAACACATATTTTTCGTCCCTAATGAAGTTTCCTGATTCGTTCTTGATGCCTTTACTACTGTTGCCTCTCCCTTCCGTAGACGCCGAACTGTTTATCAAAATAGCTTTCCCGCTATGTGGTAATTATTTTCTAGTTTTGATCCAAATTGAATATCTAATTTATTAAATACGATAATTACGAATTTATAATATTCGATATAATATAAGTGACTCTTAATACAGAAATATTGAAAAAAATTTACTATAAATGCTCAAGCACTTTCAATTGATAATTTGAGACCTAAATCTGCCTATAATTGAACCTTAAAAGTATTGTGAACTTGCTCTGTTATATACGGTACCATAGAGGACGGTTTAGACATGATTGCTATGATATCCCATACCAATGAGAATAGACCCGATAAA
The DNA here is from genome assembly GCA_016648135.1 of Agrypnia vestita. Taxonomy (NCBI): domain Eukaryota; kingdom Metazoa; phylum Arthropoda; class Insecta; order Trichoptera; family Phryganeidae; genus Agrypnia; species Agrypnia vestita. The sequence goes on along the minus strand of JADDOH010001010.1, from coordinate 64,956 downwards.
CCCGAAAATCATTGTTAGATTTTTAAAATCTTTCAAGAAGCATCCGGAATATAATTGCCGTCTTGTCCTTTTTTAGAACGGCGATTATATTTAGTAATCCTTAAGTCAATTACCCTGCAGATATTTAGAGTGAATAATTAATTAATTAAAAAAATAAGGGTTAATAAAAAATGATCCGCGACTATGAACGCGAGAGATTACCGTTAAGATGAATTCATCACAAAGAGCTTTTGCGAGTGCTCTTAATCGTGTGGGAGAAGTGAACTAACCTGAAACTCGACCGAACAAAGCATTTGTGACCCAGTTTTATTACGATTTTCGGAATTATGAAAGAAATGAGATAATTTTAAACATTGTATTTCTCAGTAGTATACAACAACACATAAATATCATTATTCGTGTAGTCGTTACCTTCATCATCATTAGTCAGAGAGAAAAATTGGGGAAACCATCCAATACTGTTTGAAAGGCTCCCTATTTTTCTCTGTCCCTTATCATTCGCTATCAAGTATTTACGCAAAATGTTGTCAGTCCATCTGGTATTAGGGCGGTATGCCGACCTCTTGACTCTCCTCGGGTACTACTGGATGACTGCATTCGTCCAGAGTTTGTACTATGTACTTGGATCGTCGCCGACGTGGCCTGCCTGTTGCCATTTGATTTTTTTTTGCATTGAACTACCGTCATCTCCCCTTTAACTACAGATTTCGTTTCCTGTCTATTCGTGTGATGCCTAACATACGTTCATATCTCCATCCAGAATCCCGCAGTGATATATTATTACCAATGCATTTAGTATTAGACACATTCGAAAATTACTTTTAGAAAATCATATCTAGACGTCTGAATTCGCTCCAGCCGATATATGCCACCTGCAATAAAAAAATAAATTACTAATTTAAAATGTACTGAATTATAGATTTTATGTATCTATCCCTTCCAAAACCATGTTTACTGTAAATTTATCGGCTATGTTTCCTATTAAATCTCGAATTTAATACATAATAAATTAGTAATTACTTTTTTTTGACATTGTTGCCTTTGCTCTTATAACCCACAAATGGATTATTAAATATCAAGGAAAAATATTCTGACATATTTTATAAAAAAATACAACACAAGTTTATGGAAGGGAGATCTATATAAAATCTAGAATTCAGTAAGTAATCCTCGGTGACTTTATTCAAAACATTTTTTTAATTGTTTGGATTTGGCTGCCTTTGCTTTTATACCCCACATGTATATAGGTATGCACGTGTATACTAAATTTAATTGTATGATATCTTCTTCTTATTCTGCTTGTGTTAGGACATCGTCCAGTTGTTTGTCGACTCCCGCTCCTGGGATGTGGATGACAAGCTGTCCCTAATGTCTGATAGATACATTTTAATTTTATAAACTTGACTACAATAATATATACTTTCCAAGTTTCATAGCATAAAACATAGAATTGGCTTTAATGGTCGGTGTCCACGGTGACATTAAACTCAAGAAAATCTCTTTCGAGACAAATCGCGCCTCGCTTCTCGCTTGTACGAAAACTGCTCAAACGTCTCCGAAAAAAAATGACAAAAGATGATATAGCATAGTTAAAAATATTAATAATTGCAACTACAGTAGTCGGCAAATCGGCTTCAGCTGCGCAGAAGACTTATTTTGGATGTCAGGGGTGAAGTAGTGTACATGCGCAAACTTTGCCCCACTACTCCGAAAATTGTTCTCGATATTTGCCGGCTACTATACTTATTTAATATTATATAAAAGGAACGGCATAAAAAATTGACATCCTCGGTGCAAATACCGCGAATGTCCGAGTGGTTTCTTAAGATAAATTTAGGTGCTTTTTACTCCCTTTATATTAACTCGTGGCGTCTGCTTGTCTTCTTGTGTGACGAAAAAACTTTGGATCCATTTTAAACCCCTTTCCCATGATCCAATCGAGTTGAAACTTTGCAAGCAGACTCGTGGCGACGAACAAGAAGATCTATCAAATTTTCGTTAAAAAAAATTAATAAATTTTTAGATTTTTCAAATTTTGAATGGTTTTTTCATACAACATATTAAGTTGTATGAAAATATTTCAACGCGTCTGGTAGACGCGAAATCTGATCATGGTATGATTTTGGATTTTTGGAAATTTTTTATTACTCCCTTTCGTAGCGTCGCCCGACCGAAGCCCAACGCGTAGGTTAAGCGCCAAACCAGTTTCCACTAGTAATTGAGAAAGGGAGTATAATAAAACTTGGTTTTTATGGGTTACTTTTTTAATTAAATTATGTAATTATTTATGTACGGTTTTGTGACGTTTTCTTACCTTGGGAATGCAGCTTTGATTTAATGAAAACAGGACGGTTTATATTTTACTTTGTTTTATTGCACAATAAGTGTGAGAACCTACCCTAGTTAATACCCGTTGTTTAGGTACCGTATATCGTGGAACAATGAGAGGATCTCCCCGTTCTACCTACTTCTGCCCTTTGAGTTAGGGTAGTCAGCCTGAAAATACACCACAGGATTGTTTTAAAATATTAATTACTAATATTATTAATATTTGAAGCATTAACTTTGTGGTTAGACATTATAACAAAATGTTAGTTAACTTAGACTTAGAATGTGCCGGTAGAATTAATTACAGTTTAATGGATTAAATTTTTTATTATTTTTTGTTCCCACGAATAATATATACACATTTAAAAGGGAAACGAACCATAATTAGTATCCTAATTATTGTTCATTTCCCTTTTAAATATGTTTTAATTTTATATTTTAGATTTATTTTTTTAGTTTATTTTATCCTTTTATCTTATTTTTCTGGTATATTGGTTCAATTATATTTGTTTTAAATGTTTCTAATTATTACTATTTGCTTTTGTACTAACTTTCTTACTTGTTGTAATTTTCTTGTACTGTAAAACCCACTAGGGTGTTGATTAGTTAAAAAAAAAAACAACAAAATGTAAAAATAAATATGTTTTTAAGGAGTTTTCTGTTTCTCCTATAAAGTTGATTAAAATGACTTCTATAAGTAATTTAGCGTGTTGGCATTTACTTTGTGGAAATCCATTTTAATAATTATGAAATATTATTAATAATTATTGATGGATTATTCATAATTATTAAAATGACTTCTTCGTAAGTGACGATGTATACAGCGACACGGCTTAAAATATTTCTCTCAAATGATACTCTTAGTGAATAATACGAAATAATGGTTCTCCGTGACCGTCTTATGTAAAGGTTAGCAAGTTTTTTTTGCTTTTCTTTGGAAGCTTTGCCTTTCTGCCCACGACTTGTCATTCCAACCTTTCCCTTGTTGGCTTCTTAGTTTTTCGGTAACTGTCACTATCTTCTCACACTAATATTTACGGGTTCTGTGATCTTTCTCAAAGTCGTAAGGGTAATCACCGGCGGCAATATCCATTAGCTCCTTATATTAGTAATTCGATGAAACCCGAGATACCACAGTCTATAAAAGCGACCTACCTTTCCTGTTGACCGTCCCTTTTGACGAAACGATGTGCTTCTACCTCCCATATTGCGCATAAAAATATCAATTTTATGACACGAAGTTTTCAACCTTATTGAGTAGTAAAAATAACGTTTTTATGCTTGTGAAATCACAACCCAAAAATATATAAAAGCTTACGAAATATACAGTTATTTTAAGCTATCAACAAGGCTTTCTTGCCATTTCATGCAAGTGCAATGCAACTTAATTTACAAAATGTCGAGGAAAGTAGAAAATTGCAGTCTAGGGGATGGAAATTCATGAAGATTACTACCCTCGGTCGCCAGCGAAAAAGAAAACATCTCGACTCATATTGAAAGTACACCTAATACTTTTTTTACACGGTATGTACGTTTCAACGAAGACCGTGTAAAAAAGATATACCTACTGTACATAAAAAAGTGAAGATTTGTTCCCCAACTATAAAAACCGTATGAGATTTAAAAAATAACTGTAGTGCCACCATTATAACTTGGCGTGCGAAGGAGGGCGTCCCTGTCGCCTAACAGAAGTTGCTAGGATGTAAATTTATTACACAATACATAATGTACAGAATGTCCGGTGACCGGTGTCGTAGTCTTTATTTGGTCGGGCAGCACTAAAGAAACCAAGCAATAATGGCGGCCGTTCTATCTGTCAAACTATCAGGTAATATCGGTCCATATTTGCTTTTTCAGCTTCGCAAAACTTTAATATTTCATTGGCGCATGTTCTTGCACCATCCCGGACTGTTTAGGATGTTTTGGACATAATAATTCAGTGTATATTGGTAATCAAGATGTCACAGCTCCCGAGTATGAACTGAATGACAGGGCGAGGGGTTACCGCCGGCTGCGGGCGGGGCGGGTTTTAGTTCCAAAGTCGCCGCACGCCAAGTTATTGTGGTCATGCTCTATATGGTATTGACTGATTTGGCGTTAACATAATAATAATTATTATTCTTATTTTTATATACCATTTAACTTCTCCATCTCGCTGCGTGATAAAATAAATAATTTTGAAAGTTAAAAAATAAATAAATTTGAACTCGGGTATTAGTTTGCTAAACAATATTACTTTAACGAACTCTTCACCTCTGCTCTCAATATTCCCGTTACAACTATATTTACATTAGAAACTCCGACTTCTTTAGTAGTACCTAATTAATGAACTATTTGTATATTCACCTAATCCATATTTTTTTAAATCTTTATTTGAATGAAGTCAGTTTTACATTTCACACATGGATGAGAGATTCTAATACTCATGAAAATAAAGTGGTAAAATATAATTAAACTGAAATATACATAACATATACTACAGTTTAAGTCAGAATTCGAAAAAAAAATAATTTTGTACTAAAATATAAAGTAAACAGATTTTTTGATATATATCAAACATTGGATATATATCCAACCTTTTTTTCTCCTTTTTTGCACATGTAGATTGATACAAACTCGAAATAATAAATCATTATTTATTAAATAAATGATAGCATACTGAAAAAAGCTAATATATTCAATTATTATATATAAGTTATAAAAGTTGCTCTTTCTAATGTAGTGTTATGGAGATCGTCTAGCAGAGTGAGCAAATTTCACATTTTTTTCTCACATCTTCTCTTGCGTTTTTTATCACATTTTTGTGTGGAAATATTTCATTTTAAACATTATTCATCAGGTTACGTATATTTAAATACGAATATCTTGTTAAAATGTCACGAACAAAATTATATTATTGATTAATAAATTACCAAACCTTCGATGTTTTAAAAATGAAGAAAATTCCTCCACTTTGTGGACCTTTTGTGACTGAATGGCCTGTTGAGATGCCTTTTTTATTCAATAATATTATAAAGTAAACGTTTATCTTAAATTTATTGCAATTATTGAAAAATCTGTAAGTTTGTTTACATGCAATTTATGTTTTAAAAAACATGTTTTTTAATTATTTTTTTTGTGTGTTTTTTTCAATCCTTTTTAGTTTATAACTTTTTTCTTTAATAAATTAAAGGAATAGATATTATTATTTTAAAATTAATACAAAAAAATCAAAATATTATTCTCGGTTTCAGATTTTAGCTATTTAATCAAGGCACTGCGTATTGTGTCATAAATACGTTGCGTCTTGATTAAATATCTAAAATCAGGAATCTGGAATCGACAAAGATTTTGATTTTTTTTTGTTTTTATTATAAAATTATAATATCTATTCTTTTGACTATTGAAGTAAAAAAGTTGTCAACCATGTAAAAAGAATTGAAAAAACCCACAAAAATAATAAATTAAAAAACATATTTTTTAAAACATAAATTGCAAGTAAACAAACTAACAGATTTTTCTAAAATTGTAATACATTTAAGATAATCGTTTACTTTGAAATATTATTGAATAAAAAAGACATCTCAGCAGGCCATTCAGTCATAATAGGCCCACAAAGTGGAGCAATTTACTTCATTTTTAAAACATCGAAGGTTTGGCAATTTATTAATCAATTATATAATTTAGTTTGTGACATTTTAATAAGATATTCGTATTTAAAATATATGTAACCTGATGAATAAATTTTAAAATTAGATATTTCCCTACAAAAATGTGATAAAAAATGTACGAGAAGATATGAGAAAAAATGGTTTAATTTGCTCATTCTGCTAGACGATCGCCTTAAGGGGGGGTAAGGTTAATTCGTACAAAAAAGGCATGTTTTTGTGAATTTTTTGTGACGACATAGTGGAAATCTCTTTATTAAAACCAATGGTACATTAAAGTATGACATTTGAAGAATATTGTGTAAAATTTTCAAGACGAAATATTAAAAAATACGGCAATGGCAGCAATTATTCGGACGTGTCTCGGAAAAAAGTAGAATTGCGGTGTCCATTATAACTTGGTGCTAGATCATCTGAAATCAAAAAACCAAATTCGTTAGATAATAGGTTTTCCCAGGTAACGCTGGGAGGGTTTTTTGAAATTTCAATTTTTTAATTTTTTGGAACACTTTGAAGGGAAAAACACGATTTTTTGCGAAAAATATCGATTAATTTGTAATTAAAAAATAAAAATTAATAACAAGTTTGAAAAAATGTCTCCAGCGTTACCTCGTAAATTAGGTACAGAAATAGTGTTCAAAATTTCAAAAGGATCGGTGCAGTAGTTTTGAAGTTATGATGGACACCGACTTTGAAAACGTGAGATGTGGGGAAAACGCTTTAAAGTTTTGCACACTGTAAAATTCAAAATAAAACTCAACACTTATTTTATACTTACACATAATCGTCGATGCCATGTTCACACAGCAAAGAGCTTTCATCATCAGCATCTTTTTGTCCTTGTTTACGCAAAACTCTTCCAATACAAATAGCACGGTGAGCTCATCCTCAGGTGAGCGCGTCTCTTAGCTGCCCGAGCAGGTATAGAAAATCAGTCTGAGTATCTCTCAAATGTTCATAATTTCGTCAATTTTGCTCCGATTGACTTGAAATTTTGACACAATATTCTTGCGATGTTATACATTCATTTAAAAAATTAAAAATTAAATGCAAAAAAAAGTTAAAAACCTTACCCCCCCCCCCATAAGGGTGTTTTTTTCTTTGTGTGAAATAAAAAAACGGAATAATCCGTTCATATAAATGAAACAAATTAAACTAAAAAACAATCGTAACACTTTTTAAAATACAACTAGCGCCATCTAGTAAAGACCGCACAATTTTTTTTGGATATTATCAAAAATAAAAATCAAGCCATAAATATCGTGATATATATCATGATATATATCCGCGGATATATATCCTCGAACCCTGGTTTAAGTTTTATGTTTTTTCATCCGTTTTAATAACTGTATGATGTTCTAGAAAATCATGCATAAAAGTAGTAATGAAAACACAATTTATAAATTCTACAAAAATTATTCAAAATTCAGTTTTTCTCTATGGAAATCAAATTCAAATATAAAAAAAAATGAAAGCGCATTCAGTAACTATTCAAAGCTACCTCGTAATAGACGGGCACGTTTACGACCGACTGGAAAAAAATATTGTCATCTCTTGCATCACAGGATTATATCGAACATATTTCAATTTCCAATTGTTTCTAATTAAGAATCAATTTTGGGAGTCGTGTTGGAACAAATAATACGTGCACGAATATACATAATATTATTTGTGGACCGTGCTATTTCAAAATCGTGTATAAAATTAGTAAGTATGTTCATTTTCGATAAGAATATTTGAAAATTCAGAGAGGTTATTATTGAGCTAATAATATATTGTTGATTCTTAATTTTAATTCTCTCCACTGCACACATTCAAAGTATTTATTCTGATCCATTTATAAACTCGCGTCGCATTTTCTCACTGTTATTCTGACGCCGAAAATCGTTCTACAAAATAACACGAGCTCTAATGTTGGCTTATCATAATCCATTATGTACAAAGGCTGATAAAAGTACTGAACATAACGATACTGGATGATATTCAACAGCCCTAATAAAATAACGCGTAGGAGGACACTAAAGTACCTACTTAAACATAGCTTCGTAACACAGCACTATACATATAGAAAGATAATGCTTCTAGGCCGTTACCGCCGTACGGTAGGCCATATGGATAATGTTAAAAGAGAGAATGTTTTTTCTATGGAATGGAGCATTACATTTGAACTAACAGAACGATGCTTTATTTTAATGTGTGTTCGCCGACTGACTTTGTTCCGGTTTATTCATTAACCCAACCGTCGCGTCGGAAACAAAACTACATCATAACCCACGTGGACGGACATTTGCAATAATATCTTATTTAGCTTTCTATAAATCGCCGTCCAAAATAAATATCTAGTCGTTTTTTAAAATTGAAATTTAAAATAACGTAAAAGCATTCCACTTTAGGCACACGGAGGATTCCTCAAGAAATACGAGGCGATTCTCAGAGTCGCAAACATCTTTAATAGGTACCTACGCGTAAATTTTCTATGAGAAATGCCAAGACGTCTGTCAAATGTCAATATTTCTATCATTGAACCGGAAAATGGACATTAATTTAATATTATTTATTTTATTATTTTTATTTTCAATGAGACACTGACAGAATACGTAATACATAAAAAACAATACATTATTATTTAAAGAACAGTCCACTATCCAAATTACAAGTGTCTTCGACATGCTCTACAACATGCACATTGTACCTAACAAAATGGCAAATTAGATTATGTACTGAATTCTAGGTTTCGTTAATTAGTTTTCGTTTAATCTTCATCTCGTGTAGGTTATTTTATCTAGTTTTTCTATTCTAATTCTATCTATGTATTGGCTACCATTACAACTAAAGTTACAATTACTACTTAAGAATATGTTATAATTACCACTCAAGAAAAGCTAGCGAACCGCACAAGTATTGAGATATTCAATTTGAGTTCAAATACTATCAAGAATTTTAATCATTATTGAGTTATGTTTCTTTCGAACTCAATTTGGTCTCAGAGTTTATCTTCAGATTGAAATCTCAACGCGCGTACATAGTATTGATTTTTCTCAACTGAATATCAAAAATTCATCTCATTCCTCGCTATTATAATGATATCTCGGTCCGACAGTCTCCCTCTTAGATAACTGCCAACGGCTTCACTCAATAATGATTAAAATTAATGAATTATTCGTATAAAACCAAAATGTTAAAGACGTAAATAATAATAACGACCAAATCGCGGATGTATAATAAATTATGAATTTTTTCGTTTACTTCGCATTGAATTTAATTAAAATTAATGAGTTTCATTTGCGTCATAAAATTTCGCCGGAGAAAAAATCACTTCATAGGGAAGACCTTAATTAAATATGCCCCAACAAAACAAACAAAAACGTATTCAGAAATTTAATTTCTGGTCACGGGTGAAATACAAAAGATAAAATAAAAAAATAGAAATGGAAAATTAGGAAAGCTCTCTCAATCATAGGTGCATGATTTATAAAATTCTCTCGTAATTGAAAATGTCCGCGGAATTTGCATAGGGGCACGTGAATTTAAAGCCGTGTAATAAGATCAATCATGAATATATAAAGTAAAAAAGTAACCCATAAAAACCAAGTTTTTATTATACTCCCTTTCTTTGTATGGGTTATGCTCAACAGATACGGAAGCAGCGCAAGACAGGGAAATATGGAAGCTCGAGTCTTTGGGCTCCTGACACTACTAGGACAAGGGGATGAACATGACAATGGTGATGATATTTTCACTAGAAATATGCTACCACTGTAACAGTGGTACTCAGATTACTGTAGCGAAACACATCCTACAATTATTTGTAATTGTGTAGTGATATTTACATGCTAGTGTAGTAGTTGTCTTGATGAAGAGACGGGTTTGTCTCGAAACCGGTAAGCTAAAAATCTCCGTAAGTGGTTATATACTAACATAACTAACATTTTTTTAAATGTCTGACCACAAAGTTAATGCTTTAAATCTTAAAAATATCAATAATTCAAATCAATGGGTTACGGAAGCATGGACGATTACCGAAGCATCGATAAATAATAAAAATAAGCATCTACAGAAAAATACTAAAACAAGCTGGATGGACAGAAAGCTCAATGTCTGTCTGTCTGTTCTCTATACTATATACTATACAGATCTACACCGTTTGACCATTCGACTCAAATTTTGCATACTTATGCTTTAGGACCCGACGGGTAACACAGGCGACATTTTCCCTTCCCCCTCTAACCCGTCCCTTCCCCCAGATATATTTTCTGTACAAAACTACACCGCTTGACCGATTGGACCGAAGGAAAAAATAGGGCACATTTCTACCATAGAAATCACATCCATACCAGCCTTGATTAGATAATAATAATAATTTAATTACTTATATAGCGCCGTTCTCGCGAATACTCAGTTCAAGGGCGCTTTAAGACGGAAACATTATTATAATTAGAGACAAAACTATGGAACCTTTGTTTCCTCCCATAAATTTATTTTCAACTTAATCTTTAACCCGTGCAACGCCGGGTACAAACAGCTATTAAACAATAAAAATCCTATATGTGAAAAGATATCCAGAGAGGTGCAAGATCTTGCATCTCATTACGCGTGGAGAGATAGCCGGAAGTCGGGGCCCTGGAAGAAAGCTGCATTGGCCAGTCTGCTGCAGAGCTGTTGCGGGCCGTAGTAAATACAGTGATGATAGCCAACGTCCGTTGAGCGGATAGAGCATCAGAAGAAGAAGAATAATCTGTTACGCTGTGTGTCACCGCGATGACCTTGGAACCCACGCACTTCACACTTGCGACGTTATTTTATATCTCGCTAGATGTGCCCGCTCGGCTTCGCACGCGTAGATTTTTAGTACACTGTTTGGATCGTCATAGAACTTTCGCGAACCTTCTAGAACAAATTTATCGAATGTACAGGAACCTTCTAGACAACCGACACTTCCGCCACTCGTTTAGAACCTTAAACAATTTTCGGGAATGTTCTAGAACCTTCTCCTTCCAGAACTTTCTAGAGCGGAACCTTTTAGACTCACCGACACAGTCGGCGCGCCTATTTTGAAACAATCTGAAACATTTGCGACCTTCACATAACAAAACAATGTGCTAGAAAGAACATTTTTGTCACCCACTTCCACCCACGCAGTCACCTCCACCAAACTAGTATATTTTCGATGTGACACTAAGGGCTATCCACCACCATAACCACCGGTGGGTGGTTGTGGAGAAAACTTGGCGGGTAGGGAAACAGGGGATTCTTTATATATATACGACGTATCTCCCAACGGCATGGAAAAGCATTTTATTCGACAGTAGATTTCTTAGTAAAAATTATATATTAGCGCGCAAAAATCAATTAAATATAACCACCGACATAATAGAAGCAACATCGAGTACAAAGCCAAATCACAAGAAGCCAAACAAACGCCATTAAGGCCAGCAAGGGCCGGGAACACCCAATATTTAATACAAAATTCCCCAAAATCATTAAGGCCAATAATGACCACAGTACCTAAATTTAGACTTTGACTTATCAGACCTCACTTGATAATAAGCTTCCGATACGAACGGACGTGCTCGCACTGCCCCTCGTGACGGAAATTTATTAACAAGACAACCTGAAGATGCCTGTTGTGATTCAGGCGAAACGTCGGTTGACGAATGGTCCTTCTTCGGACCAGATTTTGACGCGGGTTACCCCTAAAGAAATTAATACTAACATTTCTAACACCCGTGAAAACCTTCATTATAACATATATATATATATATATATATATGTATATTGATTTATCCTATTAATATACAACATAACTCTTTATTTTCTACATTTTTTCTAATTACCAGCCCTAAAAGGTGTTCACAATTGTCATTAAATGTTTTTACATTGTACTTTCACGTTATACTAGAACCGTGTGCAGACATTAACGACCTGCTAATGGCCTCGGTGATCTGTTGTGAAAATAAAACGTGGTGTTGTGTTAAAGACATGTTTTGTGTGTGTTTACATGATGTGTTTGCGCGCAGGTGGCAGGTGGCATGCGGCTGAGCGCTGCGCTGTCCCCGCGGGCGCCGCTGCTGCTCCTGGTCGCGCTCGGCGGCTGGGGCGCGCTGCCCGCCCAGGCAGACGGCAACGTTGGTAAGTACGCAACAAACCCTTAGCTCTTAAGGGAGGGGGTAAGGTTAATTCGTACAAAAAAAGGCATGTTTTTGTGACTTTTAGGGACGACACAGTTAAAATCTCTTTATTAAAACTAATTGTACATTAAAGTATGATATTCGAAGAATATTGTGTAAAATTTTCAAGAAGAAATATTAAAAAATACGGCAATGGTAGCAATTATTCGGACGTGTCTCGGAAAAAAGTAGAATTGCGGTGTCCATCAAAACTTGGTGCTAGATCATCTGAAATCAAAAAATCAAAGTTCATTCGTTAGATAATAGGTTTTTCCAGGTAACGCTGCGAGGGTTTTTTGAAATTTCAACTTTTCAATTTTTTGGAACACTGAAGGAAAAAACGCGATTTTTTTCGAAAAAAAAGACCAATTTGTTATTAAAAAATAAAAATTATTAACAAATTTGAAAAAAAATCTCCAGCGTTACCTCGTAAATTATGTACAGAAATAGTGTTCAAAATTTTTCAAAAGGATCGGTGCAGTAGTTTTGAAGTTATGAGGGATACCGACATTGAAAACGCGAGATGTGGGGTAAACGCTTTAAAGTTTTGCACACTGTAAAATTCAAAATAAAACTCGACACTTATTTTATACTTACACATAATCGTCGATGCCATGTTCACACAGCAAAGAGCTTTCATCATCAAATCTTTTGGTCTCTTGTCTACGCAACACTCTTCCAATACAATAGCACGTCGGTATCCTCAGGTGAGCGCGTCTCTTAGCTGCCCGAGCAGGTATAGAAAATCAGTCTGAGCATCGCTCAAATGTTCATAATTTCGTCAATTTTGCTCCGATTGACTTGAAATTTTGACACAATATTCTTGCGATGTTAAACATTCATTTAAAAAATTAAAAATAAAATGCAAAAAAAAGTTAAAAACCTTACCCTCCGCTTAACCTTCCAGCGGGCGCGCTGATTAATTAATTTCCTCCGAGCGGGCGCGTGCCGTAAATTTTACGTCATCAGGTTTTCTCCGTGTAAATGTTGTTTTCTTTATATAAATGATAGGGAGTTGCTGTAAGGTTATGAAAAATGTTATATAGCAGTACTTTAAAAAATACATATTTGAATGAATTAAACAAAAAACGAAACAGCACTCTAAATATGTTTATATTTCAAAACAAAATACTTTAACGACCTATTAATCAGAATCAATATTTTCTGGTTTGTCTTCTTAAACACGTTTTAAAATTAATTAAGGATAAATTATAGAAGTCTCGTAAAGACGAAGCTAATTTATATGTAAGAAAGGTTGATGGAAGTCTCTTATAGTATGGCTCAGGTGTAGCTAGTAGTAGTAGCAGTACAAGCTAGCTTAAGTGACTTTACACAACGCAACGTTCACCAATTCCGTCGTAAGAAGATCAGCACATATCAAATTTTGAATTGTTGAATACCTATATGTTCGAATCAAGAACCTTTCATATATTACTATGGTCTCTGCTAGAGACATCTGTTGATTTTTTCTCATTAATTAGTTAATATACACAGCTTTTGTAATTAGTAATGATAGTTTTATATTTTTTCAATTGATTGAGCAACATTGTAGATTGACATTTAAAAAAATATTGATTATTTTATTTGTATATATCTACTTTTATATTAGTATTTCACCTACATGTTTCGAAAATACCTTTCCATCGTCAGGGTGTTACATGCATGTCAAAATATCAAAATACACAATCATCATCATTCTTGGCATTACAACCCTTGGTGGGTCTTGGCCTCCTCAATAATTAACTCCTCAAAATACACATTACTTTTATATTTTATTTTTGAATGTGGATTTTTTTAGCAATATCACTTTTAACGTATATATGATATTCTTTTGAATTAATACATATTATCTACTAAAATACGCCTGAAAATCAATATTTTCGATTTTTAAAACCAAAACAAACAGGACGTAGGTATATCAAACGAATTTTTCCCAAGAAATAAAAGAAAAGTACCCAATCTTTTCTCATTTAAAAAAATCCTATTGTTATTGGCATATTATACATTGATGGGGTTGTATAAAATAATTTAAAAACTGCTTAACACTAAAATACATGAATACAAAAGCAATTGGGTTAAATAAAGTAGAATTAAACAAACTTTAATTTTTTGTTTTCTCCACTGGTTAACGATCACCGGGTTTGACGTTTACTAAAATTCTGTCCAAAGAATTTAGTTTCTGCCTTATTTCGAAACTTGTAAGGATTTTGTCAAAAGAGGCGTGGTCATTTGTTGAGACTGGACAATTCATTTGCACACGTGTTTGTAACTACTTGCTAAAACAGGGCTTTCACAAATGTACGATTCTCGGTGAATTCTTTTACAATGAAGCAGTATAAATGAGAATGCCTTTTGTATGTGGGTACATCTATTTATTTTAATATTTTATTACAATTTTAAATGTCACGACAATAATAATTATTATAATCGAGGATTATTCATACCATATCGTTTCTCAAACATAAACATTTAGATATCTGCATTTGTACAAATTCATTTTTCGGGTAATGTATAGATTTATACCGTACGAAGAATTACTACTTCATATACTAATAGTTTCAGGATGCACATAATAATTTTATAAATCCCAAAAAAATCGTCGATTTAAGATATTTTTCTACTTTTTCCGCAGGATGTTTAGAAATATGACATTGTTTGGTCTTTCCAGACAATGCTATTACAGCTTATTTAGGCTTTGTCGGAGTCGTATTCAAAACAAAGGTTGTATGACAAATTAAAAAATATTCAGCCAAAAAGCACATCTATTGAGTTGGACTTATTCCAAAACGAATGTATACTAAGTTACTTACTGCCTGTCCTTTGATTGAAAAGTCTACCAGCTTGACGTGTCGTTTAATATATCCGTGCATTTTTCTTGCTCTTACATTTCATGTGTCAGATATTCAATCATATAAACCGCCCCTGGTGGTGGTTTCTATAACATCTTCCGGCTTCGCTAAGTTGCCTAAGGGTGTAGGAAAATCGTTCATAGATCCAAGAGATGGAATAATTCAAAACTATTTTCTTCGTGAGAATTGATGTCGTGTGAACAGTCATTTATCAAAACCATAATATATTTCATTCATAAATCTGGTTAGTACGCCTATTACAAATTTTAATGCACAAAACATATGTTGATGAATTATCGTTATACATAATTTTGTTAAATGATAGACACGCACAGCGCGATATTTTAATGTACGAATTAATTAAAAATTCTTAAGTATGAAATGTATCAATAAATGACGCAATTATAAAACAGAATGCCGTCGGCAACTGCGTCATTTATTGGCGCATTTCATACTTTGGAATTTTTATTTTTAAATAATAATTAAGGTGTTTTTATTAAAAAAAACTAACTTTTATTAAGTGAGTAAAGCCTCAAAATACGAGAATAAATAAAATAAACTGTTTAAAATCATCTCTTTATATAAATAAAAAGTTTTTTAAAATCAACAAAAAACGCAAAAATTTCTTGCAAATTTAAAACATTATAACTTTAATAATATCGAATATTTCTTGATTTCATTAGTAAAAATTATAGATAATTAAGTATAATTTATACGTATAAAAAACATTATAATGCGTACATATAAATATTCATAAAAAATTAGCGCCGCCTAGGACACTAAAAACGATTTTTTGGCCGCGTCCTGTCGATTAATGCTTATATTTTATTAATTATTATAAATAATGTTTTTTTATATAATTTTTTATACAATAACAATTATTTTATATAATAACGAAGGTTCTTTCTAAGTTATTGTACTAATAAATTGCAGCCTAGAGTATACATTCTGATATAAATGAATATTAAAAACCCAACATTTTCGTAAAAAAAACGCCGAAATATGCATTTGCAGTGAACGTGCTTACATTTTCATGTTTTGGTATCTTTTTAATATCCAAAATTAAAAAAATATTAATATTCTTCTTCTTCTTCTTTTTCAACCTTCATCTCTTCAATGCTGGATAAAGGCAACTTCCATACGCTTCCATCCTTCTCTGTTGTTAGTTTCTTGTAGAGATTTCTTCTCAATTCAGGGGAAAGAAATGGCTATTAATATTAATCAATTAAAAACCTCTTAATTCTCATACAATAATATGAAATAAGAATAGAATTTTTGTTATTCCTTTTATATTCGTGCTTTTCAAATTAAATTCATCCTCAAAAACCGCTACCAGATTTAAGGTCTACCGGGAGAGAGTGAGATAGATAGATTCCTGATTGTTCTGTAGGCATGCTTGTCTCTGACAAGATAAACACGCATGTGATAAATATTGGTGAAAGTTTAACAATACTATGGTAGTGGTGTATAGTGTTGTGAATATAGTAGTGTAGTGATGGTCCTGACGAAGAGACGGGTTCGTCTCGAAACCGGTAGACCTTAAATCCGGTAATGGTTTTTACTAAGTTAACTAACATTCTGTTATAATGTCTAACCATGAAGTTATTGCTTTAAATATTAATAATATAAAAATTATTTCCATGCAGACCCACATATTTCATATTTAATGCATGAGATAAATACGTAATTTTAGTTATTTCGCGGAAATTATTATTATGCATAGCTTTTTTAATCGTATGGAGTGCACGCCCCTGAATTCTGGTAGTCTGGTTTCAGGCAATATGACACATATCGAAGTTGTCGATGAGTATGATGGCATCGTTGCTCGTTATTTTGTCTTCTTCAAACACTATCAGCTGTGGCTCATCTTGCAATTTAAATTTTAGCATCCCTCTAAAATATTGTTGGTGATGTCTTTCTATAATTTGTATTTCGTACGGAGGCCAACTGATGCATACTGAAAGGTCTCGAGACTTTCATTCCTGTACTCGCATATCAACACCGCCATATTTTACCGTTGACTAAAACGCGTCGACTGAATTAAATCACAGCGTTAAGTTTTCTTTCATTCGGATAAGAACTTTCTTACTCGATTTATTATCGCGTTTGAGCTACACTGACAGCCCTTCGCATGTATAAGAAAGACGTAGATAAAACTCTGAGTGACATAGATAAATCCATATTAAATCTATGACATTAAGAGCGCCGTGTTTTAGAGATAAATCAACAGAAAGACTCATCCTCACAATACCATACTAGAATAAAGATTTTTCCTTGACGGCCCGTGTCGGCGAACGAGTTTTCGATATGAGGCAATCTCTGATAACGTCATAATCGTAGAACAACGACGCATGTGATTTTTCTCAAGTTTGCAGGAGAGCAGCTTGAAGTTTTATTTACATAAAGACACTTCATGGCGTAGCTCGATAACTACAAATTATTTTCCTTTGAAACTTGGGTTAGTTATTTAAAGTGGATACCTTTAAAACCTCAAATATAGTCAGCGCAGTACAACGACGTTTTTACACATGCTGCATTGTTCTACGATCGCAAATCAGAACCGTCGTTATACCAACTTCGTATAACGACGGTTAAATTAATGAAAAGCGTTTGATAACGACGTTTTTACACTGCATTGTTCTACGACTGCAAGTCAGAAACGTCGTTATACCAACTTCTGTTAACTTAACTTAATTAACTACTGTTGACTGCTGTTGTTAACTGCTGTTAACTGCTGTTGTTGTTAAATTAATGAGAAAAAAACTTTTTATATACCATTTGATAGCTTTTTTTTTACTTTTTAACGATCCAAAAAAGTCAATAAGGAATTTTTTGCACATCCGTCATTGTTCTACGATCATGACGATATGGGGATTATGCTCCCAAGAAATTCTTTGGAAACTCTGAATATATTAAAAATGACGAACAATGTAATTTTATAAACCAATATATGGTTAACAAGCTGAATTTAAATATTTTGTTACCTCAAGGTTTCAGGAATATTTCAAAGACCTCCCGAGAAATGCAAATGGCAAAACATTGAAAATGAATGAAAGCTCTTGAAGTATTTTCTTAAATTCACCGAAATAAATTATCCGAAGGGTTGTCTTCTTTCATGCGTGGGGTTAAAATAACATTGTTAAATCGTGAAGGGATTATTGGATCTTGTCAGCCATCTTTTTTGGGTTACTAAGCCATTATATATATGAAAAAAACGTGTCGTGACAAGGCACCATCTTTCAGGGCTTTGTATATATTCCTTAAATATTGTGAACATTTCTTTTAACAGAAAATTCTGTACATTAACATACTAGTGTTTATTATTTAAATAAGTTTTTTTTCTTCCTTGTAAGACGATTCAACAATTGACACAAACATGATTTTCAGCCAGTTCAAAGCCTCTGGGGATGGTTTTTGGATTTAAAATGTCGCAATCGAAAAGTGTAGGTTAGATATTTAAATATTGTATGATAAAAGTTAAATTGAAATTTTTTTAGCGATGTTCATAATTTAATTGAACAACATATTTCTTTGATTAATTAGAATATTGTGATAACTAGGCTTTTAGATACTAAGTAAATATATAATATATATCTAAAAGGAAATATAAATATTATCAAAATTAAATACAACGTTCAATATTAAGTTTTTTCATGAGCGAGTTGTAATCTATATATTAATTACGCTAACCAATGTCGCGAAGGATGGAAGTTTTCTGTTGCCAGTTAAAAAAATCATTTTAGAATACATTAAAAATATTGATTCTGATTCTGAGATTTTTTAGATCACGGCGGAATACCATAGGTTACAATTCCCTCCTGGATAACCTATCCATCCCAGCGTAGATTAAATAGATACATTGTTATTATTAGAGAATTTGCGAAACAATGGAACATTTATGGCCTAATATCATAGACAAATACTGCGCCGAGAATCGCCACTTGTAGATACACCGCATTGACCTTGAAAACCGTGCAATCCACACTTGCGAGGCAATAGTCTACTTATAAATTGTTAATCTACAACATATTTCTACACTGTATTTCAATTTGCAGCACTCTAAATTCTTTTATGAACAAAAAATACAATTTATTTATCATAAAAAGTGTATTGTTAAGGTAAGCCGTGTTCCTCTGGACAGTGGTGAATGATTTTATGCTAAATGAACATCAATATTATTACATTTGCAATGTATTCGAATGCAGATTCATAATTCAAGAAAACCTGACCTGACATCTAGTATTTTATGTTAAAATGTAAGCGAGGACTTCTGTTTATTTATTTTTGACCGCATAAGTAAATATTTCTCTTTAATATTGAATTATATTTTATTGAAATATGTCATACGATTTGTCATTTTTTTATTAAACATAGAAGTGTAGCGATTTATACAGCTATGAAAATAATAATCTATTTGCTCACTTAACTTCAAAATGAATAACATTACAACATGTCGAAAAAGAGTCATTCGTATTCCTCTGGACACTTAATTACATGTTCCTTTGGAGGCGTCTAGAGGAACAATCCACCGTGTTCCTTTGGAAAAGTTTACTAAATCCTTATCCTGTTTATCTTATAGTCACTAAGTTTAGTGCAAGCAGTAAATTTTGATTTGATCTACCCAAAGACGCTATCAGAGTGTTCTTAAATTGTAACTTTTAACAATTACAATTTTGGTAGACATTTTATATTTAATATTCTTGCAGCAGTGGTGTGTGATGACGATTTCAGAAAATCTCAATGGATTTTTCATAAGATTTTCATATTTTAAGAATTTATTCACTTGGATTTAAGCTTAATTTATTTTCATTTTTTTATTTATTTATCTTCATCTTGATACATGACATAGGAAATAGAGCCACTCATCTCATTTGGAAGAACCTGTGTCGAGATGTGCAGCTGATAATATAGTGAGAACAAAATACTAAGGATATAAAACAAAATACTACATAACTATAATAAAATAAATATAAGATCAATTTAATTAATAATAAGATTAATTGATTGATGATTTAATATTTTTTACGGATCGATTTTTTATAATTGTCAAAAAATATTTACAGATATTAGTGAAAGAAAAGTTTCACAAAATGAAGCACAAAATGACCAATAAGAAGGAAAATCTACCGACGACTTTTAAATTCAGTGGAATAAACCACTGAAGAAATTTTTTTTTGATGCAGAAGAAATGCTTTTGTTCGATTATATGAAGAAGGCTGCTTTTCTCCACATTTTTCTTTTCAATTGTGTTTTATATGATTTAGATATCACCAGTAAAGTTCTCTGCAGGGAAACACATATTCTTCAGAGGAATATTAACCAAATAGTGCGGTTCACCGTAGTACAAGCAGAAAAATTCTATCTGCAACTCTTCTAAATACCTACGACTGGTATCGATGGAATCCACGTGACGTCTTGAATACAAATTTGTCGGTCGTAGAGTGCCAAAGTGGTAAAGGGGGGAGGAGGGAGCAATCAAAGATGGCGGACGCGTACCTTCGCTTTTACGTTTTATCTCGGTACCTAAATACTGGACGGATTTCTCTGTTTTTATTTGTATTTGAATGGTAATAATATTGTCTATGTTTCTTTCATAGACTTTTATTACGTCAGAGCAAAAGTTTTCTTGTTAAACCTTAAATGCAAAGTTCATCTGGACAATATTGAGGTTTTCATAAAAGTGTTTGTATCTCACTAATAAAAAAAGATTTTCCCGAAATATAACTATTTATAAAATAATAAAATACAAATAAAGTACATAACATATTTATACTTTGTACTCTAATGTCACTCTAGGACCTTCTATTAGTGTTAAAATTAAATATACGTGTCCAGGTATAAGATAAATTTAGTATAAATTATTAATCTGCTGTAAAATCATTAATATCAACTATCTATGGATCGCATCCACTAAAGGCACCTTTAGTATAAAAGTTTTTTTCTCGCGAGAGCCATTTTGAACACAGCTCTTTCTGTGTTGAAGCGGTAAGTAAATTATAATAATAGCATCGTAAATCATCTCTACAGATTATTTTCGTTCCCATCTAATAGCCAGTTTGGAGTTCGCACATTTACTATAATGGTATAATAACTAATGGTAAGAGCCAGTGAATCAATAAATGCGTAAAATCGTCTTGCAAATGCTAACGAAATTCAGCTGCTATTTGTATTACAGTTAATAAATTACCAAACCAACGACCTTGTAGAGCTGTTGAAAATTGTCCCATTTTGTCAAAAAGTTTCCCTTTATATAAAAATCTTAAATAAACTCTTATTACAGAAAGTTGTCAATGACGTAAAAAGGTTTGAAAAATACTCGAAAAATATAAAATAATTTTTAAAATCAATATTTTTTAAATTTGTAAGAAATCTAACTGACCGATTAAAAAATTAAAGGTTATCGTTTACTTTGTGATATTATTGAAAAAAAACATGTCATAGATCCATGCAGTTATATAAAGCCCACTTCAGTTTCCAAACTATATTGGTTTGAAATGAAAAAAATAATTTTAATTTGATACCTTTCCATATAAAAATGTGATACACATGCAAGAGAAGCTGTGAGAAAAAGCACTTTTTAGCTTTCTAACTTAGTTAGCATTTGACAGACGCTCGCCTTAAGAAAGATATCAGCATAAGGATAGCCTTGCATATTCATGACATATGGATATTCGAGTCTACTCATAAGACTTATAATGTTGTCAGTTCTGATTCCACGTTTATTGAGTTTCTTTCGCTGGTGACCAATCATTACTCATTAAATAATACACAACTTGGTATACACCACAATTTTTTTCTTTATTCACCTCTACAAGTTTCGGGAACGAAGTTCCCTTCTTCAGGAGGATACAATGTGTACTAATAATTATACTAATATTATGATCAATATATAGTTAACTAGTGGGAGGAGAGTGGGCGGAGTAAATAGAAAGGGGTAGGGGAGGGGTGTTGTTAGGGAATAATTAAGGGATAGTCAACTTTGTTTTTTTATTATTTATAATTGGAAAATGTTAAGTATGGGGTTGTTTGAGAATTGAATTTGACTGTTTATTATATTATTATTGAGGTTAATATTTTTTCTTATTTCTAAAATTTCAAAACTATCTAATTGTCTATTATTTTTGTTATTTTGTAAAATTTGAAGACCTAAATTGATGTCGAAAGTTGTGTATTATTTAATTATTATTTGTCACCACAAAGTTATAAATCTTTCATTGAAGAAGTAATCATTATTCAGATTGCGGGGCTATTGATTTTGTTGCCAATGGTCGATTAATTGAAATTAATTCTCTACACAGAAATGTCTTTCACTGTCGATCCGGATTGGTCTTCCCTTGTAAAACTAGCCGCCTTCGTTCTTTGTTCTGGGATGACTAGAATAGCTGTGGCACATTAACATTTATTTACCAAGTAAGTCAAATAAAATTAATATTTGCAAATAAAATAAATATTACCCAAATAAAACCTGGTCCGTCATATAAGTAAACAAATTAAATAAATAATATATGTGAAAAAATAATATATTGAGAAAGAGAAAATGATGAAAAGTGTTCTGTTAGGCGCGGGTGGGGAAAGTTTTACAATCATCATTTCCACACGAGTCTGATAAATATGTACTCAATTTTATATTGTAGCACCCAAATTTTATTTTTGAAAAATGCCTTTTGCGTTGCATAAAGAGCTGTTTGTGGAAAACATCGTATGTGTGGAATTACTAGTAGGCGCTGTTCGTAATTCCACTAATGATAGCTCTTCCCTGCATTTCTAGGTGCTCGCTGAGCGCATTAACCCGAGTAATTTTACGCTCGAGTAGGTACTTACCTATTCTCGTACTGCTTTCATTTACCTGCCCGTTGTGACTATATTAAATCGACATTGTAGGAGAACAAGTTATTTTTAACGAAGATAAATTATAAATGTCTCACATAGACGAAGCTATTTATGTGTATGGAAGTCTTAATAGGATGGCCCAGGGCTGTACGAGTTGGCTAGTAATATTGGTTCTTATGTTATCACTTAACACAGTGAATCGTTCACCAATTCCACCGTAAAAATACCACAAATTATCAAACTTTTTTATAGTTGTATATATTTGTTCTAAATCAGTCATGATTTATTGATGTTAAATAATGAAACATAAAATTTCCATGGAAAGAAGTAAGTTATAAATAAAAGTTAAAAATGGCATATAAAAGTAATATGGAAGCAATTCAGATTTCTTCCGTTTAAACAGAGGCTAAATTAATTGAACTTTGGATTGATTATAAATACAAAAATACTAAAATTTGCATGAAAAGAAATTAATTATAGGAGGAAGTGAAATTGCATAAAAAAGTAGGTTAGAATTTGAATTTAAATATACACAAAGTGAGGTGAAATTGCATAAAAAAAGTAGGTTAGAATTTAAATTAAAATTTACACAAAGTGCGGTGGACTGCATAAAAAAAGTAGGTTAAAAATATAATAAACTATCATTTGCATGAGCAAATAAAAATTATAAATAAAATCAAATTTGCATGAAAATGAAATAATCTATGAATAATATAATTGCACAACAGGCGGGTTGATATTTCTATCGTTCTGATAAAGTTAGTTTACTAAATTTGCATAATGGAAATAGGTTATCAAGTACCTCGGATATCTCTCATTGGGACAAAGCCAATGTATCTGAATTCCAGATGAATTGTAATAAAAAAACTCATTCGTTGCGAGTGAAAATAGTAAAATTTAAATAAACTGAATTTGCATAATGGAGGTAGTTACAATTTCTATCATTTAGACAAAAGTAAGGGTACTAGATTTCTCGTAGATTATAATAAGGATAAACTAAATTGCAGATTGATTATGATAAAAGCTATAATCTTGCCTGAGCCAGTAATAATTTTAATTAGCATGAAATTGCACAACAGGTAAGTTGAAATTTCTATAATTTTGTCAAAAGTTAATAAATAGTTAGAGAAACGTAACGTGGCACGGAAAAATAAATTTAATAAATTAGCGTGTCGTAGCTGCAGGAGGAATTAAAGAAAACGCTGGAATGCAACAACGGATTTTATTTATTACTGATTAATTAATTAAACAAACATACAGTCTCTAAACACTATTTAACTTAACGCTATTATTTAAATTAAACTCTTTCGCAATATATCACTCGTAAATAGACACTTTATAATCGCTTTATCACTTTATTCACTAATAACTAGAACAATCCGTCCAATTTCAGCACGTATTACTATTCGCTCCAGTTCATTTCGCTACGTAAGAATTTTTTCCAGAATATTCGCTCAAATATCGCACATGGGTAAGTACTTCACTTAATTAACTGTCGCTTAGTTCGCACGCCAGATGGTAACACTGTTTTCGCATCGTGATTCGCTGCTAGGGCCGCGTCGTTGGAAACGTCAAAATAACAATGGCCCTGAACATGTCGGTGAACAAGTCGTTGTAGACTCGGCACATTCTCACTGTGGGGGAGCGTAATACGTAATTGGTACGAGCTACATGAATGTGGAAGATTCTGTTAGACTGTGTTCTAGTAGCTCTTGCTGGGACGTGGATGTTGATAAGTGATAAAAGGGGTGGACAATTAAATTGCTTTCGACAGATCTTGTACAAATTAACAATCAATAACATAATAAAATAACAATAGTAAAAAACGTAGAAGCATTTGAAAACATAAAATATTAAAGAGTAGAGATATAATTCAAGAAAACACATGAATGATGGAAAAATTTGAAAACAAAAAAGAGTAAAAATAAAATACAAAAAAACACATGAATAATAGAAAAATTGAAAACACGAGTAAGTTTACGTGCACTTATCATGAAAATGGCATTATACTAAATACATAAAATTGACATATTTCGGTTGTTTTAGACAAAATTTTAAATATACATATTTTTAAACAGTGCATATGTTGTAATATGTTTCAAAAAATAAATATACGAATACATAGTTAAAATTACAACGTATCAGTGTAGGTACATGTGAAAAATAAGGTATAAGGTATCAGGTATTGTTGTTAAATAGTGGCCCGAATAAAATATATGAATTTCAGATTTGTTACTGTAACGTAAGTGACATGATTATTTATAGAGAAGAAATGGCCCGCAAAAAGCATCTGGCAACGATGAATATGAGTATTGTCCCATTAAACACAATAAAAAGTCAAGTTTTTTACGTTTTACTTTTACTCATTTTTTTATTCCCAAAATCCTCCAAACGCAAATGTCATAATATATCCAAACCTTCTTATCTAATATAGTGTAATTTACAGAAAAAAAATCATGTTTGATACTATAACGTAAGTCTGGCAGTCGTTAGCTTAGTTTTTGAACCCCTATCTAACGTGGGCCTATTGGGCATTTGTTATTTGAGGGTTTTTGCAATAAGGTTATCCTTGCTTATTATAAAAAGTAGTTAGTAAAAATGTCAATGCTACTAGATGTAGTATTAGATTAGGTGGCCTAGCCCCATGTAGAGTTCTCAGAGAATCGTAGACTGTAAGGAATTTGTTCAAAAAACCGCGTTTATTGCACTGGCGTGGTATGCCTCTTTCCATTTAAGAAAGACAATCGAATTAGTATGTGTAAGCCACGCATACGAGGCACATTGTTTCGTTGTGTTGGTGTTTATACCCGTAAACACCAACCCAATGAAACAATGTACCGTCTACGCATGGCTCACACAGACTAATTCGATTGTCTTTCTTGAATGGAAAGAGGTCTAACCCCGCTGTAACAAGATATGGGAACATCTCTCACATGTTACAATAGCATAATTATTTTACAGAAGAGTTTTTCCACCAGTATATACCTGCCTAGCCCAACATTAAAACGTAGGAGAACATTATCGTTAACCTAGTTCATATTTTAAACTACGTGTATCGCATTAACTTGAAATATGTGTCGGGTTTCAATATAACGAGCAGCGAGTTTCTTGTGTATGGCTAAACACAAACAAATTTGTTTAAAGGCAGACATTCTACTTGAAAGTAAAATCGAAAAATTTCCCAGTTCGTTCGAAGTTGAACATAGAAAATGGATTGATATCTTACGTGTAAAGTGGATACATATTTCACCTGCTGTCGATATTCAAATTTGAGATAATATTTTTTTTACTTTTTAAAGTGCATCTTAAATATAAGCAGAAATTTTGTTTGTCCGAAGTATCAAAAACTATCAAAAGGTGCACTCTTGTGCAATACTTACACATGTGATTGATGAAACTTTAAAATATTAAATTATCTGTCAAAAATAAGTCACCGTATTTTCATATTTTTTGTAATTTCCATATTTTTAAACAAGATTTTTTTTTGAAAAAAAATATTTTCTATCTGTTTTGTTTCGGTTTTGTGAGTATACATTATTTCAGTGGTATGAAAAGGAGTATAAAATTAGTATTTATCAAAATCAATAATTTGGACGAAGCCAGATAGTAAGCCTGTCTGTCTGTAACTTCGTGTAGCATCTGTAATATCGTTCGAAAACACGGCTGAAAAAACAAATTGAACGGCCAGAGACGGGGCGTGAACCCCGGGCCAGCAAACCCGAAGGCTGCAACGATAGCGATGTTGTCACCCGCATGTGCGTGACCCGTCAAAAATACAGTACATGTACAGCAAAGACGAGACCGGTGACTTCTCCGATATGGAGTAGTGGTTAGGATACCTAGCTCATACCCAGGCGGCTCGGGTTCGGTTGCCGGTACCGTAATATATATTTTTATTTAATTATGTTGTCGCTACAGTGATATTGTCATCAAAGGACAGTATCGCGTTAAGTTTTACACACAATCGCTAGGGTTTAAAATAGTATCATTAACTGACGGCAGAGGAAATATAAAAAAATGTTTGAATATTTTGATAAAAGTCGTTAAAATTTTTTACGGCTTATAGCTTGTACCTTTATTGATGAATATAAATATAATAGTTTCGTAGTCTGCCTGTCTATCCGTCTGTCGGTCCGCAGATTAATGATTGAATTAAAACTTTAGATAATTAGTGTGTGACACGCAATCAGCGCGCGGCTAAGGTTGCGCGGTCAAGCAAGGGTTTTTTTTATTAATTTATTAGTATTTCCCGTGATTTTTCACGGGTGTACGTGAATATCGGCTAGTATGTTCGGGAGTTAGTATTATGTTTGCGAGAATGTTCGCCTAGTACCTAACAAGTTTAAAGAGATAAACAAATTACTTAGCGGAGTGATCATTGGATGAGAGTTGGGACTATTCCAAGTAGATTAAAAGGCAGAGCTGTCTTCATTTAAATGCAATACGTTATTTGGACGCAGTTATGCAAAAACAGTCCAACCTAAAAAACATGGATCTAAGAAAATGGAAAAAAAATGTGAATTTGATGAAGCACGAATTAAAAGGTATTATCTGAAGCGTGGAAAACGTTCAACCCCTTTGGAGGTGTTTTCTAAAATTATAATTGTATAGTAACAGTAGAATTAAAAAGTTGCACACTGCGTCCATATCACTTGGATGTTTTTAACCAATATTTTTGTTTGTCAAGGATTTGTAAATTTCAAGCCGCAGAAAATAGTCAAACCACTTGTTTTAGTTTAAGAGTTAATTTTACGGTGATGGCAGTGATGTGGGTAAGAAAAATATTGAATTTATAAAAAACTTAGAGCTTGGAAGTTTTCAGCACATAAAGACATCGAAACTGTCCGAATCCGTAAGTAACTCATTTTTATCATTTTGCGCTTTCTGCATAACTACTACTCACTACCTTGTACCTTGAGATCGAAAGATTTACGAGCCGTCTTGAAGAAACTGGAATCATTTGAAATGTGGGTAAGACGCACACCAAAATGAAAATTTTGCAATCACTTGTACCGCGAATAAAAGAAAACTTACGTACTTTAGACAATCATGAGACCAGTGTGAGATACCGCAACTCTTCAAACCAGGAGAAATCAATGCACAACATGGTCCTGCCAGAAGGAGAACATTTTGGCTTAAAAAACAATATTTATGCCAGACCTCTTCTGATAGAAACAAAGTTTGAATTACCAATACCACTGAAAAAATCCGTTAAAAATCCGAGAAAAATAATATATTCATTTTTACTACAAAAACTGTCTATTTATGTTGAATATTTTACACACATGCACGCCAGAATATATTTGCTCTTTCAAAATAATATATTATATTTTTTTACATAAATTCAAATAAAAAAACTGCTTCAAAAATATATTCGCGTAGCAAGAAATTGAAGTCTCTCAAGTTTTGGTCTTGAGCGTAATAAGTGGTTTTTGCTCATTAGCAAAGTTTTCGCAGGAGCCAGCAAAAAGGTTACATAACACATTTCTGTTCTGTGGTACTTTAAAATCCTACCTTTGAATATACGTATTCGTCCTTTTAAGCTATATAGTACTGTTTAATTATAAAATTTTATTCGTAGCAGGTTTCAATCATCGTCCATGTTACTTTTTTGCAATTTATCCGCTCTCCTTTTATCCGACTTTCTCCTCAGCTTAAGAACCACTGAAGTCGAACTGTCTGAGGATAATTATATATTTTCATTTTTCGAAGTCAAAGATTCCTTATCCCAACTGAAATAAAAATATGTTGCGCATGCAATGGTATTTTACAGTTTATTTTAAGTTGTTCTGAATATTTTCTTTTTCGCATTCACTTGGGATCGGCTCTAATCGTTCGAAAGCGCGTTATTCAGCCATATTAATAAATAATACTTAATAATAAATAAAATAAAACTCTATTCCAGTATGTGGGGAGGTTAGTGCAGTCCTACACATTCCATGTAAGTATTCACATATCAAATTATGATACAAACGATACATAAGAATAAGAGGATATGGATGTATAAAAAGACATTATCACATGCAGGTAGGTACATAATAGGTAAGACAAATAAAGAAATAAGGGGTATATTAATGATTTGTCGACAATATGTATGTTAAAAATAAACAAAAATGTACTATATTTATTCATATTTTGTAATCTTGGCTTGTGAAAAACAAATTTGCTTATTTTTTCGTAATTAAATAATTTTATACAGAGTTGCGTACACGAAAAACGTATAATACTGCAATTAACTTCCCGGGATAAAGACTAAATCCCCAGCAAACTGGTCGCGTGGCGTATTATTTGCAAACCAAATAAGCTCGTAATTATTTTCAATGTATTTTTATTGAATGTGTGATCCGAACTATTAAAGCATAGACAAATTATTCTGTTGTAATAACGACATGTGTTTTTTCGTAATCTATTTTTTTTCATTTATCCTTATACTAGCTGATTGGCCCGGCTTCGCTCGGGACCATAATTTAGAACTTTAACATTTAAGAACTTTATGGAACGTTCTGGAATCATCTAGACTCACCGGCATACTCCACTTTGGTTTGGAACCTTATAGAACCTTCTTGAACTTTCTCTTTCCAGAACCTTCTAAAGCATTCGAGAACCTTCATGAAGGTTCTGGATATTTCTTGACTCACTTTCGTATTCTGCCATTCAGTTTGGGATCATACCATAATTTGGGACCTTTCGGGAATCTTCTTGAACGTTCTCCATCCAGAACATTATTAAACTTTATCGAACGGTCTGGAACCTTGTAGAGTCACAGACACACACCGCCACCAGAACTTTCAAGACCTTTATCGAACATTCTGAAACTTTTTAGACTCACCTCTTAGTTTGGAACCTTATAGAACATTCGAGAATCTTCTAGAACACTCCCCTTCTAGAACTTTCTAGAGCTTTGTCGGACATTCTGACACGTTTTTTACTCACCGGCACACTGCTACTTAGTTTGGAACCTTATCGAAATTTCGGGATTTTTCTAGAACGTTCTTCTTCCAGAACTCTCTAGAGCGAATTTTTCCCAAACCTTCTAGACTTACCAACATAGTCGACAGGCCCATTCCGGAACAATCTGAAGCATTTGCGGCCTTCCCATAACAAAACAATGTGCTAGAAAGCACATTTTTGTCACCCACTCCCACCCACGCTCAGCCACCCCCACCAAACTCGCACATATTTAATGTAACACCAAGGGCTATCTACCATCATAACCACCAGGGAGTGGTAGTATCTGGTTGTGAAGAAGGTGAATGAAGGTTGGCGGATAGGGAAACACGGGTTTCTTTACATATATATACTATATATATATAAATATATATATATTATAGTTATCTAGCGCTTTCACGTCGGTACATTATAATGTTAGTTCTAACTACTTTGGGGGGGTCAACCCGCGTCAAATTCTGAAGTAGAAGAGGGGGAAATCAGGATGAGGAAATACACAAAAATCAAAAGAAGGTCAATAATCTAAGTGAGCAAGAACGGGGGACATCAGACATAATAGAGCATTCGCTAGAGGGAGATTGCAACACAGTACTCATGCAATGTGCTACTACACTCAAATGTCGACATACATATGGCATTGGCGTGCGCTGGATCCTCACCTGTCCACAAATTGCAAACGTACGCTTCGCAGATTTTTCAACTTTCACTTGACGGTGAGCTCTCGGACCCAAACGGTTTTACCTTTTTTGGAGAGCAGCTCATCGACGCGCCCTGAAGATGAACAGTGATCTCTGGTTTCGCAAACGTCGCAGACATAGGTCCTAGACGACCAAATTTTTGACGCGGGTTCCCTCAAGTATTAGGGAACTACATATATATATTATCAAAATATATATTTCTATATATATTTATTAAACATATTTTTTATTTATTTAAGGAAGCGAGTCCTGTAATATTTAATACGAACTAAATAAATGAAATAAAGAGAAATACACAAATATCAAATAATAAAACTGAAAAATTAAATGCTGGAACCTGGATTCGAACCACGTATATATGTATATATATATTCATGCTAAGAAATCAAAACAGAAAATTTAATATAAAGAGCCGAAATTGAAAGTTTAGTGTAATAACTAATGTATTTCTTCGAGATTAACCAATACTACAGCCCAACCATTTTCTAAACTCGTGTTTTCGTAAGAAATTTGTATTTCTTAAACATTAACACTATAAGAATAAAATGTGTTTACTACTTTAAATGGAATTAGAATAGTCAATTTTGTAAGTAAAAATAAATTTTCTTATTTTTCATCACGTAAATATCGAGAGGAGACATAAGCGCAACTGAGGTCGGTCCCCACAGCATTAATAACACGGGCTAACAGAATTTGCGACAAAGAAAACATTGCCTCGGAAAGAAAAACAGTGCTGGATGCACCCGAACGTACGGACATCAAGAAAACGATCTATCATATCAGCGATGTTAGACCAAGAAATAAAGCATACTTACCTTACATCAGAGGTCTTACTGAAAAAATCAGCCGGGTGTTGTTGAAATTAAATATAAAAACAGTTTTCAGCCCTCATAGTTCGATCTCACGTATGTTAGGTAGTGTAAAAGATAATACAATATCATACTCGAGTCTCCAAGTGTATACAGCGCCATGCGATTGTGGAGCGTTCTATGTACATAGGACAAACTAAACGCAATATCGCTACACGATTGAAGGAACATATTGGAGCAATTAAAAACAACAACTCCAATATATCGGCAATCTGCGAACATGCATCCAAAGGGAATCTCTGTCACTTCATCAGATTTGACAAGACAAAAATCTTATCAACAGAACCGCATCTTATACACAGATTAGTGATGGAGTCCATTGAAATATACAAACATCCCAATTTCAATAGAGATGACAGTTACAAACTATCAAGTATTTGGCGCCCTGTTCTTACGACATTGATTCAACCCTTGAGAGACGTCGCAGTAAAGTCCGCCGACGTAACTAGGATATATTGCACACTGGTGATCTGTATTGTAGAAGAAGTGAACACTCCACAACAAAGTGCATATAATTTGCGGGCTCGAAAGTAGTAATCAGTCCGCCCTCTATCTCCACGGGTAAAGGTCGTCCTCCTGATGACGTTGCATAAGCATTCAACGAAACGTCGAGAATCGATTCTCGGAAAAACAAACGGTTCGTATAAAATATCCGCAACTATTTACAGTTAAATAGGAGACATAATTACATTCATTGTGATATTTTTTCACTGTTGAATTGATATGTGTCTTTGTGTAAATGGTATTTTCACAACTGACATCCAACGTATCGATATCGCATCGGGTTGAATACAGAAATATGATTTTTATTAGGTCAAAAATATTTGGGTTCGTTTCTCACAAATAATTTTTCACTAATAGTTTCTAGTCGATGTTATTTTAGAATAAGCTAAACTAATAATTTTATATTACAGAAATATTACAGGTTTAATGGGCTCGGTAGACCTGCGCTAGTGGCTTAGGGCTAACAGTTGGGGAAGGGTTAACAGCGACTTAATACTGCGACCTTTTCGTCCCACATAAATTATAATGTAGACAAAGAAAATCGGTACGCAGCGTAGGCAGGTACACTAAAAGAAATGATATTAGTTTACAAATAAATAATCTCTTTTTTATTCATTGGGTAGAGAAGTTTATAGGCTAATAGCCTTCGGTCCGTCTTCTCACTTCCATTCTGTTTATTGAAAACACAAGCGGGTTAATCATAATAAAACTAGCGACACAACTGTTAATATAAATGCTAGTTAATCTTTTTCTAAGTAAAACCTTCGTTTGTTTGTAAATCCCGCCTCGTTCTCATTCAGATTGCAGTGATATTTACAAATGCCATTTCGAGTGTGCACGGATATTACACTATTGATGGCTGCTTCGTATTTTAGAAAGATGATAGATGCCGATCTCATTCATTTGCAACATCCCTGGTTGTAAGATGTAGATTATTCTCCAACATGAACCGCAAAACGCCATGGAAATTAAACGGCTGTCCGGATCAAGAATCTTCTTTTAGACTAACGTGACCGGAACGGAATTTGGAAAAACCATATTTTGCAGGCACGGACGCCTACAGCATCTCTCCCAATCACTGCCCGCAAGTTTTTACAGCCAAAAAATTCAGAAGCGAACGAATTATTGATTGAATTGTCCAGCGTGAACAATCTAATGAATTCTAATATATCTAAGTTTTTCTGCTAAAAATTAAGTTTCTTTTTCTTTTTTTTGATTTTATTTTTATTGTTTTTTTGTTTCTTGTTGTATTATTCTTAACATGCCTACATTTTTCTGCTAACTAATAAAGTCTCTTTACCTCTTGTTTAATTTTTTATTCTTTCTTGTTGTATTATTCTTAACACGCCTAAGTTTTTCTGCTAATAATTAAGTCTCTTTTCCTTTTGTTTAAATTTTTATTCTTTCTTGTCATATTGTTCTTAACATGCCTAAGTTTATTTCATAACTTATTTATCATTATTAACATATTTCTAAAAGTGGAGACCTATAATTGGCCATCTATATTATATTAATGTTTTCTATGCTTCTGTGTTGTGCTGTTGGTTCTTCCGTGAATATTAAATAAATAAAAATAACTGTTTTAATTCAAATATTATTTTAAATTAAATAAAAATAGAGGAGTGTTCTTTTAATTCGATTCCTATCGCCATGAATACATGACGATATTATTATATTTATTCTATTTTTATTTTTAAATGCTAAATTTTTATAGATAATGTACGAATCTGACTATTTTAATGTCCTTTAAAGATATTCTTACATAAAATACTTAATAAATTTTAATGTCTTACGATAATACGAGCTTAGGGGAGTGTTCTATTCTGGTATGGAAAAGGTAGTGAGATTCGCCCAATGGTGCCCATTATTATGCGGTAGGTAAGATTTATCAGCACATTTATTGGATTCAGGCGGCTTGTGGAAGACAGAATAAATAAAATAAAAATATTGAGAAGGTTTACCTATCTATTAATAAGTACCTGGGTAAAGACGTCATTAATGAGTTTTTCCAGGCAAATTAAGTTTACCTAACGCTTACGCTAAGTAATTAATACAGGTATTACTTACGTAGGTTCGTGTGTATTTGAAAGATTTTCAGTTAATAGACTTCCCACAATCCTCGCCTGAGTTTGACAGGACGGGGGCGGGGTTAAGGGATATATCTATTACGGTGGAGATGTCGTCAACATTTTGCACAACGCTAATTTAAATAATGAAAATGTTATTTCATATTTTAGTAGTTAACTACCGGCTTCGTCGGAGATTTTAGTTTTTCAATATATTCATTTAATTTTCCTCTATTTCACTAAAAACTCCAAATTAATAAATGCTCGCACAGATTGATATCGAAGATTTTTTTTTAGTTTAGGATATAAGTCTACTGTTCATGAAAACTCAACAGCTAAGTTGTGAGATGAATTGTGAGCCATACGATTGGTCTTAAGTCCCATGAACATCCAAAAAGACTTTCATGTCTACTTTAGCTTCGTCTCTATGAGATATCTATATTACATTTTTATCATGATTTGTTTGTTGCTGAACCTGGACCTGCGGAAAAAGATGAAGGAAAATCGTCAAAGGATTTAAAAAATATATATTTTTGTATTTTTTATTAACTATAACGTATAGTAGAAACAAATAAAGTAGAGAAAAATATCCGGTAACTATCCAGTATCCAGCCTATCCGACCTATTTTTATTATCCGTTTAACAATTAACAAATTTGTTAGTATTTAAAATTAACCAATGGCAAATTAAGATAGATGAACACTAGTTTCTCTGCATTTTGATCGGATAAGTGATTGCTCTTGTCTTTGTAAACACGATCGGCTTCAGAAAATAGTATTTCGCTCTATGCGCTGATACAAGGAGCTGAAAACTAAATTCTGGCAAACTTTTTCAAATTCGGATACTGTTTTGAATTAGCTGACCACCAAATCTCGTCGCGACTACGATCGTCTTGTCTTCAAATAATAGTCAATCTCGCTTGCAATTACGTTATTTTTTTGATCCTGACACCGACAATTATTTTCATTTGCCAAAACAATCCCGAAATGTATCGTGAGCTTCACGAGTGACAGTTGATCCGTTGATCATTTGATCAGTGACAGTCTCGTCACTTATGTTTCTCTTAGCAGGCTTAGGAGATGGCGATAAACCTTCACTGTGGGAAGATTCATCGCAAGACATTTTTATAAATTCCAACAAGATTTTCTGTCGGGCTCTTCTGGTTATATCTGGTTTTCAAGTTAATAAAATCATGAAGTCATATTATTTTTCTTCTGACAGAAAGCACTAAGTCATATCATGCTTTCCGCTAGAAAGATTTTTGCCACTAGGTAGTGCAGTAGATCATTATTCTAACTAAGCAGTCAACAAAATTTAATACTGATCTTCGAAACGCTATTTTGAGTGTGAAGTTTTAATTAGAATGGCTCAGTCTCGCTGAACAAAACTTATCTTTAAATTGTACTCGTATAGAAAGATAACGAAAAATGTATTACGTTATTAATATTGAACATTTTTTTATTATTTTAGTACAGATTTACCATCATATTAGCTTTCCATTCGTAAGAAAACGTTTTCTGCGTACATGATTGATCATTTCTAAGACAAGAAAAGAATCATCCAATTCATCATTCAAAAAGTCTATTGATATTAAAATACATTGTTATGGATTGGCAAAATTACACACAAATTAAATAATGTTTTAAGGTCGTGTAACATTAATGAATATTTTGTTAGTGATTGTTTTTAAAAATCTTAGTTGCAACTATTTAATTTTATCGAGGTAAGTTTTAAAAATCAGCACGTAAAATATTTACAAGTGCCACTCATTTCACTCATTTTTACTCTCATTTCTTTTAAGCTACTAAGAAATTACCATACAGTCAATTTTAACCAAAATGTCAAATGATGCCGTGTTGCTTTCAGGACAGACTACGAAAAATAATCATTTAAATTTATTTAACTGTAAGTGGTTACGGTTATTTTATACGAACCGTATGTTTTTCCGAGAAACGATTCTCGACGTTTCGTTGAAGTCGTATTCAACGTCATCAGGCGGACTGGAGTCCGCCGTATACCTCCGCGGGTACAGGTCGTTCTCCTGATGACCTTGAATACGACTTCAACGAAACGTCGAGGATCGTTTCTCGGTAATGTAAGAATGTAACATAGCCTATAAATATAGGAAACATAATTTTGGAACAGATAGATACATACATAGAATCTAGAATTCAGTACTTTCTAAATTCTCGTTGAGTGCGTCCAAATTTTTAATTTTTTTTTTTTGGATATATTACCGCATCTGCTTTTATACCCCACACATGTGGACAAAAGCAAAGACAGCAATATCCAAAAAAATTCAATGCAGTCATCGAGGATTACATATTTATAATATTCTGAATTCGAGATTTAATAGGAAACATGATTTTGGATGAGTTAGGTACATGGAATCCAGAATTCAGTACACATTAAATAAGTAATCCTCGTTACAGCATTCATTTATTTAATTTTTTATTATTTATAATGTTATTATTAATTAATAAAACATTTATTTAATTTTTTTTGAGTATTGTTGTCCTTATTTTTATACCCCACATATAATATCCACATTGAAGTAGTAACATAAGTTAATATCTGATTGTAAATAGTTCCGTTATGATAAAAAAAAATCGTTTAAATGGTCATAAAATGGTTTACGTGTGTCCCATATGTTTATATTCTAATCGTGTCTTTAATTAATGCGGTTTAAAGATGGCTCACGATCGTGGTTACGACCGGACTTCCCCCTGATTGACGGGGCCAGGAACCCCCAGGGCCAGCAGTGCACTGGGGACGATGCCGACGTGGCCGTCTGCGACAGACGTCTCGGGCTCCTTGGGTGGACACGGGTCTGCTCACGAGCTACCGCGAGACTCCAGATTTACTTCACACTTCATATTTACCCTACCCCTAATCAATATCAGGGGCGTGCAGTGGGAACATCACAGCATGACTTTTACATAAGCAATTATTTGGAAAAAAATAGGAATACAACACATATTTCGTAATATTTTTATCACAGTTATTATCATTGTATTCATATTTTGATATACCATAGTAATCTGTCGCATAAATATTAAATTTCTAATTTTTTTCCAAATTGTACGTTTACAAAAAAGTCATGCTTCAATGTTCTCACTGCACACGCCTGATCAATATATATACATATATATATCTCTATATATATGTATATATATATATATCGGATATATCGAGGGATATAATATATATATATAGTCTATATATATATATGAATAATATATATAGATTTAGTATATATATAATATATAATTTATTAAACATAATTTTTCATTTATTTAAGGGAACGAGATCCCGTAAATTTAATAAGAAATAAATAAATGAAATAAAGGAAAACACAAATACCAAATTAAATAAAAAATTCTGAAAAATAAATGCTTGGAACTGGATTCGAACACGGACCTATGTGTTTCGCCGACCCAGCGTGTTGACAATTTCACTATACCAGCGACTGATTATTTCTCGTAAAGCAGTCGATTACTAACCGAATAAAAATGGAATAATAGAAATAGTGGAATTATAATTCAAAGAGAACATATAACTATCAATATGACGACTTGGTTACGTCGCTGGGCTCGTTAATATAAATTGGTAACACGCTGTTGGCGCAAACACAGAGGTGCCGTGGTTCAAATCCAGGTTCAGCATGTAATTTGTAGTTAGGATTTGCGTCTTTGTGGGGTTCTCTTTATTCATTTATTTATTTCGTATTAAATATATAATTATATACATATATATATAATATATATATTATATATATATATATAAAAATAGAGATATATATCGAATAGCTATATAGATAATAGAATGTTAATATTTATATTATATATATATAATATAATCTAAAACTAAAGAAACCCGTATTTCCCTATCTTTCAAGTTTTCTTCACAACCAGATACTACCACCCCCTGGTGGTTATAGTGGTGGATAGCCCTTGGTGTTACATCGAAAATATGCAAGTTTGGTGGGGGTGGCTATGCGTGGATGGGAGTGAGTGACGTAAATGCTTTCTAGCACATTGTTTTGTTGGGAAGGCCGCAAATGCTTCAGATTGTTTCATAATATATGCGCCGACTTTGTCGGTAGGTCTAAAAGGTTCCGGAGAAACTCTAGAAAGTTCCGGAAGGAGAAGGTTCTAGAAAATTCCCGAAAGTTCTATAAGGTTCTAAACTGGGTGGCGGAATGTGTCGGTGTGTCTAGAAGGTTCCTGTACATTCGATAAATTTTTTGAAAGTTCTGGAAGGAGAATGTTCGTGCGAAGCACAGCTAGTTCTTATATAAAATTCTAATGTCACTTGTGTCCACTCACTTGTTTTCGGTAAACTGATTTACTGGTAAATGTGACAGAATATCATTACCAAATTATCGGTAAATATTTTTCCAAGCAATGGTGATTTCGGAAAATTGTATTTCACTTTTTACTCCCTTTACTTTTACTCGTGGCGTCCGCTTGTCTTCTTGTCTGACGAAAAAACTTTGGATCCTTTTTAAAGCCCTTTCCCGTGATCTGAAGCTGAAATTTTGCAAGCAGACTCGTGGCGACGATCAAGAAGATCTATCAAATTTTCGTTAAAAAAATAAAAAAAAATTTTGGATTTTTCAAATATTGAATGGTTTTTTCATACAACTTATTAAGTTCTGGTCAATGCGTCTGGTAGACGCGAAACCCGATTATAGTATAATTTTGGTTTTTTGGAAATTTTTTATTACTCCCTTTCGTAGCGTCGCCCGAACGAAGCCCAACGCGTAGGTTAAGCGAAAAAAAAGTTTCAACTAGTAAATGAGAAAGGGAGTACAATAAAAACTTGTTTTTTATGGGTGACTTTTTTAATGTATAAATAATATTTTTTTATTATTTATTGATTTGGCATTAACTTTGTGGAATGACACGATTGATTTATAAATATAAATAAAACCTTTGTATAAGACCACTTTTGAGTTTCAGTTATACTCCTTTGGGTTACGTGTGGGTAAGAGCGTAATAAGGGGGTAGATCCCCCTCCCCCACACATAACCCACCCTATCTATCAGTACCTAAGATATTTTGTTTATATTCTCATCTGTAGATGAGAACATCTATAGCTCACGAAACTAGTCGTGTACAACGTATATCAAAAGTTCTCTTATAAAAGTATTTTTATTTATATATTAATCAATAATATTTTTAAACTTAGATATTATATATTATGTATTATCATAGCGCGAACTGTTTTCCTACGACGGATAATATATGCGACGACCTTTATGTATAAAAACAGGTGTATTGAAATATGGCAAAATAACGAAGATATAATTCCTAAGGTCAAACGTCACGGCATATAAATAGCGAGAATTAATCATGTTCTCTATTGTGATTAGTTTACACAGAATTGTTTGAAATTCACCTCCAGGACGTTTGTTCCAAAGGGACATAACCCCAGTAGTACATTTGTATAAATACATTTTTGTTTCTAATAACAATGTTTTATTTTTAGTTTAATTTTCTTTGACACGTGTATTAAATGTGTTTAAAAAATAACAAACCTTTGGCCGGAAAAACACATTTATTCATACACATTATTTAATCTCTAATCTCCTTCGCGGAATGCATCCTTAGGATTGGTGTTCATCTGAGACGTCGCGTTCTGCCGTCACGTTCTGCTTCGTATTTTTCAAACATTTATTTTATTTATAAGATTTTGAATTATTAAAAAAGATTATTTATAAGATTTTTCTGAGCTATGAAATATTGGATGAATATTGCGTGTGACATATTGCCATACCTGGATAATTAAATACGATTTCAGACGTATATACACACTACTGAAAATTTCAAAAAAAAATTATAAACTCAGAAATAGACTTCGCATTTTTGAAAGGAATCATTTTGTAGAATCCAAGGATTAACTAAATATGCCGGTATCCGGAAAGCACTTTCTGGATAGCGGCCATCATTTTGCATTCGAACCGAAGATCCTTGGAAAGCCCAACAGTCAACATGTACATCTTGTGAAGGGGCACCCGATATATATAAGCACTCGGTGAATATTAATAGAGATGATGGTCTCAAATTAAAAACACCATGGTGTCCGGAGCTTCAAAAACTATCTCGTCGCAGATTTCTCAAGGATAGTGATCAGACAATAGATGAAATATACACATAATCATACAAGACAAGACGACTCGTGACAATACATGTCTCCGATGCAGTATTTACACGTAACACATAAACACAGAGACATCCTGCTTTCGACACGGTATTGCTATCCAGTACTTAACACAACACTGGCAACCTTTCACCCTGCCCCACAAGTGAAGTAAAGAAATCCCTTCACAATACAACAGGATGAAAGAGCAAGGGGTCCACTAGTGAACCGGTACTCTGATCGACATGAGAGTCAAGTCGTTTCACCCTGATCGAGGGTTTTTTGTTCAGAATTTTTTACCCTTACAATTCATGTAATGAAATAATACACTTATGATGTTTATAATAAGTAGTTTGCAAAAGTGTAACAGCTATAGAGCTGACGCACTTGTAGAATAGTAGTATAGGCGGATTAGACCGCAAGTAGAGTACCTACTCAGACTATCTTAGACTCTAAGGAATTGTAAAAAAAATTGTTTCACCCTGATTTTAACAGTATTGCAATCCGGTGCTTTAATAATAACAATATTTTTTGGGTGATGTAAGAATACAATCAATTGATTTTTAATTTTTTAATCACTTGATCTTGATCCAAACTCATAACAACACATCAGCCCTGATGATGGACCAGCAACCCCAGAAAATACAAACCGGAAGATTCTGAAAGATTATTTATTAGGGAGGCATCTATTTTTTTCCATTGAGAGTTAAATAATTTTTAATTATTACCTATGTTCTAGAATCTTCTTAGGTAGCGTCGGGACTTCCATTCCAGTTTATGACTAGAAAATATTAAGACAACGAAATATATTATTTTTAATATAAACAAATTTGATTTGCAATTTTGCTATTTTACTAAACACACTTCTTTGATAATTAATTTAAATTGAATAAATCACTTAAGATATGCAAAAAAAAGTTTCCAGCGAAGAAATAAAAGGAGATCATTATAGTTTCATTGGTAAAACTTCCTCCCTACCGGCAGTAAAATGTTCCGGGTTTGTGATCCGGTGGTAACTATTTTCTTGTTATAGTAGATTTTTTGTGCATCTTTTATGGTAATTTACCATTTGTTTGAACAATTTATATTCTGTTGTCTTATAGTTGGTTAGATGATCTAGAAATTGACAAAAAAAAATTTGGTTCAGATTACTTTTTAACAGAATCATACAGATTACATTTTTACAGAATCATTTACAACTTCCACTTTGATTAGCCGCGTCCTAATCTTGTTATTTTTTACTCCCTTTCTTTTAACTCGTAGCGTGTGCTTGTCTGTTTGTCTACTTGTCTGTCGAAAAAACTTCGGATCGATTTTGAACTCTTTTCCCGTGATCCAATCGAGCTGAAACTTTGCAGGCAGACTCGTGGCGACGATGAAAATGATCTAACAAATTTTCGTTTAATTTTTTTTAATAATTATAGTATAATTTTGGATTTTTCGAAATTTTATTGGTTTTTTCAATTGGAATCAACACAAATGAATAATGACCCGACGCGTGCAGTAGGCACAAAACCTGATTCAATGAGAAAGGGAGTATAATATAAACTTGGTTTTTATGGGTTAGTTCTTTTACTCCTTTTATAGCTCAGTGCATACTCACAATATTTTTTTGGGTGTTGTAAGAATACAATCAATTGATTTTGTGTCCACAGAGGGATAAACATTAATTAATTATTATCCTTCTGCGATAATCATACTAAAAAGATATCGTAGATAAATTATTATAAGTTTCTACCTGCTGGTTTATTATCTAATAAACATCAATCGACAGATCGCGAAAATGTCTCAATTTAACAGGTTTTTTGGACTACGGTAGTACGAACTAAGGTGAATCATTTCTTATTTTCATAAATATATCCACTTTGAAGCAGAAAAAAACTATTACGACCTATTTTACTTTTGCCGTATCAAATGTTTTGAAAGATTTTATCGATGATTATGAGTCCGTTCAATACGTTTTTACAAGCGTTGTTCACGTGATGTGATAATTTATTGCGTCGACATCGCAATGCTTACAGTTTAACAATCTTTATGTAACAATCTTTATGAATATTTCATGTCATTGATTATTTGATTCGTGTTCAAGTTGGCTTCGCTTAGATAACTAACTAACTAACTAACCATCACGCCGTTTGCCCGCAGGGGTAGGCAGAGAGGATTGAACGCCGCACTCTTCTATCCTGGCACACCACTTTTCCTTCGGCCACATTCATACATCTTCTCATACAAGTTCTACGATTGTTGCGGCTTTTAACGGGGCCATCCTCAAACACTTGTTGTATCTGGTCATGCCAGGTCTTT
Organism: Agrypnia vestita; assembly: GCA_016648135.1. Taxonomy (NCBI): domain Eukaryota; kingdom Metazoa; phylum Arthropoda; class Insecta; order Trichoptera; family Phryganeidae; genus Agrypnia; species Agrypnia vestita. The sequence goes on along the minus strand of JADDOH010001010.1, from coordinate 22,602 downwards.
CGCGGACGCCCTCTATTCCTGTTGCCTTCAAAACTCGCCTCATATATTTTCTTAACCATCCTTTCCTCGTTCATACGTTCCACATGACCAAACCATCTCGGCACTCCTGTCTTTATTCTTTCTACTACTACAGCCAGCATTTCATTCACTTCTAATTTGTTCATTCCTTATTCTATCGACCAAAGATTTTCAACACAAGCGCCTTAGTGACCGTATTTCAACCGCATTCAGTCTACTTTCATTTCTCTTTTGCCAATTCTAGGCTTCACTTCCATACATGAGGGTTGACACTAGAACGCCATTATGTACCGCTAGTCTTGCTTCCTTTGACAGATTCTTATTGGCCATAATTGAATTTAGAGCACCATTAACTTTGTTTCCCGCAGTCACTCTCCTTTCGATATCATTCTCAGCCTTGCCGTCTCTACTAAACATACTTCCCAAATACACTAACTCGTTCACTTGTTCTAAGCATTCATTGTTTACAATTGCATCACACTTAGTCACTCTTTCGTTTCTCTCGAATACCATCACTTTCGATTTACTGACATTCATCAGAAGTTCACTCTGCATGCATACATCGGACATCCTGGAAACCAGGCACTGCTGATCAGCTTCACTGTTAGCCACTAATACTGCGTCGTTTGCGTATAGTAGGCAGGATATGGTGAGTCCGGCCATTTTCGCTCCAACTTCTAGTTCCTTCAGTTCTTTTATACAATTATCCATGTACAGGTTGAAAATTCATGGTGACATCTTTTGTAATATCAAACCATGATGTGAATGCCCCATTAATTCTCACGCAAGCACTACTTCCTTCGTACAAACGTAAAACGCTCGATAATAAACCTGAGGGGAATTAAGTCAACAATTTGCAGATGCTGCGAAGAGACCGGTGGAGGTATATTATAGTAGGACCCATACAGAGCCATGAAATGAAGATCATGATTATCAACATCAATGGCTTTTGTCAACAGCTCATGGTGCATCCGCAAGCAACTATCCTCAGATAAAGAGACTCAAATTTCCAAATGAATGGTGAATTTTTGGAAACGTTAAAGTTGTTAGTTAAAGTGAAAGGAAAGTTAAAGAGAACTTTACACTTTAAAGTTTCCACAAGTAATTCTTACTTGTCAATTAATTCAATTTTATTTTGAAATAAGGGCAGTCAACGATTCTTACTCTCGAAAATATGAACCCCGTGATTTTCACTTTAGCCGCAATGAATTTTCATCTTTCTCATAATTCAGACTACTCAGCACCCACACCCATATGTGAGGGTTTTTTAAATCTGTGTCGTAGTTTTCTGGGTCAGCAAGTGAGTTTTCATGTGTTTTTGGATGCCAAATAAACAAATGGTTATTGTATTATATTATATCCACAAGATACGAGTATACCTAATATTCAAGCTGAGACCCACAGTATATCATATCACAGGTGTAATCTCGCTTTTGATGATCAAATCCGATTTTTAGCTTGATTGAGAAATCAATTCTAGCGCTAGATTGTGATCGTGTGAATAATATTCCCTGAAAGTGTGCCCGATGCTATCGCGTACTGGCTAGACGATATTTTACTTTTATCATTCAAACAATTGATACGGTGATGGCAAGATTGATGATGTAGACGAGATGGATGACATATGTGGGGAAATACCACACATGTATTACGTTCACGCTGTAATTATCGTTTTATTATCGTATATTTTTATCAATGACGAATTCAGAATAAAATTACGTAAAAAGCTAACCCATAAAAACCAAGTTTTTATTTTACTCCCTTTCTTTGTAAATTAAGTTTACCATCATGTAATTAAATAATCGATTGACTGAAAATGAAACATGTCTAGACAAATATCTATGTCAAAAATCTCTAAAAATATCTCTTTATTATTTGATTTCTTCCCAAAAAAACCGAAGTGTGCTGTCGTCTGTGAACCAATTGTCATAAATTTTCGAAATTCGTAGTGAAGTACCTATTATACCTACCGACGGAGTAATTCAAATTTTAAATATTCCGTGACGTTATCAGGCCGCCGTTGGTAGTAATCAAACTTTTGTAATGATTCCAATTTGAAAAAAACATTCAAATTTCTAAAAATCCAAAATTATACTATAATTATTATTTTTTTTTAACGAAAATTTGATAGATCTTCTTGATCGTCGCCACGAGTCCACTTGCAGAGTTTCAGCTCGATTGGATAACGGGAAAAGGGTTAAAAATCGATTCAAATTTTTTTCGTCAAGCAAACAAGCAAGCAGACGCCACGAGTTAAAAGAAAGGAAGTAAAAATAAAGGTAACTTTGTACATTTTACGTAAATGCTTATGAGCGGACAAGTATAGTCTATACATTGATGCATGAATAAACGATTCAATAATTTTCAATATTTATATTTTTATTTATTTATTAAGGTAGTCGCTTCACTAGACAAGGTCTGTTCTGAAGCAACTACCTATACAGGTTTTTTTTTTTAATTTTAACGTTAGAAAAGACTACATATTAGAAATAAAGTTATAATTATTGCTCATAAGATATACAACACAATCACAAGAAAGGCTACATATTAGAAATATACTTTTAAACATAAATATACATTAAAAATAATAAAATTTAACTTGATAAAGAAAAATACTTGGCCTTTTCCCGATAAAAAAAAAACATTAGAATATGAGTCCAACGACTATTTTACTTCAGCTGAGTAAAGTATGAGCAACATTTGATTACTTTTATTAATTATATTCACATTGCGTTTGTACTTCGTGCGTTGCATAAATCTATAAATTATAATGTTCGTTATAGCGAATGTTCGTTAATCGAGAACTGCCCGTATTTCGATAAAAAAAGGAAAATATTTTTTATCAAGGGCATTATTTAATATTACTTTTATATTACATTTATTGAAATTTATAGAGCGATGCGAAGATTTGTGTCAAACAATACAAAGGGTTTTTCAATAGGAAATATAGATGGCGAAAAGTTTTTTGAATCAAAAATTCAAGAAATTTAACTCAGGCCTCCAATACGTTGTGATTAATTCCATAAGATTGATTTTTGTAGGGTTATTTAAATCAATGGATTATTTAAACAAACCACGAACACTTCATGATTGGTTTCAATGATTTCACTCCTGTAAACGAAGCCGAGTTGACCATTTAAACTACATTTTATTTTTAAACATAATGCCATTGTTTGTGCTTCAAAATAAAAAATTTAAAAATTGATGAATAAACCCTTTATTAATTGCTATTCGGTTCCTAAGATAAGATTCCTAGACTATAGACATATATATGGATAATTATTTTGAAGACAAATAATATATAAAAATAAAAATACAATGCAGTCTGTACAAATTATTAATAAATAAAAAAATATTTTAATGCAAATAATGCGATGATAATGCAAATCAGTATAGATTATTCGTTTCTTAAATATTAAGAAAGCCGAGAGGGGGAGGAACTTCTTCTTTTCATGCTCTATCCATTCAACGGACGTTGACTGTCAGAACTTTATTTACTGCGGCCCGGAACAGGCCCGGCCAAACCACTGTCTCAGGTTTTTCAGGCATGGTGTTCTCCGTCTTCCAGGGCCCCGACTTACGTCAATCTTTCTCTGCATTATGAGATTATTAATCTTAGACAATCCTCCAAGACACCCAATATCTCTACAGAATTTATACACGGAAATCAATGTTGTGTTTCTTCTTCCCAATAATATCTGCCTTATACAGCCTATGGACCAAACGGTGATAGCTATGTTTAAACGATAATTATATGAGGTCAATAATGACTCAGGCTATCGAGGCAACTGACAGGGAAGGTGGGCCTACATTAAAAGATTTCTGGAAGAACTACAATGTATGAAACGCAATAAACAATATTGGAGGTACGTGAGACATATAGCGTGGGCTGAAATAAAAGAGTCAACCATGAAAGGTTCATGGAAACAATTTCGTAAATTGTGATGAAACTCCAGAAACTATCACAATTGATATAGTCCGTCTAATGAATGAACTAAACTTAGATGTTACTAATGAATGAAGAAAAGAGAAAGAAGAGTGGCAAACAGTTAGCTCTTGATAACTTTTTAAGGAAACACCCGCAAACCCCACTTAAACGTGTCTCTTAAACCACTTTAATGCCTCTTAAACATCATATATTTACTTGATAAATAAATATTTTAAAATACATACAATTTTAATTTTTTTTACTTCCCTCTACTTTCGAACATTTAACATTCGCACACATTTTCAGGAACCAATTATGTGCGAAAGTTGAGGTCCGCCTGTATAGAGGTTTCCGGTTTTTAGTGTTTTAATTACATATTTTTTCTGTATTCATCCGAACCATAACATCCGTAACTCTTTCCTCCAGCTTATTTTGAGCATTCTCCTGTAGATCCACACATCGAATGCCTCAAGTCGCCTTATCAATTATTTGGTAAGCGTCAGTGCTTCCACTCCATAAATAATACGGAAAACGCGTAGCATGTGACCATTCGTATTCGTAATCCAAGGTTGAGATCATTACCGCAGAACATTTTTTTCATGCGGATAAAGGTTGCACGAGCTTGCTCAGTGCGACATTTGATTTCATCTTTCATTAAAATTAAGGGAGGTAGGTATACATGAGAGAAAAAATGCTTGAATAATAAGAAACAAGAGAAAAAAATATAATTTATAAATAATGTTGAGTAGCTTGTTGGTTAGGACTCTCGCCTCATGATCCTAATGTCGCGGGTTCGAATCTCACTCCAGACCAGCAAGTTAGTCCTATTTTCATATCCCAAACGTTTAGCTTAGTTTGAAAGTAGTAAGAATATCAATGTGACATACGTGTTCGCATCTCTATTTAAGAAAAAAAAAGAAAACGCTATTTTTAAGCAATTTTTTACGAATTTTCATTTGAGACACAAAGTTAATGTTTGACATTAAAAAAATCATAACCCTTTAAATATACCATGTCTATCGTCAAAATATAACAAAGTAGGTACCTACCTAAATAAATAATATTCAACAAAGAGTACTAGGGTCCCTGGAATAGTTTACTAAAAAAAACAAATAATTAAAGCCATGCAGTTATGTGCTTTTTATGTACATAATTATCTATAGTAGAGTAATTTTTATTTATTTATTAAGAATCCAAATTTACATTTTTTTTAACTTGAATATAATTTTTAAAATTTTTCGGAATTGCCACTCAACTAGCCCTCGGGCACGTTCTTGAGTGTCGGTGTAGTTTTGCAGCTATGTAACATTTATTTAAAAATATCAGTCAAGCATAAAAACACATAGTAATAGATAAAAACGTGAAATAAATAATAACAAATAAAAAAACACAATAAAAATTATTGATCAATGTTTTCTATGATGTATAAATTTTGTGTCGTGGTGGAAAATACATGGTTGGTCAGAAAGTCGTTTTTCCTTCAAACAACTCATCATTATTTATTCCATGCATTTTAAAGATCTTCATGAATCTCTACAAAACGCCGATTCCACCAATAAAATATATTCAATTTAATTTCTTCGTAAAAAAAAACACCAGACAAGAAAGGTCATACTAATTATGTCTAAAATCTTCTTGAATTCGGGTTAAATTCTGGAAAAAAACACATTTCTTGAATAAATTTTCAGTTTTATTTCCGAGAACTTTTTCATCAGATCCAACAACGAAATATACCTAATCAAGATATTCTACTTCGGACTCAAAAATGACAAAAACTTCTTAATTAACTTTTCAGTATGAATCTATCAAAAAAAAACACAAAATTCAACTTTTTTAAATAGCCCTCGGTATAATGGTAAGCAGAGGAAAAATTAAGGCTTTTATAAAATTTTCCAAGTGAGCTTACTAACTTAACTGATTACGTTAATTGCTATTAAAATTAAGGATTTTTTAAGGTACGCAGAGAATCTTATGAGAGAATATAAAATCTTTTTTTTTTCATGATTCAGTAACCTTATACAAATTCAGTCAGTGTGGATTTAATAATTTTTATTTATTTATTTATTTATTTATTTAAAAATCCTTGTTTACAAATAAGATACTTAATACTAATTTAACAATAGAACATAAGATAAAACATAAGATAATTTACACATTTTTTTGTTTTGTTTAATTTGTGGATTATGCCACTCTACTAGGCTACGCCTGTCCCAGAGTGGCGTTATAGCACACAATTATAATTTTTTTTCGAGTTCGTCAGTAGTATTTATTTTCATAAGGTAGTTATTATGTATCTATAGAGTATCAAGTGGAATGTTAGTGAAAGTTGAGTTAGTCATTCTTCTTCTTCTTCTTCATGTGCCTGTCGGGTTCCCTCGACGTCGGCGATCATCTGGGAGAAAGTTTCCCTGTCCAGGGCAGTGCAGAACAGCTCGTCCACGCTTCTTATCCCGGTCCACTCTCGGATGTTTCGAAGCCAGGAATGTCGCCTCCTTCCGACCCCTCTACGACCCTCAATCTTTCCCTTAATGACGAGCTGAAAGATGGAGTACTTTTTTCCTCTCATTATATGACCAAAGAATGAAATTTTACGGAGCTTTACTGTGTTGAGTAACCGTCTGTTTGTATTTGCTCTACGTAAAACTTCAATATTACTAGTCATGTCAGTCCAAGATGTCCTTAACATTTTACGATGTATCCACATTTAGAACGCCTCTACGCGATTCACCTTCAGCGTCCATGCTTCAACACTGTAAAGTAGAACTGACCATACATAGCATTTTATCAACCTCTGTTTGAGCTTCAAGTTGAAGTCGTCATTACAGAGTAGACTTTTCATCTTATTAAAAGATGCACGGGCTGTCTCTATTCTGCATTTGATCTTCGTATCAGGGTCCAGATTGTCAGTAATAATACTGCCCAAATATTTAAACTGTTTTAATCTCTCAACGTTGACACCCTTTAATTGAAAGCACACATTTGGATGATTCTCTCGGCTAAAAACCATAAACTTAGTCTTGCTAATATTTATGTTTAGACCATAGTGTTCGCCAGTGGAATTAATTTTACTGAGCAGTTGTTGCAAGTCTTCAACAAAATCTGCCAGCAAAACGGTGTCATCAGCATATCGGATGGTGTTGATAGCCATACCGTTTCTTTCACGCCAAGGTTTGTATTATCTAGCGCTTCTTTGAAGACCATGTCAGAGTATAGATTGAACAATGTAGGATAGAGAACACATCCCTGTCGGACTCCACGCTGAACAGGAATGCCTCCTGAAGTGGCTCTATTCTCAAGTCAAGGATATAATAATAAGACTATATAAATACGTATAAATGGTCTGCACTTTCTATTTTATTCGTATTTGATTTATGCATGGAAGAAGAACAGTTTAAACATATGTACTCGTAAATACTGTGACAAGATGCTTGAAACTACAAAAATTGCACGTAATCGAAGATCTCCCGACTCTAGACGTTTTAGAATAAATTGGAAAGACCTGGAAACCGGTAGAAAATACGAAAACATGCGGGAAAGTTTCGGAAATCGAAGACCTTACATAAACGGCAATGGTATCACATGTCAAATCAGTTGATGAAACCAGTTTTTGACAGCCGGTGAAAATCACAGACAGCGAAACGAGCGATAGGGAGCGCCAATAAAATGCTCCATAGACGGTAGAAATCTTCTAGGCGACGAAAATAAGATGTTCCACAGACGAGTGACCAGTGCAAAAGTAGTGCTAATTACGGAATAATGTACCAGTTAAAGTTTGCGTCCAGTAGCATGGTTTATAAATAATAACTCAATTGATTGTGTTTTATTTCCGCGACGATACGTTTCAATAAATGTCAGTATTTAATAAAAAAGTTTATTATAAAATTACACTGTTCCAGTGATTTTCTTGAAATAAAAAACATGCAAATAGGTAATCATTATCATCATTCACACGAAGACACTTAGTGAGCCTTATCTTTGCAGTGTTAGATGTTTTTTTTCGTCTTCACTAGTCTCCTTCTTGGGCCTGGCGTCTCAATTGTGTTTCTGTAACGCAGAAAGCGAGTGTGGTCGATGTGTTGAGGGAATTTAACGGAGGTGTTCATTACCAAAATAATATTACATGTTTCCAAATGTCTTAAAAACCCCTAATAGTACCGCCCTTATGTACGAGTATATCCGAAGCTCACATTTTATGCATGAATTTTTCTACAAAAAAGACTTCAGTAGTACGCCCCCACGAGTAATATAGGTCAAAATATGTTAATTTAATAAAGAGACAGATGTATGGCAGCAATTTAATTACATTTTCATTGACCTAAATACATTGGAAAGCACCTTCACATCTCTCGTTCCCGCCTCCTCTCTCCCGCACGCTCACCCATAAATGTGCATTAATAGTATTCATATTTTATTCTTTAAAATAATATTGTTCTAATTAAAAAAAACTCGTTAGTTAAAGTATCTGTAACTATCGGCCATATTCCGAAAATAGCAATATTGGGATCTTAAGATTATTATCCCAACACTCAACGGACGAGAATAAAAAGATAAATAAATGAAATGCAGGTGCACGTCGGTGTTCGCTGTTCGTCTTATTCAAATAAGGACATTTGTTTATTTTCACATATCTCTATTAAGGTAAATACATTTATTTGCGATGTCCGATGTCGATGTCTGCAATGCTTTTAGAAAAGTGATTAATTTCTCCGGTCCCTTCTTATCCAGGCGGTCTGGTCTAACAGAGTTTCAAACGGATTACCGAAGTACCTATGGTAAAGGTAACCTCACAATTCTAAATAAAAATATGGATGTAAAAAAACTAAAAATGCAGAAAGATTGATAATGTAAAATTCTGTCGATTGCATTTTTTAAAATAAAGCTTCTAAAAAAAAATTATACATGTCTCATTAGTACTGTAAAATTGGAAAAATATATTTTCTTATGTTAAATTGCTTCCACATTCTTAGGTAAGGTTAGGTTAGGTTGGGTTAGGTTAGGTTAGGTTAGGTTAGGTTAGGTTAGGTTAGATTAGGTTAGGTTAGATTAGGTTGTGTTAGATTAGGTTAGGTTAGGTTAGGTTAGATTAGGTTAGGTTAGATTAGGTTAGGTTAGATTAGGTTGTGTTAGATTAGGTTAGGTTAGGTTAGGTTAGGTTGGGTTGGGTTGTGGTTTTTGGGTTTTTCACACTTTGTCTTATAACTCGGTCATTTATCATCCGATTTCAATTTGGAAAAATATCACAGATAGCTCTCTATTTATATATATATTCAATATATATATATATATATATACACCGACAAATCTGTGAAAACGCTTCAAGCCACGGCCGCGCTGCGGTCGCCACGGGCGGCCGCGCAGCCATTTCAAATATTTACTCCCGAACGAACAGTCCGATCTTCGCGATCGGGGAGTCACTGGAAAGGGGAGCTCGGCGCGCAGTGTTTAGCGTCAACCATCTTCTTCGTTACTCAACCAACAGTGAGTCCGTCTTCTTCTTCTTTATTACTTAATCATCAGTGAGTCTGCCGCCAGGCTAAATTGCACGCGTAGTCGTGCAACGGGCACCTATTTATGTATTGTAGTTATCTTATTAGTTTAGATCACACAGTTTCAGACTATGTAAACAATTATTCATAGGTATAATTTTTGGTTTTAGCTTTTTTAAATATTTATTAGAGACACTAACAGGATACATGATACAGGATACATGATACTTTAAAAATAAAACAATATAATTGAAGACAATGCCCATTATCACAATTACAATAAAATGTAAATAAATAATTGATTTAATGGATCTATAGGTCCAGGTCATCGTTTAGAAAATGGGTTTTATAGTGTATTATGTGTATGTGTGAATTTTTGAACGATGATAAGGTATCTGCAAAAATATCATCATCAATGTAAGGGTCAGCACAATACATATTATATGTGCGACACAACCTTGTGATGGGAGAAAAGTAACCAATATTATTAGTGTGCTGGCTTATTCTGAAGAATTCCGGGTTTCTTATACAGGGTTTAACATGCAAATTTTTGTTAGATAGAGAAAGAGAATCAATCAATCAAGAAGTTTATTGTATATATTCGTATTCGACAATTCTAAACGTGTAGTTAGGCAAAAAGCATAGATTTTTACGATTTAATTGGTCGTAAGCGCAAAAATCTATCCTTTTTGCTTAACTATTACGATTACTACTGATATTTTCTGTGAATTCGTTTTATTTTTACATGCTTTTGTGAATTGCTTTTTATTTACAAACCACCCCCATAATGCAAGTTATAACGAAATATATCTGAAAATATGAAATTTTACACGCTTTTGTAAATTATCTTCCATAAAAATTGTCATAATGAAATTTTAAAAATAACTATATGTTAAAAATATTCACGTTAGAAATAAATTTTATTACAAAATGCCATTTTTTTAGATATGAATATTTTTTATTTGAATCACTGGCGAAAAGTGTTCGTCATCATGAAAACTTATCCTCGCCTTGCGCCGAGCCAAATTAAATATGCAAGCGCTCTTGTGGTTCCTGTAAAAAAATGGTTGCGATATAGTCAAGATGTCACCGAGCGATAAAACCAAAGTGAAACCAACGCGTTTTACATACGCGTGTGAAACTTGAGTGATTGATGGAGTGAAGGACTTAGAGAGTATACTTTTTCCTGGATTTTCGGCGTTAATTCTTGTTCAGTGGAGATGATGACGCGTCACGCGCTTTCGATACCGCTGGGAAAATTTTACGATATATGCTGGTACAATCGCAACGAACATCCCGCCGATGGCACTCCTTAAATCTGGTACCTAAGTTTCGAAACACTCGGTGACACAAAGCACCCAGTATTCGCCTAAGTTTGGTAATTGCGGCTGGTTTATTCAATTAAGAGGCCCCAGTACACGATATTCGTATTTGCTCTCGATTTGCTAAATTTCTTTTCGCGCGTAGTCCAGTGTTGGAAATGTGAAACTTTGCTACTTCACTGTGTACTGTGGACTCTTAAAGACGACTTTTGAGATCCCAGAAAAAAATCAAGAGTTCTCAAAATTGGTTTCGGGGGGGGGGGGGGCATGCGATACACAGATGTCTACGCTATATAAGTTTTAGTAATAGTCCCATTGGATGTATAGCAGGTGGCACCAATTGGATCTTATATGGCTGTAGTTTCAAGCCCAGTTAACTAGTAATTCGATGCAAAGTTGATCTTGGTATCGCCATAGCAACAGTACGCTTGCGAGTCGACAAACCTGGATTTTTTCATACAGACTTGTTAACTTGCGCGGCATTCTCTTTGCTTCTGCTGCTCCGTGGCCGCCTGGTTTTCTTCTTATTTTTTATTGCCTCCTATAGTCTTCATAAAATCCTCGTCCTCAAAAGATTAAATAAAATTAACACTCAGTCATTGATTCATACTGTACAATCGGTAGTGAACGTGAGACAGGCGTCGAATAATCACATAATAAGTCATTTTACGCAGAACGCACGTTGTTCCCTCGTAAAATGATCCATTGCAACTAAATTTCCAATGGTCAAGTTTCCAAGCGCCCTTTCTTTGCGTGGTTTCCGCTTAAATTAAAGAAGATAAACTTAAGATCTCCTGTATAATCCTGTATCATCCTGTATAACATATGATTTATGGTGTGTTAAAATTTTTAATTAAATAGTCAAATTAATATAAATTCACAGCTAAATTAATTTTAAAACGAAGGTATTAAGAGTAACAATATAATCGAAGAAATAAATGCGCGAAGCTTGGCAATAAAATGAATAATAATGCAAATATATTCAGGAACGCGTATCCATATTTTTTATATAATATAATATAATATGATAAAGGACTGAATGTACCTTGGAAAGTAAGTACCTACCTAAATTGGATACAACAAATTCAGCTCTGCAATTCTAATGGACTAAAGATACAGCTGTGTGGAAGGGAAAAACTAATTTTAATAAGTTGCACAGTGTAAAATTATCAAAAAACAAAGGCTCTTCTATTGAAGGTGTAAAAATTATAAAAATCTGGAGAAAAAAAGATAAAATTGAAAAGATTACTGAAAAGTGTAATTTTAAAAAATTTATCCAGAGACAACGTAAAGGATAAGGGAACGGAGATGAGAGTGAGATTGGAATCTGAGTAGGTACTATTAATAAAATATAAGAGGTGGGTAGGTAGGTCATTGTAGTCTATATATAATATTTGTAGATTTGATTATGATTACTGAGGTGTTGAAAAATCTTTATACTAGATAGAAAAAAATATAAATATGTCGAAAATGCTTTTGATTGTGGTATGTTTAATGCTGGCTTTTAAAGTTTACGCGTTGTCCCCTTTTAGTATGACCCGTGGGACCGATTGGGAGTGTTGAAAGATAGGGGATAAAACAGGTAAATTGGGTCGTAAAAAATCAAATTATAAGATGCTTAGATAATTTGAAATGGCGACGAGTACGTCGGGGTCAATTCAGAGGATTTGAGTAGTGGGGTCACCACTTTAGGTTAGGGGATTGATGTGTGTGTGTATATCACATCCCGAAAAACCCGTATCTCACATCGGGCTATGTTAAGGATAAGAAACGGCAACAGAAAAAATAATTAATTGCTGGGACGTACTGCCAGATGTGTAAACATATGAGCTTTAATCATTTCACAAATTCGGGGTCCAGCAATGAAAATTAAGAACATTTATTTTAAAATAATTAAAAATTAATTAATAAAATGTAATTATAATCTCATTTTTAATATTAATAAAAAAAATAGTTTGGAAAGTATATTTTAAAATAATTGTAAATTTATTTTACTTCATTTTCTTTTAAACCTGATATAAAAAAGTTTCCCTGTTCAGGGCAGTGCGGAACAGCTTATCCACGCTTCTCATCCCGGTCCACTCTCGGATGTTTCGAAGCCAGGAATGCCGCATCCTTCCGACCCCTCTGCGACCCTGGATCTTCCCCTTCATAACGAGCTGAAGAATGGAGTACTTTTCGCCTCTCATTATATGACCAAAGAATGAAATTTTACGGAGATTTACTGTGTTGAGTAACTGTATGTTTGTGTTCGCTCTACGTAAAACTTCATTATTACCAACCATGTCGGTCCAGGACATCTTTAACATTGTACAATCTACCCACATTTCGAACGCCTCTAGATTTAGAGTATTCGCCTTCAGTGTCCATGCTTCAAGACCGTAAAGTAGAACTGACCAATCAATGATCAATCTCTTATTAAACGATGCACGGGCTGTCTCTCTTCTGCATTTGATCTCCGCATCAGGGTCCAGATTGTCAGTAATAATAATAATAATTTAATAATAAAAGGTTAATGATAGCTAAAGTAAGGAACATATGCGATTGTTGCGGAATTTAAGTCTGACGGCCTGACGCTCCATTTTCTCCATATCTAAAGCAAAAATGCGTACACTTCAAAAAGCTAGTCATTATTGATCTAACTTTATTCAGGTAAGTCACGTGGTTGCTGTTTTTATTAATATTTTACTCAAAGGCGATATAGCGCGCGCTACCAATCCAGAGTCGAAGAGATGAGAAAGAAGCGGCTTTCGTGGATCCACGAATGCGGCCCGCTGGGCGCGTTCTTATTTGCATCCTCTACAGTGTCGCCTAGACACATCATAGAGGAATCTTGGAAACGAACAAACTATTAATCAAACCAATTGAAATTGAGCGTCAGAAACATAAACAACCAATGAGGAAGTTGCTCGCAAATTATTCAAATCAATTTCAAATCAAACAGAGCCAGTCATTAAGATCGTTCCTCCAGGGGTTTGAAGATTCCGGGCAACAATAATTGTTACTGCTTTATAATTAAACGGAGCTATTCGACGATAGCGCGAAATTCAAAGTTCACAAATTAACTCAGCGTAGATTCAATTTTCCAGTCGGATTCGTTCGCAATGGTTGCTGAAGTTCCCATACCAACAGAGCGGTTCGCTAGATGTCAGGGACTGAACACCGCTTTTGTTATTCGGTAAATCAAAAAAAATATTAATTCTCTTTACCGTTAACATTTTGCACTTGTTTATATGATTCCAATTTTTTTATATCATAACAAAAAAACTAACCCATAAAAACAGGTTTTTATTTTACTCCCTTTCTTTGTAAATTAAGTTTACCATCATGTAATTAAATAATTGATTGACTAAAAATGAAACATGTCTAGACAAATATCAATGTCAAAAATCTCTAAAAATATCTCTTTATTATTTGATTTCTTCCCAAAAGATCGAAGTGTGTTGTCATCTGTAAACCAATTGTCATAAATTTTCGAAATTCGTAGTGAAGTACCTATTATACCTACCGACGGATTAATTCAAATTTTAATATTCCGTGACGTTTTCAGGCCGCCGTTCGTAGTAATCAAACTTTTGTAATGATTCCAATTTGAAAAAAAAACATTAAAATATCGAAATATCCAAAATTATACTATAATTATTAATATTTTTTAACGAAAATTTGACAGATCTTCTTGGTCGTCGCCAAGAGTCTGCTTGCAAAGTTTCAGCTCGATTGGATCACGGGAAAAGGGTTAAAAATCGATCCAAAGTTTTTTCACCCGGCAAGCCGGCAAGCAAGCAGACGCCACGAGTTAATATAAAGGGAGTAAAAACAGGTAAATTTCAATTAGAGGTAGGTGGTGCAGTCAGAATATTGAAGCATGCGTTGCCAGTAAACACATGTTTTCAAATAGTAAAGGCGTAATATTCCTATCGCGGTTATTATGCAGATTATTATACAGGGTGTACCGGAGCTAGCAGCAGAAACTTGGCCGGTAGATTCCTGCCCATGTTACGAGTTTAAAATGTCCAAGCAACCATGGCCTAATATCAATAGTTGTGGAGACATGCTATATGTTTGCATTTTTTTTCATTATATTCTGACTTATTTTTTGCAAAAAGTTGAACTATCATTACAGTAACTTATGTCAATTATTGGATGAGTAGTTTCGGAGATTACCTCCTACATCCAAACTCACACTTTATTTTTTTATATATTAGTTACCTATAGATTGGCGGTTCACGGTCGATGTCTTTAATTTCGAAAATTTGAACCTTGTAGCTTTTCGAAAATTTGAATGTTATTTGTAATTGTGTGTTACACGAGACTGCGGAATCAGAAAAATTACACATAATTAAGGATTTTCCAGCACTCTTGATATTTTAGAAACATTACAAGTTACTTGAAAAGTTGTGATGGCTCCTCTTCCTCGCCTTTCAGCTCGATCCTACTCCTAACTGAGTTTACGCCTTGTTAGAGGAAAACAAGCTATCTATCTACGTCGGATGAAGGCTCTACGGTTTTAACGTAGTATTTCCAAACACCCTCGCTTTATTCAAGACCTCCCCAGTTCACGTTGTGTAGTTTTTTGTTTCGAACTATAGGGGATGAATTGGTTTTGTGGTAACCCTATCGCAAGCTAAACTTAAATTAAATACTGGGGTATGAAGTTCGTGAATGTTCATGGAAAACGCAAACAAAACTACCTAGCACGTCAATTAAGCCCTACGGTGCAATTGCTAAACATACTATGTTCCGTGGCCCTATATTATTTACCTATCATTCCTACGGACTGAAACCACTGCATCTGGTGTAGCTGCGCTTCCAGAGTGCGCGATCCTCTGCTTCCATGCCCTCTCCGCTCGATCCCCCATTGTCCTACCTGTATGGGATCGACCGCCGTCCACTGGAAAGGTTAGTGACGTGCCGTTATCACATGCGCATGCACATATAGAGTACATAGATCCCCTGAAAGCCCTCGAGTCCTTCGTAGCCGCTCCTATGGATGATTCCGTCTTCGACGCCCTCGCTGATTAATAATTTTATCTTCCGCCGTTATCTCGCTGTGCTTATTCCTTACGATCTTTTATATTTACTCTGCATTATCTTTATATCAATTACATTGTTACGTTTATTTACTAGCCGGCCTAAGTTCCGTCACCTGTATCTGGCCCTATGTCTCATTCTAGTGGTACGTTGGGTTCTAATGGATAAGGGGTTTGTAGAAGGTATGTGTAAATGTATGTGTACGCGGAAAATGTGGTTGCTTTAAATTCGGCCCCTCCATACCCAAAGGCTCATCGGTGACTGATCCCATCTTCCTTCTCCCGACACGAGTTCCGGATACGTTGACCTGAGCCTGGATGCGCCTTTTCATGTTGGGCCTCTTCTGTGCAAAGTACCGCACCATCCCTCGCGTCAGTGTCTGGCGTCCGGGCTCAGAGCCAGTTTGCCCCCCGAATTCCAACTCCTCCAGGTTAAACTAAGTTAAACTACGGTATATATACTGAAGCTACTGTAAAGATGGTCCCGGGCCACCTGTCAAGTCAAAAATATGCGAGTGGGGAGGGGGAGTTTCCTAGGCTCCCCAACCCTCGCCTGTGAGCAACTGCAGCCCATTGGCCATTCGCGACACTACAGTGACTGCAACCACCCTCCCAGGTAGTACTTATTATAATCTGATATGCATCAATACGTTCAATCCATTCCAGACGAGGGAAGACATCCGCACGGGTGTTGTGCCACCCGTGAAGAGCCCCCTCATACACTACGTACGAATAGATACATACTAATAAATATAATATACATACATACATATACAATACATAAATAAATACTTGTAATGGTTGGTTGCCATGTGGTTTCACGAGGCCATGACCCCTCGTATTAGTAGATGGAAAGGTGGATCTGGACAGTAGGGATATGCCTAGCCCCTGGCCAGGGATGTCGGTGTATTTTCTCCAAATGGTGTACAGCTAGAATCCTGCCATCGATGATGATGGGATCTGCCTAATTTTCTCCGGCTGATGTGTAACTGGAACCCTGCCTTCACTGATGAAGATGATGTTGTCACTATCGAAACGTCACCTGATGATATTTATCTGCACCACCGCTAGTGATGATGATGATGATGATGATACTATCGTAACGTTTCCTGACGATATATATCTGAGACACCGCTAATGATGATGATGATACTATCGGAACGCCTCCTGACTATATATGACTGGGACACCGCTAATGATGATGATGATGATGATACTAATGAAACGTCTCCTGACGATATATAACTGGGACACTGCTAATGATGATGATGTTGATGATACTATCGAAACGCCTCCTGACGATATATAGCTGAACCACCGCTAGCGATGATGATGATGACGATGATACTATCGCAACGTCTCCTGACTATATATAGCCGAAACACCGCTAATGATGATGATGATACTATCGTAACGACTCCTGACGATATATAGCTGAAACACCGCTAATGATGATGATGATGACGATGATGCTATCGAAACGCACCCTGACTATATATAACTGGGACACTGCTAATGATGGTGATGATGAAGATACTATCGCAACGCCTCCTGACTATATACAACTGGGACGCTGCTAATGATGGTGATGATGATGATGCTGTTGAAACGTCTCCTGACAATATACAACTGGGACACTGCTAATGATGGTGATGATGATACTATCAAAACGCCTCCTGACTACATACAACTGGGACGCTGCTAATGATGGTGATGATGATGATGCTATTGAAACGTCTCCTGACAATATATAACTGGGACACTGCTAATGATGGTGATGATACTATCGGAACGCCTCCTGACTATATATGACTGGAACACCGCTAATGAAGATGATGATGATGATACTATTGAAACGTCTCCTGACAATATATAACTGGGACACTGCTGATGATGGTGATGATGATGATGCTATCGAAACGCCGCCTGACTATATATAACTGGGACGCGGCATATGAATAGACAAATAAATACCTAATTAATTAATGAATCATCAATTAAATAAATAAATAGAAATGAATAATTAAGTTCGGCGTCGAGCACACGGGCCGCGCGATCCCTGGAAGTTCACACACATGCAGAGAAGGGTTATTTGGCAAATTAATTCGCCCCTATTATGGTCAGTACGGATCCAACATGCAAACAACACCTGTGGGAAAACATATGTAAAGTTTACGGTACAGGGGTTAGCTTTCACTGTCGGCGCTTCTTCCGTCTCTGTCTGGGGTGTCGAACCCGAGACCATTCTTCTTAATCGTGCGCCACCTTTATATATCGTTATAATCTCAAAACGGAAAGAGGATGACATGACTTACCCATCTGCCGCCGATTATATCCATTCCAGTGCATCGTAGTTTCACTTTATGTACCTCACTTTATACCTAAGGATTGCGAACACTTGCCTTGCACGCGCATACGATTCACAGGCCCCTAATTAACTATAGTTCGCGACCTAACCTTTGATCCTGCCATTACGCGCTTATAAGTTTCCGTAGCTGGGGCTTAGTATCCAGCCTCGGCAACTATACGGTGTATATACCTTAATCAAACCGAAACTAGACATTATTTTCTTTTCCTTGAATTTATATTCCTCGAGATACCGGAATTAGACTCTAGCTCGACAATTGTAAGTATTTATATATCTTAATAATACTGCAACATAGTCCTTATTTCCGTCTTACGTATCCGTACTTCCCGGGTCATCGAGACTAGACTCCAATTCTAATGATCATACTCTAATGATTATACGCACCGATATTTTTCATAAAACCCGTTACCCGTTATTTTCTGATGTTACATATTCTTATATTTATCCGAAATACCGGGATTAAGCTTTGAATCTAGGATTCCATCCATTTATAAGTTTTAACAAACCCATGAAGCAACCACTTGTCCACTTGTTGTTGTTAAAGAATTGATTGCTTCTATAATAAAACCCCACTAGTCTACATCTTTATAAGGTCAATACATATTACTTTTAGGGTCCGCCGTTAGTTTTATTCTTAATATTATTATTATTATTATTATTATTATTAATTAATTACACGGCTTAATAGCCTTTTACAACAGGTTTATACATAATTAAAATACAACAAACGATTAAATGTAAAAGAAAAATAAAGGGTATAAATGTAAAAAAAAAGTATATATACATAGTTTAAAAATAATGAGGTTAGACATGTATGTAAAAAAGTATATATGCAAAAAGGTGTAAAGTAGCAGGTTTATACATAATTAAAATACAACAAACAAAAGGTGTAAAGTAGCAGGTTTATACATAATTAAAATACAACAAACGATTAAATGTAAAAGAAAAATAAAGGGTATAAATGTAAAAAGTATATATATACATAGTTTAAACATAATGTGGTTAGAAATATATGTAAAAAAGTATATATGCAAAAAGTGTAAAGTAGCAGGTTTATACATAATTAAAATACAACAAACGATTAAATGTAAAAGAAAAATAAAGGGTATAAATGAAAAAAAAGTATATATACATAGTTTAAAAATAATGAGGTTAGACATGTATGTAAAAGTATATATGCAAAAAGGTGTAAAGTAGTGATCTCAGAAATTTTTACTCACCGATAATATAGCAATATTAAATTTGAATAGCCAGCTATATATATAAAAAATTTAAGACATTATATAAAAATTTAATATTTTGAAAAGAAATGATCATATAATGATTTTTTAAATTTTGAGAGAGATAGATTTAAAATGTCGACATATGTAGGTAGTTCATTGCCAAGTTTGTGCATTGACAATAAAATTATATTATTCTTAATATAATGTAATGAATATGGTTGCATAATTGACATCTTCGTCGACAGTCTGGAGAAAGTAAAGTTTACACTTAAAGAGGCAATACTGCTTCGTTACTGACTTCAGCTGTTAATATGTAATGGTGGGTAATATATATTTTTCATACACATTGCCGCTTTGTACTTTATATTTTTAATTTCTGTACTCATGTTTTGGTGCTATTCCGGTACTTTTAATAATTTGCTACTCGTAATTTATATTGTTTAATGTATGTTCTTTTAATTTTATGATATATTTTTTTCATGTAAAAGCCTATACGCATTGCTGCTCGTTACCTACTCTACATTTTTAATTTTTTATACTCATGATTTGGTGCTATTCCTGAAACTTTTAATGTATGTGCTTTTGAAATTTATTTTATACTCTTTATGTAAAAGCCTAATGGGCGTAAACAAATAAATAAAAAAAAATAAAAATAATTTTATTATCATCTCGAATATTTGATATCCGTAACTGGGACGCGACATATGGATAGGTATTTTTACAAGATTTATTAACAATTTCCAGCGTGTTTAGCATAAAATAGGTATCTTTATAACGCACAGCTAGTTTCCGGAGATCTGCAAATATCAGTTCTATATATGCCGGACTAATCAACTTAATAAAGCGCAGTAATTTCCGAAGTTCTAATATGCCAAATTAATTACCCTTTATAAAATAAAATCAAACCCGTACCCCCCTTTTCTTTTATCGTGAGCAATGTCGAAGAGTATAATTTTCACTATAACCACTGGACACTCTAAGTCGACGGTCACTTTCACTCAAAAAAACAACCGACGCGGATTTCGCGCTCTCGTAGACGTTCACCAACTCCCCGATTTCTGCTGTGTCTTGACATTTTAAACCCCCCCTAGCAGCCAAAGGTCCTAAGTCGTGTGTTTCCAGGATTTTCAATATCCTACTTTCCTTGAAACCTAAATCTTTGTTCCTAAGATTCAATTTGGCAAAAAAAAAACATATCTCCACTCGGATATGTCAGTTGATCCCACCTCCTGTTGCCGTCTCTGTCTCCGTTCCGGTGCCCGTTTTGGGACGGACTTGGTGGCTTCAGACGGTTTGAACTCGCTTCACAAGCGCGATAATTAATTTTTAATATTTAATTTCTAAGTTCAGTCCATATTGTCGTTTGATCAACCGTAACCACAATCTATCGGGTACTCCCCTAATCATAGTTGATGTTTCTTCATTATCTACCATTATCATGTCCCGTTCTCCCGTATTTTCACTCGTTTTTATCGGAAATTTAACGTTTCTTGGCCGCTATATCATGGGATCAATTTCCATATATTCACCACGTGCACACTGCATACCTAGATATAACAATCATCCAAAGGTACTATACCTAATTTTAAATTAATTTTGGGCGATCTTTTCTCGTGAATCATCCAATGAATCCTGTCTTCTGCCCGCGGCTCTCCGCGCACAGGGACGTATTAGCTCCCTCCGTTGCGGAATTTAAACATAATTTGTAACCATTTATTATTATTTTTATTGGCAGTAAGATTGATCCACAAAGTAACTATGTTACATAGACAGTGAATATTCTCGAACAATATAATACTGGTAGAGTACTATTCGCTATAACACAATAAACTATTAATGTAAGTTAAATTAAATTTTTAAATTCAGTGGAAGATTTTTTAGGATCGTTTTGCTTTTAATTTTTTTCCCAAAACAAAATAAATAAACAAATAAATAAACACACAGATACACACTCACACAACCCACTATTGGACATGTTTTTATTATTCTTTTATCGATTGTATGTATGTGTTTTCGCGTAATTGGCCCAAAAATCTGTGCATCAATTATTGTCTTTTCTTCAAAGATTGATTAATTATATGGCTGTAAGAAACCCAATAAATGAAAACAAATAAAACAAATAAGTAAATAAACCTCCAGTGACGCAGGCAAGGCGTCGGATTAATTCAGTGCTCATTTATTGCCAAGGCACTGGACGCCTCCGCTGATAACTATATACCGCTCACCATGTTCTTAGAGGTGTGTTGAAAGATTGATAGTATCTGTCGAATCGGTCTCAAGTAGTTGTCTGTATTTGTACGTTTATCATTATTACATGCTCTTGCTATATCCGTTCCACTTCACATTATTGTTCCTCCCGTCTTCGAATTTATATCACACTATGTTCTCCTATGCTTTTGGTACTTATATGCTTGCTTTTTACTTGCATTTACTCCTATATATATTTGTTTCATTTATCCATCCATCTATAAGATCACCATACGCTTTATCCTTTTATTTCATGTGTATATGGGCCGCAAATTCATATTATTTTATTTACAATATTCTTATCTAGATACACTTGTTCCAATTATGTTTTGTGGTTATTACTACCAAACCCGGCGAAATCTGAGCTAGAATAGCCAATCGTATACACGTTACCCGTCCTGTTGAAACTACGCTAACGTCGGTCAGGTTTGTAGTGATTACATAGTTAATATATTGTATCTATATTTGAGTATATTATTTTCTTGTCGTGCCATTAATATGCTTACACGTTATCGTTATCTCTTTCCTAAATGTATATACCGTCATTGCGCAATTACCTATCTGTTGTAAAAGCCTGAAGAGCGTTAGTCTACAGATAAATATAATAGAATTATAGTTAACTTCTCTACCCGCCTACGTTATTCGACTCCCGCGAAACGAAAATGAATCATTATTCGCTCCTCGATAGAGCGTCAGTCTACAGATAAATATAATGGAATTATAGTTAAATTTCCTATCTGCCTACGTTATCCGACTCCCGCGAAACGAAAATGAATCACTATTCGCTTCTCGACAGAGCGTTAGTCCACAGATAAATATAATGGAATTATAGTTAACTTTCCTATCTGCCTACGTTATCCGATTCCCGCGAAACGAAAATAAATCATTATCCGCTCAGTTAGGGTCACCCCTCTGGTACATAGTGTACGTTTTATCCGTGCCTCACGGCCAATTCTTATAAATTATTTATGGGCGTTTTC